>CM052812.1:64635541-64679217 GCA_028533885.1 Nasua narica | reverse complement strand
AGGAAAGAGAGAGAGTGAGAGAGAGCATGAGAAGGGAGAAGGTCAGAGTGAGAAGCAGACTCCCCATGGAGCTGGGAGCCCGATGTGGGACTCGATCCCGGGACTCCGGGATCGTGACCTGAGCCGAAGGCAGTTGCTCAACCAACTGAGCCACCCAGTCGCCCAAGTTTTTTTTTTTTTTTTGAAGGCATAGTTCACATACCCTTAGACGCATAGATTTCGAGGGTGCACTTGAGTGGACAAATGCACACCCATTTAATTTACACCCGTGAAAGTAAAGAACTTGTTCCAGAAGGTTCCCCTGTGTCTTTTTCCAGGCTCCTCACTCTCCTTTTGTAACCACTGTCCTGATTTCTTTCACTGTAGCTTTGTTTTACCTATTCTGGATGCCAAAAAATGGAACCATACAGAGTCTTGTATTTGATATTTGTTCTCCACAACACATTTGAGATTCATCCGTGTGTGTGTGTTGCTCATTCCTTTTTATTGCTGATTTTATTTGTTTATAATTTTTTCCACTTCATGAGCATTTAGGTTGTTTCCAATTTGGGGGCTGGCCTTTGTGAGAAGATTTTCAATTTGGTTTTTTTAAGAGTTTTTTCTGTGTATCAGTTGTGATAAGTTGTATCATTCAAGGAATTGTTTCAAAATCATTTAGTCTTAGTTGTTGAATTTATGTCAGTAACAAAGCTTTTCATAATATTTCCTTATTTTCCTTTTTATGTCTGGGGGATATCTAGTAGTGATCTCTTTTCATTTCCAAGAATGTTAATTAATTTTTCTATTATTCTTGATCAGTGTTGTTAGTGGTTTGTCAAAGAACCAACTGTTTAATTTTCTGTTTTCTATCTCATTGACTTTTGCTCTTATTTCCTTTTATGCTAATTTGGCTTTAATTTTTCTCTGGCTTCTCAAAGTGGATGCACAGATCATTAATTTCAAATCTTCCCTTTCTTGTATTAGCATTGAAGACTATATATTTCTTTCTAATCACTGCTTTGATGGTATTCCAGACTTTGATTGGTTTTCACCATCATTCAACTCAAAATATTTTCTAATTTCCCTTGTGATTTCTTCTTTGTTCCTTGATCTTTACAACAGTTTACTTCATTCATCCCCCTCATTCTTTGTGCTGCTGTTGTCATACACTTCATTTGTACTGAAACTCTAAAGCCCACAGTTAGTACCCTGTTTGCTTTAAACATTTGTCTTCTTGGGACACTTGTGTGTCTCTGTTGGTTAAGTGTCTGTCTTTGGCCCAGGTCATGATTCCGGGGCCCTGGGATCAAGACACACATTGGGCTCCCTGCTCAGCGGGGAACCTGCTTCTCCCTCTCTCTCTCTCTCTGCCACCTCCACTGCTTGTGTGCAAGCTTGTGCGCTCTCGCACGCTCTCTCTTTCTCTCTCTCTCTCTCTGTCAAATAAATAAAATCTTAAAAAAGGGGTGCCTGTGTAGCTTGGTTGGGCATCTGCCTTCAGCTCAGGTCATGATCCCAGGGCCCTGGGATTGAGCCCCACATTGGGCTCTCTGCTCAGCAAGGGCCTGCTTCTCTCTCTCCCTGCCATTCCCCTTGCTTGTACTCTCTTTCTCTGTCAAATAAATAAATAAACAAACAAACAAACAAAATCTTTTAAAAAATTGTCTTCTATGTAAATTAAGAAATGAGAAAGTATCTTGTATGTGTTTGTGGTATGTACCATTTCTAGCTCATTGTACTTTTTGTTTTTTTATGGAGTCCTTTAAGCTTTTTTTTTTTAAAGTACAGATTTGTTGGTGATGAATTTTTTCAGCTTTGGTTCAGTTAAAAAAGTCTTTGTTTCACCACTATTTTTGAAGGATATTTTTGCTGGTTATAGAATTTTGGATTGACAACTCTTTTCCCTCCCCAGCACTATGGTGGTCTTGTTCCATTGTCTTCTGGCTTCTCCTGCCTTTTTCCTTTCTTTCTTTCCTTTTTTCTTTTTTAAGAGTGGGGAGGGGCAGAGGGAGAATCTTAAGGAGGCCCCAGGCTGGGTGTGGTGCCTGATGCTTGGCTCGGTCCCCCGCCCTGAGATCATGATCTGAGCTGAAATCAAGAGTCAGATACTCAACCCATTGCACCACCCAGGTGCCTCTGGCCCCACTGCTTTTTGATGAAAGACTAGCCATCATTTTACTCTATCCCTGTGTGTAACATCTTTGCTTGTCCCCTGGCTGCCCCTGATGTTCTCTATTTCTCCGTGGTTTTGGCAGTTTGACTGTGATGTGGGTGGGTGTGGGTATTTTTGTGTTTATCTTGCTTGGGTATTTTTGAGGTTTTGGATCTGTGGGCGGGTGTTTTTCAGATTTCAGCCTTCATTTCTTCAAATGTTTTTCTGTCCCAGTCTCTTGTCATTGTCTCGTTTTCTGGGGCTTCAATCACATAATCATTAGATGTTACTGACCTCCAGGCGACTGAGATTCTGGTTTTGTTTTGTTTTGTTTTCATTTCAGATTTCTTATTTTTCAGTTCTTGATTTTTCATTTGGTTCTTTTCCATTGTGCCCATTTCTCTGCTAACATTCCTCATCTTTGATTCATCAATCTTTCTTTAAGATTTTAACCATTTATTTGAGAGCGAGCGAGCATGAGTGTGGGGAAGGGGCAGAAGGAGAGAGAGAAGCAGACTCCCTGCTGAGCAGAGAGCCCGTTTCAGGGCTCCATCCCAGGACCCTGAGATCATGACCTGAGCCAAAGGCAGACACTTAACCAACTGAGCCACCTAGATGTACCTTGTCTATCCTTTCTTTTAAAATTGTGAATTTTAAAGTTTAGAGGGAACATACCTCAACATAAAGGCTATATATATTTAAAAAAAGTGAATTTTAGATTGCCTTTTTAGTGTCCTTTTCTGCTAATTTCAATATCTGAGTCATCTCTGGGTTTGTTTTTATTGATTACTTTTAATCCTGATTGTAGGTCATATTTTCTTGCCTCTTCATAGATAACTAGTAATGTGTTACTGTATGCTAATGTGCAACATTGTAGAGAGTTGGTTTTGTCTTCCTTCCAAGAATGTTGCATTTTGTTCTGACAGGCAGGTGATTTAAGTGGATCATTTTGACCTTGTCAAGGCTTGGTTTTGAGATTTATTAAGGTGGGTATGGAATAGCCCTTGGTCTGTAGGACATAGTCCTTACTCATGAGAAGTGCTATTTCTGGGCACACCTAAGTGCCCAAATTGTTCATCAGGGTCCAGTATCGTACTAGTATCGTACAAATCCAGAATCTCCATTTAGCTCCCAGCCAACTAGCAGCTGTTCCCTACTAGCTCTCAAGGAATCCAGATGTGTACGCCATGGTTTTATGTTCAGCTGAAGACCCAGGTGGAACCTGCACAGGTTTCTTGGTCTTTATCTGCAACTCTTGCTCTCTGTTACTGTCCTGCAGCTTCCAGTTACTCAGGAGCCCAGAGCTGTGTGCTGTTTCTCTGTCCCCCAGGGGCAGGGTCCTCACTTGTCTTTGTTGTGGTTTGGGAAATGTTCCCAAGAGAAAGCTGGGAAGAGTGTGGAGTTTACTGGTGTGTTTCCTTATTGAAGGATTATAACCTTAGGTTCCCTTACGGTGTTCAGTTACTGAAAACAGTTGCTCATCTCTTTTGTGCAGTTGTACGGTTTCTTTATAGCACAGGTAGGGGCACGAGGTTAAGCTGCTACTGTCATGATCAAAACTGGAAGTCCAGTCTTTTAAAAGGATATATTTTCCTCGGTTCCTGGTAGATTTTCCTTAACTTTTCATTGAACGCCTATGTTAATGCAAACCAAGCTCGAGTCAGTCCTTCAACGTCCTACACTCCCAGTCGTCACAAGAGGAGTTACGAAGATGATGAAGATATGGACCTGCAGCCCAGTAAACAGAAGGACCAACACGCAGGTGCCAGGCAAGCAGGTAGTGTGTGCCAACAGGCTTCCTGTACGTTTCTCCCTCGGGCCCATTTTCAGAATTAATTGTTGTGTGATACAGCTGTAGATTTAGGAATGGACCGTGATTTGATAACTTGCGTTCAAGTTCATTGCTGTCATCGACAGTCTTGAGAGTTTCGCAGGTCAAAATGTGCTTCGTGACTGAGCGGTTAGGGATCACTTAGTGAGAAGTGTCTGCTTTCCTATTAGTTGTTAAGAGTCTCAGGTGGTTAGTTGCAAAGGTCTTTTTCTCGTTCTTTATATTTTTATCTCAGCTCCTAAGTACTATGGAAGTCTAGTAGTTTATCCTGAAAAAATTTTTTTATATCTGAAAACATCCTTTTTTACTTTTCTTTTGAGATAGTGGAACTTTATTTTTTATTTTTATTTTTTTTAAAGATTTTATTCAGAAGAGGGATAGAGAGTGTATGCATGTGTAGACACGAGCAGGGGGAGGGGCAGAAGGAGAGGGAAAGGCAGACTCCCTGCTAAGCAGGGAGCCTAACCGTGGGATTATGACCCGAGCCAAAAGGTGCTTAATGGACTGAGCCACCCAGGCGCCCTAAGACAGTGGTACTTTATTTAGTAAGATTGAAAACATCAGAGGAAAACCATTAAATTGTGGTGCCCTAGGTAACTTCGTTCTCAACTTGAGAGCAGAGAGCTCTTAAAATAGTCACGGTTCTGTTTGTTTTTATTTACACACATTTGTAGTGGTTTATCTTGAAACATGCTGAAAACCCGGTAAATCTGATTAACATGGGGTCCAAAAGTTGGAATATCCTAAGAGCATGAGACAGTTTCAGAATTGGCATATTTCATTCTTGATTTTACCAATTGCAGTGTTTAGGAATAGTGTTTCTTTATTGTGGCAGGTAGATAAGTTTGTCATTATTCCTCCTTTTGTGTCCAGTCATTTCTTTTAGCACCATCCTCAGAGGGCAAGTTGAAGGGCGAGGGGGTCAAACAAATCACTCTAGTCAGGGGCATCTGTAAGATTGGGTTGAGAGTGGTAAACAAAGAATTACTAATGAATATCATTTAATCATATATTTTCCTCCTCTATAAGTTCATATTACTATATTTCCTTAGAGCTAAGGCCTATTTTAATGTTCTTACCATCAGAATGTTTTATAGTAAATCTATACAAATGTCGTGGTATTCTTTTTCTCCACCCACCCCCCAAATGTTTATTAAAATTAATGGTGTATCATAACAAAAAGTAATATTAGAATCCAGGATATATGGTAATTCTGTTATCATCTGAGCAACTGATGATCTCTCCTCTTTTTTGCTTGTATTTGGATGTCCTACTGTAGAGCTTTTTGTACATTTGGGTGCATTATTTATTTACAACCTAACTTGTTTGTTGGTTTCTCTGATCTTTCAAGCTATCTATATTTTTAATTTTTTTTTTGAGATAAGTGTAGATCACGTGTAGCTGTAAGAAATAAGTTTCCCCAGATGGTAACATCTTGTATAATTCTAGTAGAATGTCATAGCCAAGAAATGGACATTGCTACCACCCACCGGCCTTACATTCATATTTCCTACACACAATTATTTGCATGCATTTCGTTCCGGGCAGTGTCATCACGTGTAGACTCCTGGGGCCACTACCACAGTCAGGACCCAGAACAGTTCGTTGCCCCTAACTTTCAAGTTGTTCTTGGAGAGTCCTGCCCACTGCTCTCCTGCCTCTCCCCTGCTCACAAGCCCTTAACCCCCCTAGCAAACACTAACCTATTCTTCATCTCTGTACTAATGTTATTTTATTCCAAGAGTGCTGCATAGTCAGGAATACTTCAATTAAAAAAAAAAGATCCTGGTCTAGCATTAACAAAATAATGGTAAATTACATAAATGGAATCATATAGTATGTACACTTTGTGGATTAGCTTTTTTCATTCAGCAAAACTTGAGATACTTCCAGGTTACTGTGTGTATCAGTAGTCTCTTCCTTCTTATTGCTGAGCAGTATTTTATGGTATGGCAGGGTTTATGTTGATTTTAATTAGTTATAAGCCCTAAGCTGTGACGACTTCAGGGATAGAGGGTGTTTTTAAAATCATCTTTATGTTCCCAACAACTAGTCCGATACCTAGTACATCACGGATGTTACTAAATACTTGGTAAATGAATTAATTGCCATCTGGTTTTATTCTGCATAATAAGTAGAAAAAAGTATGTCCTACCAAGGTGGGTTTGTTGTCAGTAGACAATGTATTTCTTAGGTTAAAGATGTCCAAGTAACTGTATTAAATATAAACTTTTAAAATACACTTGGGATTTGAAGAGGGGAGTTTTTTGTCATTTTATTGTATGGGAGAAATGATTAAATTGTTCAGATCTTCATAATCTTCTGTTTTAGGTCAAAGGGTTTTGTTAGCTTATGTTACTTCCTTAAGAACTGTAACAACTTGAAGTTTTTTGTGTTCAGAAGCATCATTTATATCAGACTTGAAAAGCTCTTTAGGAATGTTCTTTCTCTCCAGGAAGCCTTAAAATGACTAAGTGCAGTGCTGTTCTTTGGTTTTAGGGAGTGTTGGTGGTCTTCAGTGGTGTGGAGAGCCAAAACGTTTAGAAACTGAAGCTTCTACTGGCCAACAGCTGAACTTCTTGAACCTCTCTTCTCCTTTTGACCTGAATTTTCCACTGCCAGGGGAGAAGGGCCCTGCATGCCTTGTGAAGGTACTAAACCTTTTATAGAGCTGACCTTGATGTAGATGTGGAATCTGGCTCGAAGCGAACATGGAGTACTCTCAGCGTTTGTGTTTGTTTTCTGTGGCTACTGGAGCGAATATTCACAACGGCAGTGGCTTTTAAAACAACAAAATTTATCATTTCATAGGCTTTAGGTCAGAAGTCCAACATGGATTTCACTGAAGATAAAAATCAAGATGTCCTTAGGGCTGCATTCCTTTCTAAATGCTCTGGGGGAAATCTGTTTTCTTGCCTTTTCCAGCTTCTAGAAGTGGTACTTTATTTAGTAAGATTGAATTGGGGCCCCTTCTTCCATCTTCAAAGCCACCGTGTTTTCATAGCCACCTCTCCCTGGAAAGGACCTTTGTGATTAGATTGGGCCCAACCAGATAATCCAGGATAAACTTCATCTCAGGGTCTTGAATTTACACACATTCCTTTTTCCTTGTAAGGGAACCTAGTCACAGATTGCAGGGATTAGGCTGTGGACCTCTTTGGGAGGCCATGTTCTGCCTACCACGACATTCTTAAATTGAATTGGAAGAATATGGGGCCCTTGGCTGCCTCAGTCGGTGGAGCCTGCGACTCTTGATCTCAGGGTTGTGAGTTCGAGCCCGATGTTGAGTGTAGAGCTCACTTAATTGAAGAATATTTCGAACACAGAAGTGGAACTTAAGATTTTATTTATTCATTTGAGAGAGATACAGAGACTGAGATGGAGAGAGAGAGAGCACAAGCAGGGGGAGAGGCAGAGGGAGAAGCAGGCTCCCCACTGAGCTTGGAGCCTGACCTGGGGCATGATCTGAGGACCTGGAGATCATGACCTGAGCCGAGGGCAGATGCTCAGCCATCTGAGCCACCCAGGCACCCCAGTGGGACAGTTCTTTAATTCACGTGAATTCCTATGTCATTTCTAACTTCCAATAATATCTAACATTTTCAATATTCTTCTCTCATCGAAATCTATTTCACATTTGTATTTAAAATAAAATAGAGACCAAAAAATCTCTTGGTAGTTCTATTTTGCTTACCCTGGTTTTTTGATCCTTATAGGTGAAACAAGCAATGTAAGTTTCAGAAATGATCGTTGAGAATTTCCATTCTTTTATTTTGTGGTTTTAATTTAAATGGCACTTCAGTTCTGTACCATAGAGACCAGAGTGAGGATGGCTTTCCTGCCATGCTTTGGTTCAGCCTCACCAAGAGGAGGCTTTGACAATTACTACAGTCCATCAAAGACACAGCTTTGAAAGTTTTATTGTGAAAATCCTCCTGGCCTTTCTGTTTAGTGTTAACCCTCCTGATGGTGCATAGCTGGTGAATAAGTCCAAAGTTAGTAATCCTGGGTTTTTTTCCTTCTCTTGGTGTGCTTACTAGATTTTGAGATAATGCAGGTTTCTTTTTTCTTTTTAAGATTTTATTTTTCATTTATTTGAGAGTGAGAGAGAACACAAGTGGAAGGAGGGGCAGAGGGAAAGGGAGAAGCAAACTCTCTGCTGAGGAGGGAGCCCATCGTGGGGCTCATCCCAAGATCATGACCTGAACCGAAGGCAGACACTTAACCAACTGAGCCACCCACGCACTCAATAACACACGTTTCCAGTATTAGTCATCCTTTGGGAAAGCCTTTTCTTTGAAGTAGTCTGACAACAGACCTTGGTCTGAGAGTCAGGAGTCCTGTGTTTTAGTTAATTGCTAACTAGGAGAATGACTTCAGGCAAGTATTTAACCTCTCTTGGTTTCAATTTATGAAATAAAAGAGTTGCTTTAAGTTTCATTTCCTGACCTAAAAATCTAAGATATTATTACTTTAACCTTAAAACTAATATTTTATGATTTTTTTGGTGTTATTTAGTCCTAACAGTGTGATTTCTTATAATCTCCTCTCAGGTCTATGAAGACTGGGATTGTTTCAAAGTCAATGATGTTCTTGAGTTATATGGTGTCCTATCTGTGGATCCTGTGCTAAGTATACTGAATAATGAGGAAAGGTAAGTCTGTTTGTTCATTTTTGGGTAACTTTATTTTGATAAAATTTCAAACTTGCGGAAAAGCTGGAAAATAGTTATAAAGAGCTTTCTCCCTTTACCCAGATATACCAGTTGTTAACACTGATGCCCCATTTGCTCTGTCATTCATTTGTGCTCTTACATGTGCACATTTTTGTACACATATATATTTTTCTGAAACGCTTGAGAGTAAGTTGTGTACATTATCCCCCAAATACTTGAGTCCGTATTTCCTAAGAACAAAGACTGTATCCTATACAGAGTATAGCCTGAAAATTAGAAACTTTGCCGTAAATACATAGTACACTAACCCACAGTCCATACTTAACTTCACCAATTATCTCAGTCTTGTTCCCTCTGGCGTTTTGTTTTTTTTTTTTTTTCCTCCTTCCTTTTCCGTGAGTCAGGATCCATAGGGTCACATGTTCCACTAACCTGGAACAGTCCTCAACTTTTGTCTTTCCTGAACTTGACACCTTTTTTTTTTTTTAACTTAGATTCATTTCTCACAGTTCTGGAGGTGCTGGGAAGTCCAGAGTAAGGTGCTGACGGATCCGGGGTCTATGAGGGCCCATTCCCTGGTTTGCAAATGGCTCTTTCCGTGTCCTCACATGACACAGAGCCTTGACACCTTTGAAGACCACAGCCAGTCATTTTGTAGAATATCTCAGTTTGGGTTTGTGTGGTGTTTCCTCAGGGTGAGAGTCAGGCTGTCGTATCAGGGGGCCCGTGACGTCGGTGTGCCCCGCTGCTGGCGCTGGTAATTTTGATTGTCCGGTTAAGGTGGCTTCTGCCAAGTTTCTGTTCTATAAAGTTACTGTTTTTCACTTTGTAATAAGTAATTTGGAAGCAGATTCTTAGAGACTACATTAATCTCCAGTTTCTCACTTCACTTTCATCCACTTATTTTATGAAATTCCGAGAGAGAGAGTGAGCACATGCACTCGCACAAGCTGAGGGAGCGGCAGGCAGAGGAAGAGGGAGGAGCAGGCTTCCCGCTGAGCAAGGAGCCCGATGATGGACTCAGTGCTGGGCTCAGTGCTGGGCTCGATCCTGGGACCCTGGGACATGACCTGAGCCAAAGGCAGACGTTTAACTGACTGAGCCACCCACATGTCCCTCGTCCACTTATTTTAATATCCATTGATGATTCCTTTTTTTTTTTTTTAATGATTTTTTTAGAGTGAGCGTGAGCGGGAGAGGCAGAGGGAGAGGGAGAGCGAATCTCAACCAGACACAGTGCTGAGCGTGGAGCTGGTTGCAGGGTTCAGTCCCACGACCCTGACATTATAACCTGAGCTGAAACCAAGAGTTGGACGCTCAACCGACTGCACCACCCGGGCGCCCCGGTCCATTGATGATTCTTGAATCAGTATCACTAGATGGTGATTTTCTGTCTCCGTCATTCCTTCTACACTTGTTTATTGGCATTCTATTAGAAGAGAGATTTTCCTTCTCTCTCGTATGTCTCTCATAGGTAATTTGTTTACATCAGCGTGGCTGTTAGTCCGGTGCTTGGGATTCAGATCTTCTCGTTGGGCTAGTGGAGTCACGGTATGCAGGCGCTGGTCCTCGCTGACGTGACCTCCTCATTGTTGAAAATGTCTTTTCTGGCACATTATGCCGTTTCAGCCTCATCTTGTCCTTCTCATGCTCCAGCTGCAGTATCAGCCATTTTTCTAAGGAGCATCAGTTTTCTTTTAGTGAGGAATTTTATTTGAAAGTCAAGATCTGAGTGCTTGTGTGCTCACTGGTATCAGGATTGCTATTGCTTCTGTGCCCTTTTAATGGGCAGGGCTTGGAAATACATATACACATACACTATATGCATACAGATCAAAGCACGTTTATACACACATATATCTTCATATGTTTTCAAGTCTCTCTATCAGAACCGTGAGTTCACAGTTTTTCTAGTTCCAGTTCTGCACGCAGATGTTCTCCCTTCCCATATTTGTAACTCCTCTTCTAACAGAGAGAAGCTTGACTCTCATTATTCTCAGTGTATTTCCGCAGTGCCGAGAAGGTAATTTCACAATTGGTAATCCATACCACTGCAAAAAACAAACCTCATAAATCGAGTCCAGAATTAGCTTCCACTTCTTTTTATTTTAGAATGAGGTGTATAGTCAGAGTGCTTTGTCTGAAATTGCTGGGGTGAGTTTTCTTCCCCTTTGGTTCTTTTGCTCATAATTCATTTTATGTAGTTAGGCTCATTTGTTTCCATTGCATTTCTCTTCAGTTTTTCTTCTCTCCTTATTCTGTTTTTTTTAAGTATACAAAAGGTTGACATTGTTGCCCAAATCACAGCTATATACAAAGAATGTAGGGATTTATCCCCTGCCCTCTTCCCACTCACCCTCCATAGAGAACCAACTTGTTTCTGGGATCCAGAAGGGAAGGCTTTGGGTTTCTGGTCTGAGGACCGGGGATGTGTCCTCTCTCTTTGCATGGACCAAGTGGGAAGACTTCAGGGAAGCCTGGCCCATTCCCCTGTCCCCTGTCAGGGTCCCACCTCCTTCCCTTTTCCCCGGGAAAAGTCGTGAGTTTGGGTTTCTTGGCTTCTTTACTGTAGTTTTATCTTTACTGTAGTTTTTGCAAAAATTAGTAGACCTGTATATATTTCATTCCGCTTTATTATGTAAAAGGTAGCATGATATATGTATTCCTTTACACTTTCCACAGTTAACAGTGTATCCTGAAAATCCAGATCTTCCTCATTCTTTCTTGTTTTGAGTTTGCCAAAAGAATGGAGTCATACCCCCCTACACTCAATAGTTTTCTTGTTGAGTATTGGACATTCATCTTGGTTTTCCTATAAGAAGAACTTACTTTTCACTATTAAAATAAAGGGGGGGGGCAAATATTTTAAACAACTTTAAATAAACTTAAATAGCATTCCTTAGTAGTAGTATAGCAAATTGCTTGCCTTGGCTGTTTCTGGTGATGATGATTTTCCTGCTTCGGTCACTTCCTTGGTTGAAGCCACTTAGTGCACAGAGAGAGAGCACTGGTGTGGCCGCTTACTCGCCGTGTGACTTCTGCAGGGGCTCGCTCTCCTCATTGGAGACGAGGGTAGGTGAGGCATTAGTGAACTGGTGTGTGCGTAGTGAAGGACACTGCCCGGCACGTGGTCCAGACCACGTAAAATGTCGTTGCCCTTGTGTGTAAGGGGGGCAGCCGTGTGAATGGGTGACTCTGTAGAGCATTTGGAGTTCTAAGCACATTTTAGTGAGTTGTTTCAGTTGTATCGCGATAAATCCATTGTCTGCTAACTTATTTAGCGAATCTGAAAAACTCACTTTTTCACTGCTTGACTACTCACTATTCAAGGGATGTGTCATGGAGGAATAAAATTTAGGAAAAACAATTCGCAAGTTAAGAGAAGAATGGCTCTTCCACACTGAATAATAGATGCCTGATGGCTTACGAGAAGACCCTGGTTTTTGAGACATGCCATGAAGTCTTTCATGTCTCAGCTGATGAAGTGATTTCCAGACAGCTATTCTCTGTCAGTGGTGTGCTCTGTCCCATTAACTGCGGTTACAGCATATGCAGTAAGAGTGTTCTTTTTCTTGAAAAACATATATATCCTTATATGACCTCACTAGCCTGAGATCCGTGTGACCTGACAATTGAGAACGAGGAGCCATTTTCCGTTCTCTAAGGAGGTGTGCAGGTGGAACCGTTCTCGGCTTGAATTCTCATCACAGAGGTGTGTCTGTGAATTGAGGCTTTCTCCCCTCTCTGCAGGGACGCCTCTTCCCTTCTGGATCCCATGGAATGCACAGACACGGCCGAGGAGCACAGAGTGCACAGTCCTCCTGCTTCGTTAGTGCCAAGAATTCATGTGGTTTTAGCCCAGAAGTTGCAGCACATCAATCCTCTACTGCCTGCTTGCCTTAACAAGGAGGAGAGCAAAACCTGTAAGTGTAAGTCCTAACGCCTTGGGAGCCAGAGACGTGAGCCCCCGGGCGGGAGCTGCCTGCGGCTTGCTCACGGTGGGGCCGGGCCCCCAGATCCTCGTGCTCAGGTTCACTCTCTCTGGTAGTCGCCGTGACTCTGGCCCGTTTTCCTTCCTGTTAATTCGCTTTATTAAGATGAGGCAAAAAAGAGTTACAAGCTGTCATATTTTGAAGATTGACATCACTTAATGACCAGTATTTTAAGTCTACACTAGCTGTCTGCTGACTTTATGCTTTGTTCCACTTGGGTGTTTGTTTTTTTTTTTCTTAGCCTGAAACACTCAGGAGGAGCTGGTGTGTGCATTCTGAGTGTGGTCTCTCTCCCTTCTCCAGTCGTTTCAGGTTTCATGTCTGAATTGTCTCCCGTCCGAGCAGAACTGCTTGGGTTCCTCACGCATGCGCTTCTGGGAGACAGCTTGGCCGCTGAGTACCTGATCCTGCATCTCATCTCCACGGTGTAAGTGCCGTCCGTGTTCCCGGTGGCCGGCAGGGGAGGTGGGGGTGGTTGTGAAAGTGGAAAAGAGGGGCACCCGGGTGGCTCAGTGGGTTAAAGCCTCTGCCTTTGGCTCGGGTCATGATCTCAGGGTCCTGGGATTGAGCCCCGCATTGGGCTTTCTGCTCGGCAGGGGGCCTGCTTCCCTGTCTCCCTCTGCCTGCCTCTCTGCCTGCTTGTGATCTCTCTCTCTGTCAAATACATAAATAAAATCTTTTTTTTTTTTTTTTTTAGTATATGTGCTGCCGAAGCGAGCACTAAATAAAATCTTTTTTAAAAAAAGTGGAAAAGAGCAGGAAGGTTGCTCAGGTCACTTCAGTGTTACAGCTTATTAGCTTCATCATCAGACGGTTTTTATTCATTCAGTGCGACAATTGTTACACGAAATCACAGATTCCTTGTCCACTTTTTTGTTTCACATTTAATCTTTTGCTTATGTCTCCCTTAAATAGAAGAGGCACATTCAGACAATGAACCTGGTTGATAAGTAAAATGAGCTATTTTATTCTTTTTGCATTCTGAATTCTCAGTTTATACATCCCACGGCTTTGTAAGGCCCGGTGTGCACATGTCTAACTTTTATGTGAAGGTGCTCACCTCCTTTCTACCCCACCACAAGTTTCTGTTCCCTGATTTCAGAAATAACATGTGTTTTCAGCACATTCCAGGAGCATAAAGAAACGGGAAATTGTCTGTCATCTCACCCACTTAGAGATGATTTCCATTAACACATTTGGCTCACGTTTGTTTCATCTTTTTTGTTTACATATGTGTACATCCCTGCACAAATCTCCAGTGTACTCTAAACACTTGTTTTTATCATTTACTATGTCTTAAACATTCTTCCTTTATAATTCTTCATAAACTTTTTAATGGCTGCACAGTATTTCATGGTAGACCATTGTCCTTATTCCGTAAATGCTGGTTTCCTAGCTTTTCTGTATTCAAATGACCCTGCAGTTAGTGCCTTTGTACTCCACATCCTTCCTCGGCTAGGATTTCAGACCACGGTACGTAGTGGTTGAGTGCACAGGCTTTAGAGCCAAACCCCACAGGTTCGAATTCAGCTCTCCCACGTCCTGCTGTGTGAGCTTTGGCATGTTACTTCAGATTTCTGTCTCAGATTTCTCACCTGTATAGCGAAGGCGACCTGCCTCGGAGAGTCTGGGAATTACATGAGACGATGAAGTACTCTGAACATCCTAACACATGCTCAGCACTCATGTATATAAAAGTACTGGTTACTATTTTTATTGCTGTTATTCTGATAAATGAACTGGTCAGAGTAATTTGCTTTATTTTTAATGACAATATTGTGCTAATCTTTGGTCGCTTTTCGATGGAAATCAGGAAATCACCTGAATACCTTACTGGTTGGTATCTTTTTTCTAGGTATACAAGAAGAGATGTTCTTCCACTGGGAAAATTCACAGTTAACTTGAGTGGCTGCCCACGGAATAGTACCTTCACAGAACACTTATACCGGATTATTCAGCATCTTGTTCCAGCAGTAAGATCAATATAAATATTTATTAGAGATCTGAAAGCACTGGGACGCTGGGTGGTCCAGTCAGTTAAGCATCTACCTTCGGCTCAGGTTATGATCCCATGGTCCTGGGATCCAGCCCCATGTTGGGCTCCCTGCTCGGGAGCCTGCTTCTCCCTCTGCCTCAGCCCCTCCCCCTCCACTCCTGTTCTCTCTTGCTCACTCTGCTCTCTCTCTCTCAAATAAATTAAAAAAAAAGAAACCTGAGCACACTTTAAAAATTCATCTAATTGTCTTTCATTCAACCCAAGTATTTAAATTTGAAATTTTAATAGATCTTATTAAGGGGAAACAAAGCCTGCCAGGTTCTATAATTTACATACTCACCCCTAAACATTTCACTTTTCTTTTATAGCCTTAGCACAAATTTCTCTTAACTCTTAATGGCACAATTGCAAGTAAATCCCCTAAAATTATGCTCTCGGTTGATGTCAATTTGTGCAACTTGGTATCTGTCCTTTGTGTGCATTGAAATCTTAATTCTTTAAATAAGCCCAAATTACAGGAACGTAATTCGTTTAGCTGAGGTAATAAAGATCTTTATCTCCATTGCCCCAGTTTTAATTCCTTTTTGGAAAGCCGAGCTGCCTTTGTTTGCCAGGGTGTGTGGAATGCAGGGTCTGTGGTGAGACGTTGGGAATGAGCGAGCTGCTTTTGACTAGTCTCGTGACTGGCGATGCTGACCACTTCTTATTTTGGACGTTAAAATAGAAGTGGAAGTAAGTAAGAAGATCCACTTCTTATTAAGATCTTATTAAGAAGATCCACTTCTTATTAAGAGGTTAAAATAGATCACCCATGTGATCATGTTGTTGGAAGGTAAGTGCTAGCGCTCTTCCAGGCCCTTCCAACAGGGGGCCAGACACTAGCATTTCTCACACTCCTTGACTCACTTGACACTCTGAAAAAATTTACCTGGGTGTTTTTTTTTTTTTTTTTTTTTTTTTGATTTTTATTTATTTATTACAGAGCGAGAGACTGAGAATGAGAGGGGAGAAGGTCAGAGGGAGAAGCAGACTTCCCGCAGAGCCGGGAGTCCGATATGGGACTCGATCCCGGGACTCCGGGATCATGACCTGAGCCGAAGGCAGTTGCTCAACCAACTGAGCCACCCAGGCGCCCACCTGGGTTGTTTTTATTACCAGTTTCCCATAGTAGAAATTAAAACTAAAAATATACTAAAATATTCATGAAAATAAATCAATTACGTATGAACATAAAATATTTTTTTTGGACATAAAAATATTTTTGTAACAATAGCTATTTTCCCAGTTCAGAAAACATTACTGATAAAAGTGACATGGTTTTAAATTTTTACCAATCTCTTTAACATCTGGATTAGTAGAAGACCGCTGGATTGAAGAATCATTTCTGCATTCGGTCTCTTGTAATAGGATGCTTTGATTGAAGTAAATGAAGGAAAGCTGGCCTTTTCAGGGTAACTTAAAGGGTAACTGGATATTCTTTGATAATAGACTAAACACATGACATTTTCCTTTTCCTTTTTTTTTTAATTAGAGGATTTTATTTATCAGAGAGAGAGCGCACAAACATAAGGGGTGCAGAGGGAGAGGGAGAAGCAGGCTCTCTGCTGAGCAGGGAGCCCGATGCGGGACTCAATCCCAGGACCCTGGGATCATGACCGGAGCTGAAGGCAGACACTTAACCAACCGAGCCACCCAGGTGTCCCCCCACATGACATTTTCTTGAAGGATAGTTTCAAGTGTGACATCTGTAATCTCAGTGAACTTTTTATACTCTGCTGTAGTAAATTCATTGGTCTGTCTTGCGTATCGAATGGGTCTTTTATCCATGCGTGAGTTTGAGCTCATGGACTCTGTAAAAGTACCAGCAACTCCTTGGGAGTTCCCTGGACCCCATTTCGGGCATTACTGAAATAGTGAGGTTTTAGATTATCGTGGTAGAAGACCAACAGATGATAAGTAATACAGAATATGTCGTTGAAATGGCATGGGAAGAACCGAGGCCCAGGAGACGGGGACTGGGGAGCCCTGGGCTCGGGTGGGTTGCGCGTGTGTACGGTGCGGTCAGGGAAGGTCTCGCCTTCTGGGGATTTGGGGAGAGACTGGGTGCAGCTGTGGGAGCCAGCCTCTTGGCTCTGTTGGGGGGAAGGTCCCTGCTGGGGGAGAGGAGAGGACAGGCACAGGGGCTCCGAGGCAGCCACGTGCTCGGGAGCCTGGAGGCGCGCCGACAGGCCGGTGTGGCTGGCCTGGAGGGAGTGCTGGGGAGAAGGGAAGGGGGTGAAGTCTGAGCAGCAGCCTAGTGCACACTCTTAGGACATTTTTATATGTGAGAGTTATTTCCGTTTTGATCTTATTTTACGTCTCTTCGTAGTGGGTTTGTGGGTTTTACTCTCGCATTGTTCCCATACCCCACTCCTTCCGTTCCTCTTGTGTGTTTATGACCAGCGCCAGACTCTTTCTGAACACTTGGCTTGTTAACACCGTGGTCCGTTTTCACAGCGGGTTCAGTATGAGCGGCCTGCCTCTGCTGCCGCGGACCTGGACCCTGCTGTGTGCCCCCGTGTGTTTCGACACCCTGTGCTTCTTTAGGGCTGGTTTGCTTCTGTCTCTAATGTGGTCCCAGCCCTCTGCCCCATTGTCTTTGAGCCACTGAGCCACAGTACAGTGATCCTGTAATTCTGAAAGTCTCTCTCTTCCTCAGCACCCTCTCCCCAGTCCCGGTCTCCACCCTTACCACACGTACTTCTTTTTAGGCTGCAGTGCTGGGAGGGGAGAGTGGAGCATGAAGCAGGGTGCAGAGGGCCTTGAGTGGTGGGCTTGGGGAGCTGGAGCAGGTGCAGAGGGGCCAACAGATCCCGTGCTGAGGTCGGACGAGGAGGCAGCCTGCAGTACATTCTAGGATCCGCAGCGCCTGGGCCCGGCTCAGCGTGCTCTGCCCTCAGCTCTCCTCGGGATGGTTTATTCCCTGGTCTGTGGGAGTCTGATGAATGAATGTGATTTTAATCCCAGGGGCACCGAAGAAACTTAAGCTTTTCTCTCCCCATCTTGAATAAATATTTTCTGTTTTGCCAGCCTGGGGTCGTGGTAGGTAAAAGAAGTTAAGCTTCTGAATATTTGGCAAATATATCTGAATTATCTATCGTTTGTTTCTGGTTTGCTGGTAAAATAGAAATTAAGAATACTAAAACAAAACAGTTGAGAATAAAACAGCTCATAGAATTAGTGAATTCTTATTTAAGATGTATATTTATTATTTAAGGTGTATATGTAAGATTTTTGCTTTAAGGGCTCAAGAAGCCATGAAACTATATCCTTAGAAATTGATTATACACATAGGGGAAGTATTTAAGCCCCCATATGTATTTTCTTAAAACAGGAGAATTTTGTTCCCTGCTCACTAAAAAAATTCTCTTTGCAGTCTTTTCGTCTGCAGATGACTATAGAGAACATGAACCATTTGAAATTCATCCCCCACAAAGACTATACGGCCAATCGCCTGGTCAGCGGGCTCCTCCAGCTCCCGAGCAACACGTCCCTGGTGATTGATGAAACTCCGCTAGAGCAGGGGCAGCTGGACACACCAGGTACGGACACGGGCGTCTCCCTGCACGGCTCATCTCCCACGAAAGCCAGATCTGGTAATGGCTTTGAAAAGAATCCCTGATCAGAGACACAGCCACATTTCACAAGTATTTAAGGTCAAGGCTGGCCTTGTGAGTTTGTGTAATGGGGAATTGTCACCTCACCGACTGTGTCCATCAGCTGTGTTTTGTCGCAGTGAGAAAGTAGCACAGTGATGGAACAAGGACGTTGCAAGGAGCTCTTGAAAGGCTGAGAAGGGAGGAGATTTCTGCCTTCAGTCATATGTTAGCTAAAAAGAAAAGTGTGGAGAAGATCTAATCAAACATTTTTTATTGCCCAATGTGAAGTTTAAAATTTTTTTGGAAGAATCTCTGGAAAAAAAAACACAGTAGGTTGCAAGGTTTGGACTAACCTCAGTTATGGAACCTGTTATAAAATGGCAAGGAAGCAGATTGCTTTATTTGTGCTCAAGGCACAGATGAGTATAAAAAAATTAGTAAAATTCAGTAACCTCATCTCTTTTGCATAAGAATCATTTTAGTTCTACCATATTGTTGTAGACTTGTGAACACACCACACAGAAAGTGATTGTGCTTACTGGGAACCTGCCTTGTGCCCAGTTGCATACCAGATGCTAGATTAGATTTGAGGGGGTCTCGTCTCCAAATTACACTTATTTAGATTGACCAGTATTGTTTGTGAAGCCTGTTAGTGAACATTTAGTTTGGGAACTTGAACAGTGTCTGAGATAATTTTCTTTCTTTTTTAAAGCAGTAGAAACGTCATGTCAGTGTGTGTAAAACCAATTTGTTTAGGTAAAGTCAAGTAACTAAAAAAAAAATTTTTTTTTTAACTTTCTAGGTGTTCATAATGTGACTGCCCTGAGCAACCTAATAACTTGGCAAAAGGTGGATTATGACTTCAGTTACCACCAGATGGAATTCCCTTGCAATATTAATGTTTTTATTACTTCGGAGGGGAGATCGCTCCTACCGGTACGAAGAGATATTTAAGATGGAGGGAGGGGACATTGGAAAGATACTTATATTTTTTTCTTGTTTCTTGGCACAACTTGTTATCGAGAAGTTAAACTTGGCTCAAAATTGGGGCTGCTGATTATTAGTAAGAGAATTGATTATTTCGTTCCTGCCTCGAGGCTGACAACCTGTCTGTGAAGAACCGGAGACGGCAAATCACAAGACAAGCAGAGGAAGGCTGTCGGGAGCAGCAACTCCCACACCCAGGCGCAGAAAGTAGAAGCTGTCTATAAATTGCCTGATTCACATCTAGACCTTTGTTCTTACTGTCTTGGTCCCATTGTTTTCTGTCAATCTGATGTGAGAAATATTTTAGAGTTCCTTTTAAAATGTTCCCGATGACATGGTAATTATTTTTATGCCTTATGGCGAAATGCTCTGGTAAATCATCAGTGACTGATGAAGAGAGCTTTTAATTGAGTTTTTTCATGATGAGAAGTATGCCCGGTTGCTTTAAAAAGGTGTACAGTTTCTCTGTAAACTCGTGTTCACTGTGATTTATGAGAAAGTGCCTGTGAACGAGAAAGTAGTGGCCCATGTGTTAAGTTTTCTGTGGGAAAGCGTGATTTGCTTTATGAGGTTTCTAGAAAAGCGGATCCAGTAAGACACAGAGTACGCATTCCAGGATTAAGGAAACTTAGAATTTTAATTAGCTGCTTTTTAGAGGTCGGCTACCTTTCTATGTGTTTACTGATCCCGTTGAGGAAATGTAAGTAACCAAAGAAAGGCTTACTTTTGTAATTATTGCTGAGGGCTTGTAAATTCATGTTAAAAAGTGACCTCCCCCCAGTAATGCAGAGTATTTCCTGATTCCTTCATGGGCTGATACGGACAAAGCCTCCTCCTGAAATTCTGGACTAATCTAGGCACGTGGCAAGCCCTGTGTCATGTTTCTGTGTCCAGGCCGACTGCCGGGTCCACCTAGAGCCGCAGCTCGTGCCCCCCAACATGGAGGAGTACACGGACAGCCTCCTGTCGGCCGTGCTGCCCTCCGTGCTCAACAAGTTCCGCATCTACCTGACCCTCCTGCGGTTCCTGGATTACAGCATCTCCGATGAGATAACCAAGGTGTGTCAGGGGTAAAAGAAACAATTTCCCGGTGTTGATTTAGGTGGTTTAATCAGCCTGGGTTTACTGA
Source organism: Nasua narica (assembly GCA_028533885.1). Taxonomy (NCBI): domain Eukaryota; kingdom Metazoa; phylum Chordata; class Mammalia; order Carnivora; family Procyonidae; genus Nasua; species Nasua narica. The sequence continues at coordinate 64,658,838 of CM052812.1, read as the reverse complement.
GACTGCCGGAGAGCTAAGTTGGCTCTTTGGTCTCTGTGTGGCTTCTGTCTATTGTGCTCCATCAACGCATTTATAATTCTTGTTTGATGCTGTGGTCTTTGAATCAGCAGGAAAAAATTACAAGGAAAAAGACCTTTTTACTGCTTTTTATATTTACCCGCGTCATTCCCTTTACTGGCCTTCTTTGCGTGGATTCACGTCACTGCGTGGTGTCCTTTCTTTGGGCCTGAAGAACCCTCTGGTTCTCGGAGGGCAGAGCTGCTGGGACAAGTTCTGTTAAGTTGCTTATCTGGCATTGTCTTAATTTCTCCATTTTTGAAGACTGGCCCTACCGGATGTAGAGTTCTCGGTTTGTAGACTTGTTCTTTCAGCACTTTGTACGTATGTCCTGCAGTCGCCCTCTGGCCCGTGTGGTTTGGGAAGTCGCCGGTTTCTGGGGAGAGGCCTCTTTGGGCTCAGGGGCTCATCTGCTCTTGGGCTTTCACGACTCCCCTTGGCTCCTGACGGTTGAGCGGGGCAGTGTCGGTGGGGATGGAGTGGTGGCATTCATCCTGCTGGAGTTAACTGAGCCGTGTGGGCGTGCAGATTGATGCACGTCGTGGGGGAGTGTTCAAGAAGTGTGGTGAGGTTTTGCCCATTCTTTCTTTAAATTCCTTTCTGCCTCTTTCTCCCTCCTCTCCTTCCAACGCTCCTATATGTGAGTGTTGGTGCACTTAATGGTGCACGTAAGTCACTGAGGGTCTGTTCATTTTCCCTCCTCCCCTTGCTTCTCCTGCGCAGACTGGACATTTGCATTTGACCTTTCTGCACGTCTGCTGAGAATTTCTTCTGCCTGTTGCACAAAACTGAGCCTCGTTTCTAGTGAATTTTAAGTCTCAGTTATATTGTTCAACTTCAGAATTTCTATTTGCTTTTTTTTTTAAGACTATTCAGATAGAGCGAGTGAGCGGGGGAGAGACGGAATCCCAAGCAGACTGCACTGAGCGTGGAGCCCAATGCCGTGCCCCATCCCACGACCCCAAGGTCATGACCCTAGTCGAAACCCAAGAGTCAGATGCTTAACTGATGACTGAGCCCCTCAGGTGTCCCTCTACTTTTAAAATAACTTCTGTCTCGATATTTTTTATTCATTGTGACATCATTCTCATAATTTGTTTTAGCTCTTTATGTGTGGTTTTCTCTAGTTTTTTGAATATATTTAAAGAGCTGATTTAAAGTCTTTGTTTAGGGGTCCCTGGGTGGCTCATTTGGTTCAGCGTCTGCCTTTGGCTCAGCTCATGATCTCAGGGTCCTGGGATCGAGCTGCACATCGGGCTCCCTGCTCAGCACGCAGCCTGCTTCTTCCTCTCCACCTTGTGCTCTCTCGTGGGTGCGCTTGTGCACGCTCTCTCTCTAATAAGTAAATAAAATTTAAAAAAAAATTGTCTGTCAAATCCAGTATTTGGGCTTCCTCGAGGACCGTTTCTGTTGACTTGTTTCCAGTGAAGGGGTCCAGATATTGTTTCTGTGTCTCCTCATTTTTGTTTTGAAGACCAGGTATTTAAATGATAGGATCGCTCTGCTCTGGTGGATCCCCGCCCTCCCTGGGGTTTGTTGCTGTTGCTTCGTGACTGTTCTGAATGAACTCTGTGAAGCATGTTGTTGGTATGCGGGTCCTGGCATCTCTGTGAGCTCAGAGGTCAGTCAGTGATCAGACAGAAATTTAATTTCCTTAGATGTCTGGAAACAGGCCTGCCAGTCAAAGGGGGGCAGGCCTTCAACACTGCCACAGTTTTTAGCTGTGACCCACCCTTCTCTTTCTGCTTGCCCAGAGTCGGTCGCTCAGAGGATAGCTTAGGGCCTCCTCTGATCTTCTGAGTGTGTGCACGGCCCTTTGCACGTGTGTCACCTTCTGCACTCCTGGGGAGATAGAGATTGTCCTTTGGGGGTGTTTGGGGGGAATTTCTCATTTCCTAGTTTTTTCTCTCAAGGATTTTGGTGGGTAGTTTGCCCCAACTACTGTCCAGTGTGGGAAGCAGCCAGGGTGATTAGTAATTGCTTCTGATACTGCTAACTTCCCTGGGAGAAGAGGCCGTTCACACTGGGTAAGCAGACACAGGCTGAATAAAGACAGCCTTGCACGTGGATTTTCGCAGGGAACCGCCAGTCGGAGAAGGACAGATCTCGGTAGCGGTGCTTTGAAAGGAGCCTCTCTTGCAGTCTCCAGGCTGTCCCTTTTCAGGGCGTGGGTGGCTGCGGTGGATAGGGAAACGAAAATGCCTCAAAGCCCGGTGTTTGGTCTTTCTTGAACAAATGCTCCCTGTATTCTGGTTAATTTTCAGCTTCTAGAAGAAGCAAATTTTGATAGTTTCTGCTAGTGTTCTTGTGCCCTTCAATGGTGGAGAGAATTTTCCGAGGCCCTCCCTCCCTCTGCCACTTTGGCTGACGTCACCCTGCCCTGTTGGCCGAGCACACTGCCGACCTGGATGTCGCCCCGGCTCCGCCAGCAGCGTTAGCCCCGCGGGTGAGGCGCGGCTCTGCTACCCGCCCTGTCTCCAAAGAAGCCTAAGCAGCGGGGCTGACTTCCTCACTCACCTCAGCCGTGGAGCCTGTTACTCTGTTTTGCCTGCATAACGCACAGTGTTTCTTCAGAAGCAATAGTGTTAAAGTCCACTGACTCTCTCGGTACAGGCAGTTGAAGATGACTTTGTGGAAATGCGCAAGAACGACCCCCAGAGCATCACTGCGGACGATCTCCACCAGTTGCTCATTGTAGCTCGGTGAGTAGGACGTGCCCCTCGCCGTTTCGGTAAGCTCTGTGGGGGCCTCCCAATTTTTAGGGGTAACTGAGGCAGATTTCTACCAATGGAAATGTTTTTCCTTTAAAATACACCTTGTGAAAGGGTTTAGTGAAGGGGGATTGTGTTTGGCCAGTGACCAGTGGGACAGGCTTTTTGTCTCTAAACTTCAGAGGTCCCTTCGTGGAAGTCTCACTGGGCTCTTGACTTACATGTAGCTATCGGATGGTCTTGACCCCAAACCCAGTATTCTGAGGTCCTTTTTTTAAAAAAATATTTTATTTATTTGACAGAGAGAGAGAGCGAGATCACAAGTAGGCAGAGAGGCAGGCAGAGAGAGGGGGAGAAGCAGGCTCCCTGCTGAGCAGAGAGCCCGATGTGGGGCTCGATCCCAGGACCCTGAGATCATGACCTGAGCCGAAGCCAGAGGCTTAACCCACTGAGCCACCCAGATGCTCCCTGAGGCTCTTTTTAAAAAAAAAAAAAAAGAAAAAGAACTAGATCCCGTCCTAGGTCTAGACTTAAATCCCGTTCTGTGTTTCACGCCAGGTTTCTGTCTCTCAGTGCCGGTCAGACAACACTCTCAAGAGAACGATGGCTCAGAGCAAAGCAGCTAGAGTCTTTAAGAAGAACCAGGCTTCAGCAGCAGAAATGTGTGAATGGAAATGAACTTTAAAGATCTAACATCTAGGAGAGTAGTGGGCAGATTGTGGCCACATTATTGTAAAATTCAAATACCATTTATACCACATTGTTTTGTAGATAATTTGTATCAAAAACCAATGACTTTTCCTGAAATCAAGCCTGGTAACATCTGAAGTTTATATAATTAATATTCAGTAAGGGCTTTTACCTTACTGATTTTATGGAGCTTTTGATTGTTTTATAATTATATAAATTAGTAACAATGTACAAAAATGTATTTGATATTAAAAGTTTAATATTGATAATGTTGCTGATACCATTTCCTTAGTTTCAGCTAAGTCGTAGGTCAGACTCTGTTGAAATGCTAATGTCAACTTCATTTGAAAATTGTTGGAATTCCAAAGTCAGAGGAGTTGTTCACTTCAGATTTTTAAAATGTCTTTCCAATTAACGGTGGGTCTGAATGTGTTTCGTGGTCCAAGTTTGGGGAATGGGGTATACCTGCCATTAATTCACATGACTGTGTGAAATTCTGTAGTATCATTTCCCAAACATTTGACCACAGTTTTTTTTCTACTTAACAGTCGTTAATAACCTACAAAATTAGTCTTTTACATGGCAGTGGTTCCCAGACTTTTGGATTTCATGGACCAGTAACATTTCCAAAAATTTGGGGGACAGGGTTGCCAATGTATTTTGCCAAGTAATCTGAAAGAAACCACTGTATTATCACTTTTTTTTTTTTTTTCATAAAAGGACAGTCTCAGAATGAGAGTCCTTCAAATGGAATAAATATAGCTTTTTTGGAAAAAACACTACATTGTCCTTATTTTTTTCTCATTTTACCCCTGTGCATTTGGGAACCACTGTTTTACGGAACTTAAGAGAATGCTGCCCTAGGATAGGTTGTTTTGCCCAAATAGGAAGAAAGGAAACAGTTAACTTTTTAAAACATGCCTTCTGTAGAAAATAAAGTTTTAAATTGTTTTCCTAATAATTGTCATTTAGTTGCTTTGATGATGGTATTGGATTTTAAACTTTTCTGTAAGTTTTTCCATTAGTTCCAGATGTGTTAGTCAACGAATACACCTGCTAATCCAGGAGTACCCAATAAAGCCATAGGTAAGTTTTTCCCAGACTAATTACAGATTTAACATAAAAGTTGGTTTTTTGTTTGTTTTTTTTTTTTTAAAGATTTTATTTACTTGACAGAAACAGAGGGAGAGGGAAAAGCAGGTTCCCCCACTGAGCAGAGAGCCTGATGCAGGGCTTGATCCCAGGATCATGACCTGAGACGAAGGCAGATGCTTAACTGACTGAGCCACCCAGGTGCCCCTAACGTAAAAAAGTTTTTAAAGTAACAAAAATATTACCCATGCAACTTAGAATGCAATTTAATACAGTATAGTAATATAACTGTGGCATCAAGAATGTTTGGAAAGTTTAGACCATTACTTTTTTTCAGCTATCAGTGGTTATATATGAAGATTAATGGTTTTTTGTTTTTTGTTTTAGCCAGTAACTTACCTAGTGGGAAACAGATCAGTTAAATGATTCTGTAAGTATTGTTTTGGCATCCTTCCCCCCTCCCACCCTAAATTGACATTGCTAAGCAAGGAAACAGGGTCAGCCTTGAAAATCAAGGAATTCATTATGCCTAATGAACTGAAGTAAAAATTACTAGTGTTTTTTTCCTGAGCTCAAATCTATTTTTATAAACTAATGTAAATAATCTGTTTATATTTAGAATTTTAACTGGTTTTCATTTTTACAACTGGTAGACTAGACTTCTTGAACCTTTTAGAAATAAAATGAAGACAACTGGATTTATGAGAATAAAATTCAAGAGAGTAGTTACCGTGTGATTATTGTGCCAATGTGAATTGTAATTTACCAAAGAGAAGTACATAATTTGCTTGATCTTGCAGAAAAGTTCCCTTGAAAGGAAAACCCTCTTTCAAATAAATAAAACTTCCCAAATTATTAGTACTTTGGGTTTTCATGATTTCAAGACTTATCCCGTGATGTGTGGAAAAGGTCCCACGCCCTCCTCATGGAAAACCTTTACTGGAAGCTTCCTGTGGGAGGTTGTGCAGCCTGGTGTCCCCCTACTGGCTTCCCACTCGGGTAGGAGACTGAACTCTGGGCTTTAGAACCACCCTTCTTTTCTCCTTTGCCCACACACTGGACAGTGACGTTTGCTATTCCTATTTGAATCACCAGGAAACTGAACATAATACCCTGACTGGAATTAAACATTACCACCTTTTTAGTTTTCAAAAATGTCTTTGGAACAAATTTCATGGAGCTTAAAAGATACATTTATTACATGACCTTTGCTTTTATTTTCTCTCCCGTTGTGCAACACTTTAATATTTTCAAGACCCAGAAGAAAAGCATTCAGTTTCAGTGTTTGGGTGTTTAAAAGTCATATAAACACTTAAAAGAGGAAAATACTGGGAAGGCTGAGACCCAAGTGATCAGTTACAGCAAATTTACCTTACGAATTTTTTTTTAAAGATTTATTTGGCAGAGAGAGGGGGAAACAGGCTCCCCGCTGAGCAGAGAGCCTGATGCGGGGCTCGATCCCAGGACCCTGAGATCATGACCTGAGCCGAAGGCAGAGGCTTTAACCCACTGAGCCACCCAGGTGCCCCTACTTTATAAATTTTTAATCTGATTTAGAGATGAACATTATCTTTAAAATATTATTTAAGGAATTCTCATACACATTGTCACTTTAAATTACAATGGTATTTTATTTTAAATAGTCACAAGATTTGACACTTCAAAAAAAAGATACCACTAATAAATAACAAATGTCAAAATATTTATCAAAGTTACAACAGACATAATGTTTAGCTGAGAATCACTTCAACAGAGTAAGGCTCTAAAGATACCAGACAAACCAATACTTGTTTGGAATAAGGTGCGCGACATTCTTGTACACGCTCTTCTGAGGCCATGGTTCCATGGGGTCAGGATTAGAGTCAGATCAGTTCTAGTAGAGCTGTGCTTCAGACTAAATTTTCAACAATATATAGTCTATACAAGATGTTAAGGAATGTTCCCCTGCAAAAAATTACAACTTGAACATTCATTTCAAGAATTACCAGTATCTGGTAAATACAGTCTTCCATTTCTAAAAACAGCAAAATAATTTAATAGGTGCTGGTAGTTACATCTGGTGTCTCAGGTTTTATGACTGACAGGTCTTTAATTCTAGACTTGGGGGTGTACAAGGGGCAGAGTATTTTAATTTTAAGTAGACTATGGGGAAAATCAGGATCAGATGGGCATACTTTTCTTGACTGTAGTGCCAGTAACCCTCAATTAACTCTTAACAGGGAATGGTTAAGTCATCAAAACTAAACTAGAATTTTTTAATATTCAAATGCTCCTTCGTACTGGTAACACTCTACAGTCACTAAAAACTAAATGTATTTACAGAGAAATGAATGGACAAACAAGACAAATTATGAAAAAGCTATTCCCCTAAAGTGTCTGTGTTCATCCTTTGTGTTTACTTCCTACACTTCGCTTCTCCATCCCACCCCACAAAAGGTTCAGGTTATTGTGTCTCAAAGTAATTATCCCCAAAATTACTTTCAGAGACCAACTTCTCTGTAGTGTATAAGCTACTCACGTTTACACCTTCTAGGATGACGTACTTCTGTCATCCTGGCTCTCAAATCTGGAAATCTGCTCAAGTTCAGCTCCTTTTAAAAACTCTCCCAATAAACATAATTAGCATTTGTGATCCCTAGCTTCAAAGACAATACAGGTTAAAATAGCCTAACAGGTGAAACTTCTTTTTGGATTAAATAAAAGCCATAGGGTTCTTTGTGGCTAAAAACTAAATCTGAATTATTCGTGTCTGGCACTGTGTAAACATATTTTTAAGTTCATTTTGCTGGACTTCATTAACCCCTTCAGGTTCGGCAGGGCTCTTCTGAACCTTTGCCACTGCGAAGTGGATCCCCTGGGTGAAGCCAGCTTGGGTGATACTAGCAACCTGGACCATGGAACTTCGAATCTTTGCAAAGGGAGAGACGGCTCTGCTGCTACTGCCCTCTGAAGGAGAAGGAGTTACATGAAGCCCTGGCTCAAATTCAAGCGTGCTGGATCCAGAGCCCGGGGTCTTCTGAGAGACGGCTGGAGGCACTGGCTCAACCGACAAGTACTGGGGACCTGCCGCAGGAAAAGACACATCTAACTGAGATGGCCGAGAAGGTATCGGTTCTGTTGATTCAGGTTGTGTTTCTTCATTAGAAACTTGATTGGTCATTTGATTTCCTTCGTCACTAGCCTGCTGGGAAACAGACCCTGTTTCCGACAGCTGAGTCATTTTGTTTTGTGCGTCTTGTACGAATTTATGGCAGTAAATATCCACAGGTTTGGCAAAGCCAGTCAATACGTATATGTTGTCAGCAGAAGGACTTTTCTTCAAGGGAGACTCATGACCTTTTCCAGACCCACTTCCGTGAGCAACAGTCTCTGAAGGAACATGAATGCTAATGTCAGTGCTGCTAAGGGACTGGGACCGACTGCCTAACCGCGGTGCTGAAGCAATAATACCACAGCTAGGAAGAACATAGTCTCTTGGCCCTATGTTCTCTAAAGAATTAGCTAGCTGTTTGTCTTCATCAGATTTGGAGTTTGTAAGGAATTCATCAGAGTGGTAGGAGTCATTCTCTGAAGACATTTCCCCATCCGACTCTGCCTGGACTTTGTTATCCATCACACCTGTGGTTTCCATGGTTTCAAGACTACTATCTGACTTCCAAGGATTCACTTTTAAGTTTGGTTTTAGAAAGTTAACTTTCATTTCAGGTTTGGCAAAGTTTCCTAGCTTTCGTAGATTGCCAATATTTACATTAGATTTGGTCTGTTTCACTTTTTGATTTAGAGATGAAAATTTGCTCATTAAAAAATTCTTTCCCTGTGCCAAAGAGCCTTGGTTTTGAGATCTGATGCCAATGATGTCTTCATGAGGTTTACTGCTCTTCCTACAAATTAGAAGAGAAAAAAAGGTCACTCCCTCTGAAATCCAATATACCAGTTCCAATTACTCTAAGTGAAAGCTGTTACTTTGGGCCCAATTTCTGCAACAGTGCCCTGCTAGTTGATAAATGCAGATAATCCCTTGGAGTTGATGCTAGAACAGTACTGTTCGAAAGAAATGTAATAAGCTAGATGTAGTTTTAAATTTTTCTAGCCGTAGTAAAAACATGAAATTCTGATATTTAACCCAATATATACAAAATATTTCAACCTATAATCCCTATTAAAAGATGATTAATGAGATCTCTTAGTACCAAAAAGAGTAAGTCTTTGAAGCAACCACTGCATAGTCGTTTACAACTAGGCATCAGAAGCCTTTATAAACGACATAGACAAGTTGTCCCTGGGACAGTTGTCCCTGTCCATTAATGGGAACAGTGCCCTGACTGGGTGACTCTGACCCCAGTCTAGCAAGCAGTTTCCTGCGTGTCCCGCCCCAAGCAGCCCATGCACGGGAGAGCTGGCCTGTGCAAAGGCTACGTCTGTAACACCTTAACCCTCCTCTGTGAAGCTCTCACGGCAGCCGGACTAATCGTGTTGAGTTGTTCTGAATCAAAACTTTGTCTTTAGATTTGATCATTACTGCATGTTTCCTTCCACTGGGTTCTCTCTGGGATTCAGAGAAGGGGGAAGCCGTAGAGGAAGGGAAGGGAGAGAAGCCTCCCAATGGTTGCCTCAACCTGCATTTTTGTGTATTCTGAGCATTTTCAAAAACCACATCCAAAATTCAGACAACAGCAGTCGCCCCCCCTTACCTCTGGGTAAGATCCCCAATGGACATCTAAATTTGGTTCCTTATGTTTCCTGTGGATTACTTACAATTATTTTAAAAGATAAAGGATATGTAACATAGGGTTTTCTTATTCGGCATGACAGCTACAGGTACAAGCAAAAGTGACTGATATCTGTCACGTCTGAACGGATGTTTGACTTGCTGGTCATGAGCGTATTTCATAAAGAGGATGTTAAAGAGCTACTGAAACAATTCTCTCCACTAATACAAGACTGAACAACTTTTGTCTCGATGACCGAATGGCTCTTCTTTGGTCGACTTTAGACCATGAAACATAAGCAGATGAGAAATCCAGATTTTAATGTGAAATCATCTATAGGCATTCTTCTCCCAAATTCAAAAAACCCACCGGCGTTTATAGGGAAAATGACAACCAGTATGTTTTAAAGTTGTTTGAATTATGGCCACAAGTAATGTGCTTCTAGACAGACTCTCAAAAGAGCAAATTTAAAAAGTATTACTTTTTGATCCACAGAAATTTGACAATACCAATACGTTACACCACAATTTGATTTCTCCCCATCTTGTAAATACTTTTTAAAGAAATAGGACTTAGGATAATAATCTCTTTATTCTTGAGAAAATCATAGTCATATACTTACCTCTCGAGTTTTTTCTCAATTATAGGTACATCTAATCCCATGGCTTGCTTGGTTATCTGTAGCATCTCTGCAATGCACTGAAGGGTATCTGAAACCCAAATACAACTGCTTGCCAGTTTCTCCAAAAACATACTAAAATAGCACTTGTAATTCAGAACCCTAAATGAAATTTGTGGTCATACATTTAAATACAAGTTCATTTGCTAAAATTTACAGAAAATTGCTTCTTGTTCATTACTCTCCCCACTAATTCAAAATGTTCTAAAACATATTTTAACAGAGTTAATAAAGGACAAGTGAACCAAATCAATTGGAATTAAAAGTTTATTCTCATTGGTCCTTTGTTAGATGCCAAGGCAACGGCCACGAAGAGACTGAAATGTTCCTGGACTACTGTCCCTGAGGCATATGTGGTAGGAAAAGGCCCTGGTATGCCTGTGGCCAAACACTGAGATTTCCTTGCCCCAAGCTACATCAGTTCAAATAATTTCCCTGCTTTCTGGGGGACGAAGTGGCTATTTCATGGTCACAAAGCTATATTCTGTTTCCTAATGGTATGGACTGTCCCCACTTCCGCTTCGACTTAGAAGAGCAGATCAAAAGTTATCACTGAATACTATCATCTCTTCCTTACCTTTCCCATCCTCTTCTGGATTGCGCATTACGGCTCTCAGTGTGTGGAAATAGCCACTTGCTTCTTTGTATCTGTAGTGCAGTCGCATGCAGGAGAACTTTGGCTTACCGAAGAGAGTGGGTTCCGGACCTAAAAACCCAAATGCATATGGTTAAATAGTTCACATAAAATTCATTTTTTTGTATCTTTAAAATACTAAACACTTATTCATCAGTTAGGTCTTAGCACATTTTTTTATTTCTTCTATATGAGAGTACACAAAATCTAAGCTTGTGGTGATGATTTGGTTTGATGAGACTAAATAAAAACTCTAATTCAGTCGCAAGTATTTAAACTTTCTTGATCCTTGGGTTAATTGTTATTAGACGATATCATCCACCACTAATCTGAACAGAAGAGAATCCTAAGAAATCGACTACCTGCAGCATCAGTATCCTTTTCTGATTCTAGGAAGTTGTACTGATTGCTCACACAACGTGGCCCACTCTTGGAAGAACAGTATTTGCTTTCTAGGACTTGGTTAGCATGTTAAAATTTACCTATTTCTATTTTTTCCAGGTCTTCTAGACTTAGTCGTTGATACTGGTTTACTTTATCAACTTCATCATCATAACTGGATAAAGGGAAAGGAAGTAAAAATAGGATTAAAATCAAAAGCATATTTGGCTTGTCAGCTGAGATATAATAGGAGCAACTTCTATGCAGTTAAAATCTTCCAGAGCACACTATACTCTGGGGTAAAGAGTTAAACATTTAAAAAATGAGATGAAATGAGATTGACATACATGTAGTTTAGTAATCAGCTTATGGATCTTACACTAAAATCAATTACAAGATATAATTTATTTTATAAAAACTTCTAGAAAACAAAACCAACAAACCTAAAAGGAAGGCAAACACACACATACATATACTGAAAGTATGTGTTTGTGATTAACACAGCAGATAAACCTGCTGTCCAAACCTAAGAATAAAAAATCTATATAATCAATGCCAATGGACACCTGGGCCAATGAGTTAAAAAAAAATGTTCATACAAAACCAAAAAAGTATTTGCTTAAAAGAAAAAAATTGATTTTGGTAAGGCGAAACAGCAAGTATTCGTATTTTTGCTAGTGGCTTTGTTAATTAGTACTGTTTCTGGAGATTTGGCAATAAACCACAAAATTATTATAATTCATCATACTCTTGTAACATGTTTGTGCATGTGCGTGCGTGTGCACAATTATCTGCTCAAAGACAACTGTTTCATTGCCGATAGCAGTAAAATGGAAGTATCAGTGCTAAACAATGGGGAAATGTGTATCGTATAGTAATAAAAAATGTATAGTCATTAACAATGAAAGTATATGGAGTATATCCAAACATGGAAAATATATAGGAAATAAATAAGCTAAATGCTAAAAGAATGTTATATAGACACTTGATTACAACCCTAAAATCACATTTTCCAAAAAAAAAATCGCATTTTCAAATTGATGAGGAACAGTGATGTAACAGTTATGCAGAGTTTCATGAAGTTCCTTAAAATACATAAAACCAGATTCTTAATGTCATGAACTCTAATGAGGAAAGGTACTCGTATTAAAGAACCAGTAAAAGCTTTAAATCAAGCAACTTACTAGGCGACGTAGTAGGCAGAGTTAGAAAGCAGTAATAGCACATCCACATCTCTGTGAGTAGCATCAATGAGGCTAAACAGACATGACACAGGGAATTAATTAAATATTTTCATTTTCACCAAGATTATTCCTATAGCAGAACCACTTACGATAAAATATTGGTGGGGGGGGTAGAAAATCAGTGAGTCCTACTTTTGAAGTCAGATGTATACAATCTATCCACTGGGGCAGGGGAGGGGGGGGACCCAATTTGAGGAGGGTTAAGTATCAGGAAAGGGCGGTAGCTGAGAAGAGATCCCTTCTCCAGAGTGGTGGTCAAGGAGGTGGGAGGATTCAGGGAAATAAGATAATTTTCGGGGAGAGGGGATTGGGAAGAAAGGAAAACCCTCAGGCTCAGAGGGAGAAAATACCTAGATTATCTCACAAGACCTAACCATCAAAAGGACACTGCACGTTAAGGATATTTTTTACACATATGTAGAACGCATCTTTTGAAAAAAAAATTAATATAACATTTAGATGCAAAAAATGGGACCAAGCCCAAACCACTCCTTTGTATTTCTTACTCCAGATTAATTTGGCTTTTAAAGAACGAGTAAACATTTTCTTAATCTAAGTCCGTTTTGCTGTATTTTCCCTCCACAAATCAAATATCAAAATAAGGGTCAGAAACTAGATGTGTTGGTGAATTTATTAAACCTACAGCAAAATGTACATGTTTGTAAGATGACTAATAAAAAAAAATGGTCCACATATAAAATTTACAAATAACCAACCGATAAAGCAGGCAAAATGTGAACTCAAAACTTCTAAAGTCATCTACTATTAATAATCTCTAATCACAAGGTGGAAATTAATCTACGTTCTAATTAGTCTCAAAATTCCACTGTACGATTGGTATTAATCCCTTAGAATTTCATACGTATTTACCAAGATTCACCAAAATGATACTGAAAAACAAACAAAACAGTAAGGGGAAACATCATTTGTCTATGGAAGTCACGTCCTTCAACTGCGTCAGAATGAGGTCATTGTTTAATGCGTACTGCGGAGAAAAACCGCAACAAACTGTGAACCCGCAGTAATTTACATCAGCGGCACTTTGTCACAGCGGGCCTCCAACGCTCTTATGCTAACGTAACAAATTCGCCTCAATTTTCGCCTAAAATAATACTGAAAAATACGACGATTAAGACGCCAGGACCCGCCAGCCCGCGCGGCCGGAGCTGCAGTGTCCCCAGAGGTCTCCCCCCCCCCGCCCCCCCCACCCGCGCCCCCGCAGTGGTACTTACACTCGCTCTGGCCGCGGGCGCTCCCGCCGAGCCTCTGCAATGACGTCACCACACATTTTCACAGCAAGCAAGTCTACGTCTACAAGTCAGCGCGGCCTCACCCCAGCTCCCGATTTGGGCCGTAATATTTACATCAGCCCCCCAGGATCCTCAGTCACAAACATTATGTCTTGAACAAAAAGCACTGGGCACGGAACAGGCGGTCAGGAAAAAGGTCCCCCCCACCCCCCACCCCGCGGTTTTACTGGAGTCTCCGCAGCAGTAAATAGAGACCCTCCCCCCACCCTCCCCCAAAGCGCACAACAACAGACACGATTGTCAACACGGACGAGAAAAGAAAGCCCCCCCCGCCCCCCCCGCCCCCCCCGCGTTCGCAGCTCCCGGGCTGCTCTACTCGTTCTTGTTTTCCTGCCAGTCGGGCATGCCCTCCTTCCACACGATGAACACAAACACCGCCAGCACCACATGCAGCCCCACCACCGCCACAATGGTCGCGTAAAAGCCACTGTCGTCAGGAGACATTAACAGGAGACTCTGGAAAAGGAGCAATTTGCAGGAAAAATACAAGCCCACAGGAACTTTAACCATCAGTCCTGCAAAAAGGAGAAAAATCTTGAAAGTCGTGGCCAGGCTGCCGCCTTCGGGCTTGGGCTCCGCGGCGTTGCCGGTGGCATTGCCGGTGGCATTGGCGGGCCGCTGGGCGGTCGGCGGAGGCCTGTGGGAGCGCGGCATGGTGCCCGTCAGTCAGTCCGTCCGTGCGTCGAGAAGTCGAAGCTCAGTCAGAGCCGCCTGCACCCAATCTTGCGTCTGCAGCGACTGCGGAGACTGCGGCAACTGCGGCAACTGCAGAGCCAAGCCCCGCCCAGGAGACGCCGCTCACTTCCGGCCGCCCCCGCGGCACCGGCCCAGTGCGCATGCGTGCCCGCCCCCGCCAGCCCACCCCTGCACAGCGCCCGGCCCGAAGCGGGGCAGGGCGCCAAGGAGGCCGAGGAGCCCACAGTGCCTAGGACTCCCGCCAGACGCCCGCTGGACCCCGCCCCACCGCGGGGAGGGACCGTCACCGCCGCTCGAAGGGACTCGGGTGGCCACGGCACCCGAGCGTCCGTCCCCTGCGCTCACATGCCCCACATTGCGGCTGCTGAACCGGGGGACGTGGTCATCTACTCCGGGTGGAAAAAGCGGGTTGGGTAGAGGTGGACAAAATAGAGCGGGCCGGTGCTGGCCCGTCAACGGTGTTCCACAGTGACTGCACCTGACATTCTCACCCGCACTGTATGAGGGTTCCAATTTTTCCACCTCCTCACTAATACTTTCTTTCCTTTTTTTTAAATTGTACTCCTAAGGGGTGTAAAGTGGTATCTCACTGTGGTTTGGTTTGCATTTCTCTACAGCCCAGGGCGGCTGGGCAGGATGCCTGGCGCCCTTCCACTTTCCAGGCTCCTCCCGGGACCCGGAGCGCGCCCTCAGGCACCTGTCATTGAGGGCCCAACATTTGGGCGGCAACCAGGTGGCGCAGGACGGGGCAGGGGCGACCGGGACCCGCAGGCTTCTGTGCCGGGGGCTGGCCGCGGGCAGTCCGAACTGAGCTCGGGGCTGCAACGGAAGAGGCCGCGGCGGCAGAGCCGGGGAGGCCGGCGGGCCGTGCGGGGCCGGTGCGGGGCCCAGCCGGGAGGGGACGGGAGGGGAGGCGCAAGAGCGGGTCATTCCTGCGGCGGCGGGGCTGCGTATTTGTCAACTGCGGCCGGAATTGTTTTCCTGCCAGAGAGCTAAGCGGCAGGGCCTGCAGTGCGGCAAGTCTCTGGCGCAAGATTTCAGAGGACGTCAAAAACACTCAGCCATCAAGCTAATTGTTAGTGCAGTAGTTTAAAAAATCAAAATTAATTCCAAAATACGATGAACAAAACATCAGCGTTTTAGATAAGGACAGGATCCGACCCCGCAGCTGTACAACCCTGCTCACTGGCTCACACTAACCCTCACCCCTGCAAAAGTTTATCAGAACACGTAGCTCAACTCGACAAGACACAGACCCCAGTTTTTAAAACGGGCAAAGGATTTCAACAGTTTTCTAAGGAAGATATACAAATGGCCAACAAGCACAAGAAAAAATTCTTCACATCCTTTGTCAGTAGAGAAATGCAAGCCAAACCACAGTGAGATACCACTTTACACCTCTCCTTAGGAGTACAATTAAAAAAAAAAAGGAAAGTATTAGGAGGTGGAAGAGTTAGACCCTCATATACGGCTGGCGAGAATGTCAAATGGTGCAGTCACTGTGAAAAAGTTTGATGGTTTCCCAAAAGTTAAGCACAGAATTACACATGACCCAGCAATTTCCACTCCTAGGTATGTGCCCAATAAAAACTGGTGTTCAAACCAAAACTTGTTCGTGACTATTCAGAGCATTACTATTTACAATAGCCAGAGGGTGGAAACAACCTAAATGCCCACCCGTGGAAGAAAATGGACAAAATGTGCTATAAGCACAGGACGGAATACCATTCAGCTCTAAGAAGGAATGAGGTTCTGATACATTCCATAGCATGCAAGAACCATGAAAGCATGATGCTAAGTGAATGAAGCCAGTCACCAAAGGTCACATGTTGTATGATTCCATTTATATGAAATGTCCAGAACAGGGACATCTAGAGAGACAAAAAGTAGATAAGTGGTTGTCTAGGCAGAGGGACAGAATAGGGAGTGATTACTAGTGAGTACAGGGCTTTCTTCCAGAGCAATGAAAAAGTGACTATACTAAAAGCTCTTGAATTGTATGCTTTAAGTGAATGGATAATATGGCAAATGAATTATATCTTAATAAAGGTGTTTTTTAACACATATACACGGAACCCAGGAGTGAATGGCTGCGGCAGACAGGTACTTTCTGCTGAAGCCCCATGGCTAGCTGGCCGGCCGGCTGTGTCAGGCCCTGGGCTGGCACAGTCGTTCCCAGAGCTGCCTCGCACTGGCCTCCGTCAGGGCCGGCGTGCTCTGGCGCACCTGAGCGCCTGTACAAAGGTTCTGTAGCGACTCGGCCAACTCGGCCAACCGAAGAGCCGGTTTCCAAACATCTCCCTTCAGGGGAAAACCATCCACCACCTGGACAATCTTCAAGCTTTTGCAAATGAAGAAAAATACCGGTGGCGAATTTAAAGAAATTTTAGCAGTATTATAAAGGATGGCAACCATAAGACAAAGTGGAGAGGGCTAACAAGGAGGGTTTTTAAAGAACTGTGTAATCAACATGCAGACACACACTTAACTTTGGAAATTCCAACGGATACATGATAGCCATCAGAGAATCATCCACCGGAGACAAAAATGTAGTGAATCCGAAGATGGTAATTATTCTGTGTCTGAAAAAGCATCTCCTCCGGAATAAAAGGCAGAAGAGAAGACTGCTCTGAAACACCTCGAGCTCAAATATAAGGCTCCAGATCACCTTTCCCTCCCACAAGGTGGCCAAACGTCTCCCCTTACCACAAAGATCCCAAGACCCGACAGGCAGGTCCCAGCCTTCTCTCCAAGCTGACCAGCGAAAACATGACCTCCAAAGTCACCAACTCCAAAGCATCAGCTTCATTAGCTACTCCATCCACGTCGTCTTGTCTCACAGCTTCAAAGGTAGCAGTTTCTAGTAAAACAGTCATAGTGGGAAACACAGGGGGCAAGGCGGAAACTAGCAAGCAGCTAACACCTCAGCGCATTGTCAGATGCAACCGCTTCTGGAACGATCGGCCTTAGAGAAGATGCCTCCGAGACCAGAGTGAAGAGTCTCAGACCTGAGCCGCCTGTCCCGGTCACCCAGGAGCAGATCACAAGGCAAATTCCACAAGTCTGTGCCCCTTTTCTACCCCCCCAACCCTGTCCCTCTTGAGAATCAGTACGTCACTTCCTCAGACACTCCCATTGTCCTGTTTAGCAATGAAGCTTCGTGCCCTTTTCTCTTTGGACTCAAGTTAGTGTCTGTGCTCAAGAGACAACACACAGAACCATTCTCCAGAACTCATGCCTATGAGTTAGCACCAGCAATAGGGAAGACAGCACCTCAGCCGAGGAGAGCTGAACTGATGGGACAATCTTCACAATCTCTCAGTGTCCCATTGGACAAAGGTCAGAAGGTACCACTAGGCCCATGACTCTGACTGATGGGCCTCTTTTGTCCACCAACGACCATGAGGAAGAGGAGGAGGATGAGGACGCCAGTGGTGAATGTGCTTTGGCACGTAACACGGGCAAAGGGAAGCTCTCACGATAAAACTTAGCAAGAAGACCATCTAAGAAAGAATTAGAAGACATAACATCTTGCAGGGGTGACATGTGAAAAAGAGAGGCAGGGAATCCAGGAACAAATCGGAAATTAGGACACTTAGCGAGAGGACCACAGCTGAAGAATTTGAATGAAGAGCTATCTTAAAACAAAGGCATGCAGAGGCAGACCAGGAAGTACAAAGGGAACCACAAGGCTGGCCGGGCAGAAAGCCTGGGCAGAGACTCAGCGGCAGAGCTGGGAGCATGAAGGGTTTTGGAATTGGGAATAGGGAGAAGTCACCAACTCCCCTGACTATGATCATCAGGCATGTAGGTCCTGGGCCAGGTTGAGACCTATAGACAAGGCAGCAGAGTACAGAATTCAATGAACATAAAAAGCCCAGAAAGGTTTCATCATCCATCATGAAATGTGAGACTCTTTGGAAAGAGCCACTGGTAATCTTCGGGGGTAGTGCCGCTTGCTAAACATGTGATAACGTGCTAGAATGCAAAAGCTTATCTTGTAGTGAAGAAGAGAGGGCTCTGCTTTTTTGGGGAAAGTGCTCCTCACCTGTATGGCCCAAATGAGGCCACCAAGCAAAGGGAAGGATGCAGTGACACTTGCTGTCGAGCATGTGTTACCCGCTAAGTTACCCTCATCAGGACCTTTACCAAAGAAGATGAGCAGACACAGTCACTGGCTCCCGGCTCTGAGAAAGCCAGACCGAATAGTGGAGGACTCAAGTAAAATGAGGAGTTTGATTGGTAGGCACTAGAGAATGGGGGGAGTCAAAGCAAATCAGAACAAAAGAGAAGTATTTCATCATGTGAATGAAGAAAAGAGAGAACGGCAGTAAGCATTTGGCATCTGGGAAGTTCTTATGGGTTTGGGAATCTAACCACCCAAGTTTTCCTAAAGACCTGATCCCAGGAGAAGAGGTGCCTGGTTTCAGTCCCGAGTCGAGTCAGTACACACTGTGCCAGCACGACACTGACTTCAGTAGTGCCAGCGAGCCAGGCTGCCAGAAAGAAGTCTGGGTGTTTTTGTACATGGTTTTCTTAAATGCAAGACTTCTGACTCTAACAAGAGTGCTTATTCCAATTTTGTAGCAAGCTTTAAATAGCACAGCTAAACACATTTTACATAGTTTTAAACTCCTCATCCAGGATACCAAATTTACAGGAGAATTACAGGATCAGAAATCAAGTCAGTTGCAAGGTGAACTTACAAAATGGGAATCAGCTTTGGAAATAAACCTTTTGGTCATTCCCTGTTTCAATTATCTCCAAAATGGGAATAAAAATACTTGATCTAAGGAAGATGATATTGACCATCACGACACCTTTAAAAATCTCAAGTGCAAAGTTAAAACTCAAGCAAAATAACCTGCAGTTATTTCTGAATGGGAATTAAAAGTGTTATCTTTTTTGGGGTGCTGCATTAAGTTGAACTGCTATTAAAAAAAATTAAGGTACATAAATAAAAATTTTCTTACCAAACGGCTCATAGGAACATAGAATTTTTCTGCTAATTTATATGTGAGAAAAATCTCATCTCTTATTTTAAGAGTCTGAAAATTGCATCCATACATAAAGTATTGATTATCAAAGTGAAATAATCCATGAAATTAAAGTCATGGAAGGTTTCCCAATGAACCTACAGTCAATATCGTTTCACACACACACACACACACACACACACACACACACACACACACCCCTCGCATTTAGTTGTTCTTTCAAGCTTGTTTTATGGCCCTTTTATTAAAATCACATGAAATATAAGATAAAATCTAAAGAGAGCCATTTTTCCTCAGAGCTTGGTCTAGATTTTCTGCAATGTTTTTGATTCGTAATACTAAAGATGATAATGTTAGATTTCAGCCAGAAGCAAACATTCAGTCCGGTGAATATATTTATTTAGATTCTGCCATTCATTCTGAAGACTGACTTGAAACTGGTTTTCGTTTAAAACATGTTGAGCATTAGTTGGCCTATTAATTTTATGAAAGGCGAGGATACTTTACAACCAACCAAAGTAACTAGCATCACTGCACTTCTTGCTGCACCATTATGTGCATCAAAACAATAAACCTAGATTGGGGGTGGGGGCCAGATGTGAATGGCAGTTCTACAATTTGGATTTTTACAAAATTAAATATTGCTTTAAAATAGTTCTCTTCATTACTGTGTTGTTGTAATGCCCCCTTACTTTTGCACCCATAGTGAGTGCCTCAGTCAGCTTGCCTTAGTCACCTGCCTGGATTTGAAAACTCCCCTGCGTCACACATCCATGCCCACAGGTTTATGGATGACCACTAGTACTAGTTATGATGATACCATCAGAAATTTAAGTGCCTTTAGTTAGAGGACATCACTCCAACTCACCTGGGGTCACAGTCAATGAGGGCCCAGCCCCCATGGAACTTTTCATCATCAGGCAGCAGTAACTTCATATAACTTTGTAACAGCTGGCTAATCAGTTCCTGGTGGCTTCTCTGATTCTCCTTATGCAAAGCTTCATGTTCTTTCTCCTTGGTAAATATGGAATAAAGATCTTCTGTCACTGGAATGCCTTGCATCAAATCTAGAGTAGAAAGTGTTAATATCTATCATCATCTTAATTTGCTAATACATTTTTAAAAAACAAAAGAGAATGTAAGACCTAAAACAACAGAACTCATAAGAAAACACAGGCATGAATCTTGGTGATCTTGGATTTGGCTTTTTTGTTTTAGATATGACACTAAAATCACAAGCAACAAAAACAAGAAAAATCAACAAAGTGGATATCATCACAATTAAGAACTTTTGTGTCTCAAAGGGCAAGATCATGAATGTGAAAAGACAACTCACAGAATGGGTGAGAGTGTTTACAAATAGTCTGATAGGGACTTGTATTCAGAATATATAAAGAATTCCTACAACTCAATAACAAAAAACAAGCCAATTTTAAAATGGGCACGGAGGTGGTGGGGGGGAATTCAGGGTGGCTCAACAGGTTGGGTGCCTGCCTTTGGTTCAGGTTATGATCCCAGAATCCTGGGATCGAGCCCCACGTTGGGCTCTCAGCTCAGCGGGAGCCTGCTCCTCCCCCTCCCTGCTACTCCCCCTGCTTGTGTTCTCTTGTGTCAAATAAATAAAAAATAAAATATTTGAAAAACAAAAAATAAAAAATAAAATAAGAACAAATGGGCACAGGATCGGAAGAGACAAGTGAACTTCGTCGTGGTGTGGCATTAGCTCCAGCTTCAGGAGGCATTCCTGGGGGGATCATCTGGGGGGATCCATTCCCCCCAGACAGGCAGGGCGGTGAGACTGGCAGCTTCCGGGACAGAGGTGCCAACCACTGGCCTTACGAGGGGAAACAGTAGGCCCAGACTGCCACTGGCCATTCTCTCTCTCTCACCTTTGAAGAAATCCAGCTTCAGGACTTGGGTGAAGCTGAAGCTGATGCTGTGGTCAGAGTGAGAGAGGGACAGAGCCTGGGTCTGCAGTGACACGACTGAGCTGCTAGATCAATCAACGGAAGAAAGCTATCTCATTTTTCCCTGATTGAACTGCTGAACTCCGGTTTTCCAGTCAACACGAACCCTACCTGTAGCCAAAACCAAACTTCTTTACACCAAACATCTCAAATCCCTAACTGGCCTGTGTCAAGGCCCTATTTCATGTGTAACAAATAATCAGATTAAAAATGGGATTTAGGGGCTCCTGGGTAGCTCAGTGGGTTAAAGCCTCTGCCTTCGGCTCAGGTCATGATCTCAGGGTCCTGAGATCGAGCCCCCATTCGGGCTCTCTGCTCGGTGGGGAGACTGCTTCCCCTTCTCTCTCTGCCTGCCTCTCTGCCTACTTGTGATCTCTCTGTCAAATAAATAAAATCTTTAAAAAAAAATTTAAAAAATAGGATTTAAAAAACATTCCCAGAGACCACAGGGCAAGCTTTTACTTTGGTTTTAATCCAGAAGGCTCTGCATTTACTTGAATCCTATGAGGTAATACTTTCAGGCAAATTAAATTAAAAAAATGTGCCAATGTAGGTATTCCACTGGGCAAGCTACCCTCTATTTCCTCTTCCAAATAATGGTAAGAACTGGTTAGGATAATCTCTAAGTCTGATAGCTTGATATTATGTTCATTCGTTCTCATAAGAAAGGATGGCGTGTTGTCCCCAGCAAGAACATATGATAAATGTCACATGTGGGGAAGAAAGACCTCTCGTTACATCTCTCAGCCTTGAGTAATGGGAAAACAAATAGAGTGTGGAGTTTTCAGTTGAGGAGGTTTTAGGCTGCCTCATTCCATACTCCAGGAGCCTCAACTACCTTCTGTGACAGTGACGGCAACCTGACAAACACCGATGGAAACGAGTGGTCGCTTTTGTTGCTTCAGCCTAAAAAATTCGTCAAGTCCTAGTCTCGTAAAAATTTGAATTTGATTTCTTGGGTAAGATGCTGAATATAGAAACATCAGTATATTATAAAACACGAACCATGTTAATGAAGTTGGTTTCTGTGAAACACTAGTCACAGAGGAATAACAAATTTTAAAGAAAGAAAGGCAGTTAGGCTCCTTACCTATAACAGCTTGCCTATAAGCGTCCTTAAATCGATTCAGGTAATACCTATTTGCCGAGTTAACGCCATCTTTCATAACTCCTGCTAACTTCCTTTCTCCTGTCCTTGTAAAGTCACCCTGTCAAGGATAAAGTCATCTTGACATTTGATTCAAACACAAGAAATGCTCCCCGAGTTAGTGTGGGCTTTCAATACAAGACCAAAATTCTACGGGCTTTTATAATTTCTAATTAATGTAAAGTTAAAATATCTACGAGTATTTGGCGGTGACCCAGGCACATCAAATAATTAAAATGCTATTTGTGGCATCAAGTATTCACAGTTGGATGGTGCTTTAAAGTAAATCCACTCTTGGCAATCTGTACAATTTCTATAATTTAGAGGTCAAAACTTCCTATATAACAAAAAACAAGATTTTCAAGCCTCAAACTGGTATGATACTCAATAATAACAAATTTCTGATGTGGGAAAGTGCGGACAGTGCTCTAGAGTTTATTACAATGGGATTTAACCACTGTATGTGGATGTGTGTGTATAGGGAGAAAGGGCAGAGATTTCTGTACCTTGTTGCCCATTACAATTGCTAGAGAATGATCCAATGAAGATTTCAATTGTTTTCTCTTGTTTCTCTTTCTTTTCTCAACAGAGGTGTCAGAGCAAGTCCCTAGAGGGCAGGGACCTAGCTGGAAGTCTGTGCCACTTGACCATCTCTCCATCTCTCCCATCCCCTGGTAAGCACCAAACTCTTGTTTCTGAGTTTGATTTTTTGAGATTCTCCATATAAGTGACATCATGCAGCATTTTTGGAAGAATTTGAGAAGGAATGGCATTATCTCTTCTTTAAATATTTGGTGGAATTCACCAGTAAAACCATTTGGTCCTGTGCTTTTCTTTCTTGGGAGGTTTTGCTTACTAATTCATCAAATCTCTTTACTCATTGGTTTGCTCAGATTTTCTATTTCTTAATAAGTCAGTCTTGGTAGGTTGTATCTTTCTAGAAATGTATCCCTTCCTTCTGAATTGTCCAATTTGTTGGCATT
>CM052812.1:64553557-64635041 GCA_028533885.1 Nasua narica | reverse complement strand
CGAAAAATCCCTTCTTGTTTACATATCACCCCAGCTTGATCGACCCTTTTCAAAAATAGATTGGGATTATTTTACAATATGAAATACTTCAATGAGGTTTTCAAAAACCACAATTCTTTAGAGTATAGCAATAACTAACCAGTAGCACTGGTTATCCATTTGTTTGTAATACTATGTGACAGGCATTACTGAGTACTTTGCAGACACTGTTGTTAATTTACACAATAACTTGATAAGAAAGACGTTATTATCCCCGTTTTAAAGAAAAACAAAAGAAAACAAAACTGAAGGGCGGCATGACTTGCCTCAAGTCTCCCGACTACTAAGCAGAGCTGACACGACCCCAGATTATGCTCTTCTATACATTAAAGCCAGAAGCACTTTAAAACACCATCTTGTCCCTCCCCTTCGACTGCAAGGAGAAATGTATCTCAGTGCATCCAGCTTGAGCAGACAGAGTCACTTTACCACTCAGTGAGGAGTCCTGCAGCACGCCGTGCATGTCTTTCTGTCTAATCGAATGTTCTCTCCTATCCTTCAATTCAATTTCTTCTTCCTACAACTCCCTCCTGCAGTCTGAGAATCCCTTTCCCCTCTCTGATAATTCTGCAAAAATGCCTGCCAACTGAGACCAAGTTAGGGATGCTGAGAGGGAAGAGAAAGAGGAATGCAGACCAGGGAACATCGGCTGGAGTTAGAGAACAGTCATAGAGCACGTCACCCATCTCTCCTGACCACCTGACCCCTGTCCTGTTCAAAGCTAACCCGGCCCAATGACAGACACTCTCTTGAAAAGGACAAAAGGAATTGGGAAGCAAAACAACAAAACAAAAATGTTTTTTCAGCTTGCTGCTATTATTTTAATACTTAGTAGTACCAAATACATATGATTTCCCTGACCAAAAGCTTATATCGAATTGACTTATGAAATACCTACCAACACCACTTCATGTCAAGAATGATGTCATAAATGGCATCTGTGAGTGTTTGAACATTCTCAAACTTCATTCCTCGGCTAAAATGCATGCCAAAAGGAAAAAAAAAAAAACTTTAATAATAGGTTGTTTTTTTTTTTTTAAGCTTAAGATACAATATTTAAAGTAGCTTGGAAAAATTATTGCTTTAAATACATGCAGTTAACACTACGATAAATTATATAGGCAACTATATAAATGCTTATAATTAATCTGCATTGTGAAAGAAAATATATTTAAGAATACACCGAAACGTATCACAGGTATCAGAAGCTTCTTTCCCCACCAAATTTTCAATAACTGGGTAGATGAACCCACGTTAGAGCCAGCATTATGACAAAAGAACCTGGCTTTCAGAAGACACACAGGTTAAAGCTACCATCAAAATGATTCACCAATTATTGTTTTTCCGGAGCAAATGGTAGTGAAGTTGATCCATAGGGAAAGAAGTATTACTAATAGACAATAAAGGCGAGACAAGAGAATGATCTTTAAGTAAGGGGACTCGATTACTTTTGCCAGGCTTGGACCCAAGCAGAAAAGAAAAGCTCCAGAAGTTCTTTGAGTGATAAAGGAAAAATGGAACTCTCATGTTGTTCTGGTAAAGAAAGACTGAATATTTCAGGAACAATTAAATTCTTAGCCAAAATAAAGCTCATATGAAAATCAAAACTAGGTGACAATGAGAAGAGATGCTTCTTCCCGACAGGAAGACGAGAAGCTAGGGTGGCGGGGGCAGCAGGGACACAAGCCCCGGAACGGGGGAGAGCTCCCGTCAGGAGGCCATCTCACCAGTGCTCGTGGAAGTCAAATGAGACGTAAGTAAGTTGTGAGCTATTGTAGAGTAACACTTGCTTCAGGTAAGCATCACCGATAACTTTCTCCCTACCTGCCTGGTCCACCAAGTTAATAATGACCTGTGAGAGCGAGGAAAAACAAATGCAGTTTAGTCCGATGTTAAAAACTCAACGTGGTTTTTAATCATTTTATCTGGAATTATGTTTTAGAAATATTTTATAGCCACAGTTAGAAATTTATCCCTTCAAGCAACCATTTTCCCCCATAAAATTAGACTTCCACTTGTTCTATTTCAGAGTATGAGAACCATGTCCGTCAATAGCATTAATAGCTATTTTATGCCTTATGTATTTGCAATAACCAATTAGAATACATAATAAAAAACCAGGTCCTTTATCATAGCAAATACTTAAGTTATTTAGAGTAATTTTGAAAGGAAATTTACAAGACCTACATATGGACACTTTAAAACTTTGCTGAAATACCAAAAAGGAAACCTGAGTAAATGGAAAGACACTATGGTGCCAGATAGCAAGGTTCGACATTGTAAAGATGTCAAGTCTCTCCAGATTAATTTAGATATTTAACAAGCCCAGTCAAAATGCGATCAGATCTTCCTACGGACTTGACAAGTTAATTCTAAAGTTCATCTGGAAGGATAAATATGCAGACAAAGCTCTGAAAACTACTAATAAAGGAGGACTTGACCCACTGAAGACTTACATACTGTAAATCTACAGCAATTAAAATGTGTGTAGAAACAGGAATGGCCCATAGAACAGGATAAATAGCCAAGAGACAGACCCATGTACATTGAGGAATCGAAAGTACGGTAACAATGTTATTCTGGGAGAAGTACATAATATTCTATAAGTGGTGCTGGAATAACTATACAGTGGGAAAAAAAACTCACTTGAGCCCCCTACGTCTCATTATACACAAATTATCGATGCATTAATGACCTAAATATCTTTTAAGTGATAAAAAAAGAAGAACATTTGGGGTGATGTTTCCATACCATGACTTTCTAAGATAAAAAACCAAAGGGCATAAAGATAGACAAATGTGACAACGTGAAAATTTAAAACCTCTGTAACCAATGACAACACAAGTAAGCAAAGGTAAAACAACAAAACAAAAAGAAACAACTACCTGGGAGAATGAATATACCTGTAACACAAAACCAATAATATGTAAGAGTGCTATAAATTTAGTAAGAGAAAAAGAATAAAAGATAGAGAGGAAATTCACAAGCGAAAATATACAAAGAGCCAATAAACGCGAGGCTACAACTTTGTTAATAATCAGAAAGGGAAACAAACCAAGAAACAGACTCTTAACTATGGAGAACAAAGTGATGGTTACTGGAGGGGAGGTTGAGGGGGACGGGAGAAATAGTTGGTGGGGATTAAGGAGTGCACTTGTGATGAGCACCAGGTATTATATGGAAGTGCTGAATTACTACCTTGTAGACCTGAAACATTACACTGTATGTTAACTAACTGAAATTTAAATAAAAACTTAAAAAAACCCTAAGAAATACAAATTTATAATAGAAAACTAGTTTTCATCTCTACCGAGGCAAAAATTGAATCCTAAATAGAGTCAGCGTTTGGTGACTATATGGGGAAATGAGCCCTGGCTCCCATTCTTGCTGAGAGTATAAACTGTTGTGATCTTTTTGGGAACAACAGAGTGGCAGGTATCAAGATTATATGCATACTGTTGATCTAGCTATTCTATTTCTAGAAATGTATTCTATAAAGCACAGTGTCCCAAAATATATGAACGTTGCTTTCTGGAAATTTTTACCATAGCAAAAACTATATCCTAAGGGCCCATCGATAGAGAAAGAGAAAAAACAGCCATGAAATATTAAGTGAAAACAGGTGCAGAATAGTATATATGGTACAGCTCTCTATTGACTTAATTTTATAAATGTGTCTATGTGCATGTGCAAGATGGTTTTTGCTGCAAATGACAAATCACTGACTCAGATCTTAGAACAAGAAGTCAGGAGTTTGCCTGGTTCCAGAATTGCTTAATTCAGTGGTACCGGTATCAAATCTTTCCATCTTTTCTGCCATCTTCGGCATATCGGTCAGTTCTCAGGTTGGTTTGTTCATGGTTCCGACACAGCTGCAGCAGCACAACTACCATGGAGGAAATGTTGGTTCCTGCATCTCTTTAGTACAGAAAACCGTTCCCAGAAGCTTCCCAGCAGACTCCCCTCACATCATACCTCACCGGCCCAACTGCCAATGAACACACACAGGCCAGTGCCCCAACCAATCGCTGGCGACAGGAACAGTGGAGCCACCCTGAGTCAGACCCCTGAGTCAGACCCCTGAGTCAGACCCCTGAGTCAGACCCCTGAGTCAGACCCCTGAGTCAGACCCCTGAGTCAGACGACCTGCGGGCCCACTTCTCAGAGAGCGACTCCCGGGGAGGCAGGTGGGTAAGGGGTCGTTACTGGGGTGCTGTGCTCGGAACATACACAGACACACGGATGTGTACAAACAGGTTTTGAAAGTCAACACAGAGCAGGGATGAGGGTGCTGAGGAGGTTATTTTTTCTGCTTCCTTTACATATATCAGTATTGTTCAATTCTTACAATGATTATGGGTTACATTTTTTAAAAGGTTTTATTTATTTTTTAGTAATCTCCACACCCAACACGGGGCTTGAACCCACGACCCTGAGATCAAGAGTCACAGGCTCCTCCAACCAAGCCGCCAGGTGCCCCTATGTGTTACATCGAAATTGTGGCTTATTTTCGGTAATGCGAGTGATAATCACACATATTGCTGACATATGAACTTGTTCACACTGTAAAAAGTTCAAATGTAGATAAAGGTCAAATCCTTCTTCACTGCAACCCAGACCCACAGCCTTCCTACGCAGCCTAGCTATGGGTTAGCAGCGTGGTGTGCGCCCTTCCAGCCCGTGAAAAGGTATGCTGACATAAATGTGCGTACCATGTATGTGTGAGGACACAGACATGGAAAAGAATTACCTGGTTTTGTTTTGTGGGTTTTAAATGGCAACACACCATATGCTGTTACAGTCTTCTCTCTACTGTGTGATTTTAAGATCTTTCCATGCTAGTGCACACAGACCTACCTCCCTACCTCGTTTCTAAGCCATTGGATCCAACGCTTTAGATGTGCCACACTTTGTCCGCTGACCTCCTGACGAAGAGGCAGGTCTCTGTGACGCTGCAATAAACGTTCTTGGGGAGACCTCCTGGACTGAACACGGGTTGCTCTTAGGTAGACTTAAAACTTTTTTTTGTTTTGAGTTCCAGTTTTTCCATGTCCTTAACAAAACTTGGCTTAGACTATCTTTTTATTTTGGTCATTCTGGTATGTCAGTGGTTTTACTTTGCATTTCCCTGATGGGTTGATGGAGTGGAACACCTTTCATATGTTTATTGGCCTGTTAAATAGACCTTTTCATGAACTCTGCTCAAGTCTTTTGTCCAGTTTTCTTTTAGGCCATACATCTTTTTGGGGGGGTTTTGTAAGAGTTGTTTTTTTTTAATAACTCTAGATATGAGTCTTTTGTCTTAAATATATATTTAAAAAAATCTGAAATATCTTCTCCCACCTTTTTTTTTTTAAGATTTTATTTATTTATTTGAGAGAGAGAATGGGGGGGGAGAGAGAGAGAGAGAGAAAAGGAAGGATCAGAGGGAGAAGCAGACTCTCTCCGCCAAGCAGGGAGCCCGATGCGGGACTCGATCCCGGGACTCCAGGACCACGACCTGAGCTGAAGGCAGTCGCTTAACCAACGGAGCCACCCAGGCGCCCTCTTCTCCCACTTTTTGAATTGCTTTTCCATTCTCTTAATACCGCCTTTTAATAAACAGAGGTTCTTTATTTTTTATTGTTTTTTCTTCTAGATCTTATTTATTTATTTGACAAAGAGAGAGAGAGATCACAAGCAGGCAGAGAGGCAGACAGAGAGAGGGGAGGAAGCAGGCTCCCTGCTGAGCAGAGAGCCTGATGTGGGGCTCGATCCCAGGACCCTGAGATCATGACCCTAAGCCGAAGGCAAAGGCTTAACCCACGGAGCCACCCAGGCACCCAAATTTTTTATTGTTTTTTTTAAAGATGTATTTATTTGAGAGAGAGTGAGAGAGTGTGCTTGAGCAGTATGAGCAGCGAGAGGGAGGGGAGCAGACTCCCAGCTCAGGGCCAAGCCAACACGGGGCTCAATGCAGGGCTCGATCTCACCACCCTGAGATTACGACCTGAGCCGAAATCAAGAGCTGGTGGTTCAACTGACTAAGCCACTAAGGTGCCCCTTTTATTTTTTAAATTATTTATTTAAGTAATCTCTACCCCTAACATGGAGTTTGAACTCACTCTAATTTATTAGTTTTTTCATTACAGTTGGTGATTTAAGTCCTATCTAATTTTAATGTAGTTTCAATAAATAAATGACAAAACTTCAATAAAGTCAAAAATTTAGTAAAGTCAAATGTATCATTATTTTTCATTATGGTTGGTGCTTTTTAAAAATTTTTATTTTTAACATCTAATTACATATATTAGTTTCTATGGTGTCAGCAGCAAAGCTGATCAAATTTGGTTAAGTTTGATCAATTATACAAATATATAAAGATTTCTCAAGTGAAAGTGGTCTCCCTTGAAAGCAAGGAGGCAGGCATTACTTTAATTAGGGCTTCATATTCTAAAGCCTGACCCTAGAAATCATAGATGAATTTGAAACTGAGAAGTCATAGATGATTGGGTTAGGTAACTCAAAAAGAGACTGAGGTATTGTTTAGCACTTTTTAAGTCCTAATTAAGACCCCAGGTCAAAAAGGTGTTCTCGGGGCACCAAAGAGAG
Source organism: Nasua narica (assembly GCA_028533885.1). Taxonomy (NCBI): domain Eukaryota; kingdom Metazoa; phylum Chordata; class Mammalia; order Carnivora; family Procyonidae; genus Nasua; species Nasua narica. Next base: position 64,628,411 of record CM052812.1, on the reverse strand, counting down.
GCTGGGGTAAGGCCTTGGAACTTTAAAAAGGAAAAAAAAAAAAAACTTCTATATTTTCCTTTAAAAGGCTTATGGTTTAACTTTTGGTTTAAGAGATCCATATCTACCTGGAAATGATTTCTATATATGTAGTATAGATATCAAAAAGCAAAGCTACTGGACTAACAATCTAAGCATATTTTGATTCATAATACCATTTGTAACAGCTGTACTAACTTATGTTTCCACCAGCAATGTGTGAGAGTTATTTCCCCAATTACCTGCATTTGTCTCTTATTATCAAACTTTATACTTTTTTCAATCTGAGGGTATGCTTTTTTATTTTCTTGCTCAGCCTTTCTTTGCAAGGATTGCACAAATTTATATGTTAATTTTGGAAGAACTGACATCTCTTTAGTACTAATCCTTCCTTCCGGGAACATGGTATTTTCTCTCCATTTATTCAGGTTTTCTTTTGTGTTCTTGGTCATTCTTTCTCCCACTTCCTGCCTCCATATACATGCTACCTTTTTTGTCTGTTTATTAGGTTTTACGTTATTCCTATTTTGTTGTTGTTGTTGCTGCTGCTGCTATTAGAAAATGCATCCTATAGCATTACACATTCAGACTAGTCATTGCTAATGGGTAAGACTTAATGATTATTCTATATGAATCTCATATCTGAAATCTGGTCATCTTATTGAACTTGGATTTTACTTAAAAGTTTTCACTTGATTTTAGTCTATTTTCACTTGATTTTAGTCTATATGATCCCATTCCCACAAATAAATACGTAAGAAAGATGGACAGAAAAAAAAGACATTGAGAGATACATATCAAATTGTTACCTTCAGGAGGCAGAACTATAGACTATACTGAGAAATGCCTTTCATTTCTTACTCTAGATACTTCTTGGCCTGTAATTACTAACTGACAGACTGATCTCTCTAGAAACAGTCTGAAGTAGCTGATTCAGTGATAATTCTTTTTTTTTTTTTTTTTTTAAAGATTTTATTTATTTATTAGAGAGAGAGAGAGAGACTGAGAATGAGAGGGGAGAAGGTCAAAGGGAGAAGCAGACTTCCCGCAGAGCCGGGAGTCCGATATGGGACTCGATCCCAGTACTCCGGGATCATGACCTGAGCCGAAGGCAGTCGCCCAACCAACTGAGCCACCCAGGCGCCCTTCAGTGATAATTCTTAAAGAATATTGAAAATACTCTTATGTGTTCTTCAACTTCATGTCAAGACGCCATTTTGCTTAATTACAAATAGTACATTGTTATTTTCATGAAATTTAAAGAAACAGATATATAACCATGGCTGAATATGAAGGAATATTTTATTACTACAGATCAAAGCCCACCTGTTTTTTGTAAATTTTCAGTTGTTCTTCGAAATGGGCACAGAAATAGGCAACGGTGTCCTTTTCACCTACAAAGAAGTGATACAAAATCTATTTTTCCTTCTAATGTTGAGACAGAAATTAGCGTCTATTCCATCTTTACTTTTACGTTTCAATAATTTATTGACAACCAAATGTAACGAAGTTGGTCCAAACCCAGTATTTTAAAATAAAATGCAAACCCAAAGATCTCAGATTCCTTTTTTCCCCAGACTGAACTGAACTATATTGGAAGTACACACTGTGAAACTAGGACATTTATTGTTCATGCATCTGGCCTACTGTTAGGGCTCCGTGTAGTTTATAATAAGAGACTAAAAACCCTTCTACAAATATGAATATTAAAAACTGAAGGTCTATTGGAGTCTCACAAATATATATATTGAGTTTTGAGAGAAAATATTCTGTAAACAATTTTTAAAATCTACCTCACTGAGTAATCTGGCTAGACTGACATGACTTAGCTATTCCTGTGCTACGGTTAAAATACTGGAAGAAATTAAATCCTCAATATTTAAAACAACAACAAACTTTTCACAGTGAGACATCTGAGTAAACACATCTATTTTTTTGTAGATGCCATCTTCAGATATTTCCTACTTTTATTAACACTGGCTATATTTACCTTTTTCGAAAAGTAAGCATTTAAGAAAGTATTCTCCAAGGAAACAGTGGTCTAAAATCTGTGAAATAAGCTATATTTCACTCTACTGTTGGGGAATTTTTTATTGTTAAATAACTTCGATTGTCAACAATCATCATTACTCTTGCAAGTACTATATCACTGCTAAATTTCACCAGGGTTATTATCTTAAATGAAGTAACTAGCCCAGCAAATCCAAACCTATAAAGTACCTAATATTTTTAACAAATATTTTCTCTGAAATCATCACTTGCAAACCAAGTAACTGACAAGCTTACTTTTGTCCAGCCGGGGTCGCGGATTATATCGGTACCCAACCTGGCTCCAAAAGACGGGCACGGAGCCTCGTGTTTGAATAAATGACAAAGTATGATTATGAACATGAATTAACTGCTCAGTTTCCACATAATTTGCCACATTCCCATTTTTATCTACTCCTCTCCGTTTATAACGCATTCCTAAAAGACAATTAAAACAGAAAACAGCAACATAAAAAAATCATTTAGTCTGATCAGATATGCTTCTTAACCAAGCACGTCTTTCAGGATGGCTTAAAGGATCTAATATGCAACCGCCAGGCGGAACAGTAACAACTTCCCCCAAACTCATAACGATATGCATCATTGTTTTTTAAAAGTTGAAGCGAAGATACTTTCTGTGAACTGAAAGGGAAGGGTTTTCCCAAGGGTGCTAGCACTCAGGAAGGATTTATTACCGTCATCCAGGCTGTCAGTGGGAATAATGGTATTTAGAAGCGTATCCCAAGTGACTCTCTTCTCTTCTCCATATATATACCTCCTTTTCTTTCTGCTTTTGTTAATTCTCCCCATGCACCTCCCTCCAGAAATTGGTCCCCAATTACATCACATTATTTAGAGTCACTGAGCACTTTGAAGCCAATTATGTTTCCAAATCCATTATTGTCATTAGCATTTCAACACATCTGCAGCCTTACCATTCTCATCTGAATTTAACTCGCACACGATTTCAGCCCTCTACTCACCTGCTCTGTGCCTACTTCGGCGTGAAATGAGAGCCACTAGAAATCGTGGGTGGATGTCATCCACACAGGTGGACTCCTGAGGGGGGGTCTCTGGGCTGCTTTTCTCATCATCAGATGATTCATTATAATTAACCACAAGTTCTTCAATCTGCACAAAACCTTGGATAATGGGGGTAATCCAAAAGTCCACCTCTGGTGTCTGAAAACAATGAGCATCATGTTGTTTCTCTTCTGTACAGCACTGCTGCTTGCTTAAACTCAAACAGAAGCTAGCACATATTTGTGAGTTTATCAGAAGCAGAAATCTTCTGTTTTTTAACCATGTTTCCTGCTTATTAGAGGATGGAAGAGGATGGAAGGATAAGGAGGAGGACAAAGGGGAGAGCCTTTCCTTTTCTCTATGGTGATCAGTTCAAAAACAGCTACGTGAGGGGTGCCTTGCTGACTTGGTTGATAGAGCACATGACTCTTTATCTCGGGGTCGTGAGTTCGAGCCCCACGTTGGGTATAGAGAATTCTTTAAAAAAAAAAAAAAAAGCTGCCTGAGAGGGCCCACAATGTAGACACCACACTGCCTGGGTAAGAAAATTAAGCTCTACCACCAACTCACTCAGGTAAATCACTTAACTTCACCATGCCTCAATGTCCTGCTCTGAGAAATAGGAGAAACAATGACCTCATTAGGCTGTGTGAATGAGTAAAATGTAAAAAGGGTTTGGCTTAGCTCCTGCCTTATACGTATTTAACAAATGTAGCTCTTGTGATTATTCCCACTGGCACAGAAACAAACAACAATGTAGAGGTTGATTTTTAACTCCCCACTGCATCAAGGCTTTAATAAAATACAACCAACTCTGATCACCTTATTATGAGCAAAGACTATTTTCTAGTTTAGAAAAAAAAAACTGGCCAAGCTAAAATCCACATAGTAAATGAACCAAAACAAAACAAAAAATCCTTTCCATGAGTATCTTATTTTACCAAGTCACCCAACATATTTAGGAGAGTATGAATTACACTTAGACATGTCTGCTTCTGTGCCTTTCAGGCTAAGAATACTCAAATTTCCCAGCTGACTGGCTGCAGGGACAGTAAAGGTAAAAAGTGCTCTAGGCAGTTGTTCTCTCTCTCCCTCGCTCTCTCTCACCTCCACAACCGTATCCAGCCTTGACCTTGGCATGACCTTCAAAACCACCTCATTGTCCATTGCCACATAAGCCAGGATGGTTATGTGGCATCATGGTTATGGTTATGATCGTGGTTATCTGTCTCATGGTCATGTTTTACTTTATGGAGCATGCAGATAGGATCTTAGGAAGGTGGTCTGAAAATTGTGAAGTGAAGGGTCTATTGGCATTCATTATGCTTACCACCACCCTCATTATTTGTATTTCTGTTCCAGCAATCATGCAAAACTCTTGACAGGAAAAGAGAAACGCACACCGCCAATACCACCTTGGACTGCGAGTCGTCAGTTTCAATGGTAACTCCAAGTGTCTGACAAAAACTCTGCCACACACATTAGAACTCGACGTGTCGGCAAACGGCAAAAATTTGCGTTATAGTCACCTTTTTCTCCCCATCACTGAATTTCAGTGGTCATAGTTTGATCAGCCTCATAAAAAGAGGGGAGAACATTTTCAAGCTTCATTCTCAATAGAGGTATGATAGTTATCTAGTGGTAGACACTGCTAAGGTCCAAATCATTTATTTATTTATTTATTGAAAGATTTTATTTATTTATTTTACAGAGAGACAGAGAGAGAGAGACCACAAGTAGGCAGAGGGGCAGGCAGAGAGAGAGGGGGAAACAGGTTCCCTGCTGAGCAGAGAGCCTGATGTGGGGCTTGATCCCAGGACCCTGAGATCATGACCTGAGCTGAAGGCAGAGGCTTTAACCCACTGAGCCACCTAGGTGCCCCTAATGTCCAAATCATTTATACTAACCACTGCCAAGGGGTAGAGAAAGAAAGGAGAAAAAAGGTTTGAAATTTTTGAAAAGTTAATGAAAAGATAATATGTTACCCATTCAGCTATTTGCCCACTTTGTGTCCAGAACAGTAACTAGCGCCCAGCAAGCCTTCCATACATATTTGTGGACTAAGTGAATGAATTGTCCTCGGACAGTCAATTCTCTGATATATGTGACAGAATAAAGGAACAAAGGAATCATTAACCTGGAAGGAACTTCATGCAGTAATCTCACCATATTCCCTATCCTCTCGGATTCAAATACTGGCAGTACTGGAAAGTCCTTCGAGATTTGTCTCCTCCAATTCCCAGATGAGGAGACAGGAAAGTTAAATGACTGGTATTAAAGGAAAATTGTTCTTCAACATTTCCAATGAGTACAAACAACATCTGTCTTTCATAGGAACCCTATGGACATTAGTTCGCAGCCTTAAATTACTTCTATCCTAAGGGAACCTGCTAAAAAAACTAGGCCTTTGGCTAGGCAGTGAAGTTGTGAATTGCCTTAAATAATGCGTTGGCTTTCCTAGCTAAATGATTCCTATTCTAGAGTGGAAAATAATCTGTGAGATTTTGTAATTAAAACAAACAAAACTTTTTTAAGTAGGCTGCACACGCAACATGGGGCTCGAACTCCCAACCCTGAGATCAAGAGTCACATGGTCTACCAACTGAGCCACCCAGGCACCCTATTTTAGTGAGACTTTTAATTCATTTTAATACAATTTAAAAATATTTGCTTAACAACTATAACTTATAGGATATTTTAGAAACAATTACTCACACCAATCTCCGTAAGATCTTGTATCATATATTTATTCCAAAAAAATCGGTCATCAACCTGGAAAAGGTAGAGAATGAACAGTTCAGAAACATGTTGTCTGAGTTTTCCTATAGAAACCAAATGAGTCCATAAATCGTTCTGCTCTGAGCTATGAGAGAAGTACCTTTTGCCAGAGGGGACGGGGATCCTTCTCACCGGCACTTTGCCTCTGCACCGAATTGGTCAGGTCATAGGTCAGGCTATAGTAAAAGGACTCTGAGTCCATGAACATCTTTAGCAACTCCTCAAGTAATCTCCTCTCCAACTTCTCCTTTTCTTTACTTTCCTTAACCTGTAAGAAATGAAGCTACTATTACTGCAGGTATTCAACGTACAGCATCCGTGGATAATACCGAACCTCCTAGGAGAAAAGTGAAAATATTCCCAAGGACCATGCACAGACAGTGCTTTCGTAGGATGAACAGTTTGAAAACAAGTTTACTGGGAAGGAAATTACCCTTCAATTTAAAACTAATCAAAGATGAATTCCAAGCCCATATCAATTAAACTCTTACTTTCTTTTTATTAGGAGCAGACACATTGGATTTAATATGCGTAAAGGTCTTCAGGAGAAACTTTGAGTCGTCGGGAGATAGTACAATCTTCTCTGGTTTGTTAATTCCAAAATGATGCTTCTTACAGAGCTAAATAATTAGGAAGAGAAAGAAAATTCATTGTTATTAATATGGGCTTGTTAAATGTTCAGGTATGAGCGCAGAAGGGGCTGCCACTGCTCGTGTACTTTGGTCAAAAGAAAACCTCAAGGCTTATTAGGAAAATGACTGAGTAGAGAGCTGATCATAGGACGCACAGCTCTGGGTTCAAGGATTAGGAAGCTGCCATAGAGGATAAACAAAGAATACAGGACAGGCTATCCTTAGGACTTAGGGGTGGGAAATTCAGGTTAGGGTCATAATTACAGTAAGTTCTTACCCAATACAACTGAAGAATAAAATCTCTGGTTAGGGTTTATTAATGCTCTGAAAATTGGCATCTAAGATTAAAAATACTGCAAAATACACATTTGTTCTGCTCCAGGGGCATTACTTTCCAGCCATCTGTGCTAAACATTCATTCATGCTGGTTAACTGAGTGTTTTGGTCGAAGATGTCAAGAGTCTGCTCTACTGGGAATCTTAAAAGCTGCACATTTCAACCATTCTTTCTCCACCTATCCTCACACACACTACTAGAATCAGCATGAAAACATATTCTTTGGGACCAGAGATTAAAGAAGCAGTAAGTAGAGGCTGCAGGGAATGTGCAGTCCAACAGACAAAGAGAAGGAAGAGGGTGGGAACGTATTAAGAGAAGGGCACAGAGGTTCTAAAGAAGGCTACCTGGTTAAAGTCAAGGGTTTTACATATAATTTCATGCGGCTCAACACACAAAACAAGTATTCTGAAAGGTACATAAAGAGTCTATTAACCATATGCAAACTAATTCCATTTTTTCAACACAATGTATTACTACACTAAGGGGTAGACTCTCATTAAGAACAAACAGTTGCTAAGTGCCCATTATAATTGGTGTGTTTCTTACAAATAATTATTGCTAGATGATAAACAGGATAAAAAACCTTAATGAGAAGAACAAAAGCTAGTCCAAACTTTGATCTTAAATTGAATAAAAAGGGTAAAAGCATTCCTGTTCTATCAAATTTGGAAGTGAACAATTCTGTCAATTACCCCTCAATGAAGCTGAGGGGAAACTGGTGGAGACTGATAACTGGACTGTATTCAGACATAATGGAATCTTACAGATCTTACGCCTTTTCAAAATCACGGCTACCAAAACCTCTATTCACAGGAGTCTTGCAACCTAATTACAACTTTATGCTGCTCCTGCTCTACCAGTGAACACAAGGGGACTAAAGATGAGTCACTCACAGTCATCCTGCCAAAACTGAGCCAATGATTTCCCAAAAAGTAAGCAAAACTAACAAGATCTCAAGTTGATAGGAAAGGCGAGAAGAACAAGCAGACAGTGCTCCAGCAGCTCTCTCCTCCCCACCTTGCACAGGGCACCTCCCATCAGCACAGAAACACACTGATGTATCTTTCCTCTCACACCTTCACTTGACACCTCTTCCTCTGCCAGCTAGTGTCCTATTCCTCTGTACTCCTCACTGCTCTCAGCCCCTTATTACTCCCCCTTACACTGCTATCTTCATTGTGACCAATGGCCTCCCCGTTGCTAAGCCCAATGGTGGACTCTTGGTCCTTATCTTAAACTCTCAGTAGCATCTGACACAGTTTGTTACTCCCTCATCCTCTCTGATACATTGTAGACTTGGCTCTCACTCCTCTCCTTTATCTCTTTTACTGGTTCCTTTCCAACCATTTGACTTCTTAATGTCTTGGCCACCCTGAGGTTCAGTTCTCCACCCTCTTCTCTACCTACAGTCACTCCCTCAGTGATTCACCCAATCTCATGGATTCAGATATCTTCTATATGCCAACTTCTCCTTCCCAAATGGGTATTTCCAGCCCAGCTCTCTCTGAGTTGTAGACTCACAAATCCCAACACTTCTGTTTGAATTTCCACCAGGCATCTCAAACTCAACATGTCCAAAACCAGACCCTTATCTTCCCTCCACTGCCTTCACTCCCACCCCCTCTTTCCTCCCCTTGCTTACTCTACTGCATCCACACTGGCCTCCTGGCTGGTCCTCAACATATCGGGAACGCTTCCACCTTGGGAACTTTGTCCTAGCTGTCCTCTCTGCCCACACTCCCTCTTCCCAGACCTCCTACCACAATGTCTACCCCAGGCACTCCCCCGTCACCCGTACTCTGCCCAGCTTTTATTTCCCATAGCATATATTACTTCCCAACATACTACATAATTATTATGCTGATGTTTATTGTCTGTCCTCCCCCATTATAATAGAAGCTCTATAAGGCAGGCATGTTTGTCTTGTCGACTCCTGTATCTCTAGCGCCTCGTAGTACCTGGCATAGGAGGTCTCAAGAAATATTTTTTAAATGAATGAATCATCTCTGATGCTAAAATGTAAGTGGTAACCTCCAGATTCATATGTGGGGCATGCATATAAGTAGTCCTGTGAAAAGGTCATTCCCCATCTTCCATGAGCATATCCTACACACCCCCATCTTTGTTGGTGCAGAATTATTGGGGAGGTAGATTAGCAGGGTTTTTTTTTTTTTTTTAAGATTTTATTTATTTATTTGAGAAGCAGAGAGATAGAAAGAGAGCATGAGCAGGGGGGAAAGGGAGAAGCATGCTCCCCACTGAGCAGGGACCCTGATGCGTGGCTCGATCCCAGGACTCTGGGATCATGACCCGAGTCAAAGACAGACACTTAACCAACTGAGCCACCCAGGTGCCTTGAGAAGCAATTTTAAAAAGAGGCTCTCCTATTAGTCCCCTATCCCCACTTGCGACACTGAGCAACTGTGGGTTAGCAATCTTCATATAGAATGTTAGTAACTATCTAGTCATATTAATAACATTCTTAAAGAAATTGAAAACATGCCCAAACCCAGTTATAAACCATTGTAATTTTAATTTCTAAAAGAGGATATTATGCATTTGTCAGACATAGTTATTTCTTAAGAGTATTTAAGCTAGCAAAATTTCCCCCAGGAATGTTTCAAAGCCGATGCTCAAGACCTGGCTATTCTAAAGTAACCTTGTAGTGGCAGATCTCATCTGTACCCAGGGGCTCCTCACTCTCCGAAGTCCCTTTTCCTCTGCAAGGCTAGTTTCCTGCTATGTCCCCTCTAGGACCAGGACTTCCCTTCATTCACTCCTCTCTCCTGTGTTCCTACCATCTTTTAACTCTGTTAGAGTTTACCAGAACGTGTATTGTTTTAATCCATTCCTCAACCCTAGAATCTCCTACAGTTAGCAGGGCACAGTGTCAAGGTCACTTGTGAGAACGTGGTCTGGTTGGGGTGGATCAAAGAGGGAAAGCCCAATGGGACCACTCAGGCAAAGGAAAACAAAGGCCTCCTCAACTCCAAAGATGATACACCTTATCTCTTAGAACAGGATGCTTAACAATCACTCCTGTGGTCTCTTTCTCTGGTCCCCACAACTCTGGGTCTTCCCCCACCTCTGACTGCTCTTTCTCAGTTTTCTTTATTGGCCTCTCTTTCTGTCTCTAAAGACAGTGGTATTTCCCAACGTTCTGCCCTTAGCTCTCTTCCCCTTCTCCATGCAGTCTAGAAAACACTGTTCTCTCTCCTCATTTTAACAACTGATATGTTTAACTACACATTTCTAATGCCACTCTTTTGCTCTAAGTTCATGATATAAAAAATGTAACATCTCCCAGCTACTGACACACTAGTCCCTCAAATTCAGCATCCCCAAAACTGATCAACATTTGTTTCCCAAATCTCGTTTTTCCGCTGGTTGCCCTACCTTACTGACGGCACTATCGACTGGATCCCTTAAGCAAGAAACCAAGTGGTCATTTTCCATTATTTTCCCCTAGTATCTTTCCTATCAACCCCAACTACCTCATGCTGATTCTAGAGTGTTCATTATCTTTGCCCAGATCTGTATTTCTCAAGGCAGGGGCTACTACTTCACACACAGGAGAATTCTTTATGCATGATTATCCCACATAGAGCAGACAACCCAACAAGCTTCCTCTCATGAGCTGGGGAGTCGCACTCCAGCACCAGACCCCTTTCAAGGACCCCTTTTTAAGTTCCCTGTACCCTGTTTAAGTTCCCTTTACTGAGCAGTGCCCAAATCTCCTGCTCCCACTGTCTCATTCTAGACCCAGAAGCCAGGAGGCCTAGGGTCTCAGTTCAATCTACCACCCATGTATGGTCCATGATGCTGCTTCTCTCTCAGCCTGGCAATGTCTTTTTCGCTTTTTCCTTTTTCTTTCTTTTTAAAAAAAAAAATCTATCCCATTCCTGAGCTTGGACACAGCCCAATTCCAATATCCCTTGACTTCCTTATCTACAATGCCCAAATCTAGAAATCTCTGAAACCTGCAAGTTCATTTTTTAAGTTTGTTACAAAATTCATTTAATGGCCAAATATGCCCTGAATAAATATGAGACTATTGATGGTAATCCTTTATATCCCTTAGTATGAATATTCCTATGATTCTTCAGGAAATAATGAATGTGCTGTATTACAGGGTAATGTCCAGACTCACTGGGTATAAATGGAATATATAGAATAGCCTTTTGAAAACCCCCAAAATCCTAAATTCTAAGATAAATTAAAGGTATAAATTCTAAGATAAAAAAAAGTATTTTTTATAATCACCCAGTGTTCATTACAACAAATACATTCCTTAATCCTAAAAGGGTTAAATTTAGTCCTCCTGAAAAACAAGGACAGAGAAAATAACTTTTTGGGATTACATCCAGTCCAAAGATGCTTTGTTTAGACAGAGCTCTTGGGATTATAACATACGGCATTGATAATGGGACCACTTTCCCTTTTCCAGAGGCCCAGCCAGCTCTGTGCAGTATGTGCTTAGGCCCTTACCATAACTTTGATACGCACGATCTCAAAAGAAAACCACCACAAGCCCCATGATGCTCCCCTAGTTCTTCTATCACTCTAGGAACTTACGTTTCACAACCAAGATTAAGGGATGCTGCTGCTGCTGTTTAAGAAAAGGAAAATAAATTTTACTTTAAAAGCTGGTATCTATGTCTATCTGAAGCTAAAATTTTAAACAGATGTCTAAAGGGAAATCAAATATGGAAAATGATGCAGTTATTAAGGCAATGAGATACAGCAAATAAGATATGTAGACAGGGGACAGAAGCCTATAAAACTTTAAAGGATGTTTTCTCAAAAGAAAGAACATCTATGTTTCCATCTCTTTGAACTCAACGGATTCTTCATACCCTTGTATAGATCATTTTTTTTTTTTTTTTTAATGGCACACTGCTTTGAAAAACAGTCTGGCAGTTCCTCTAAAGGTTAAATACAGAATTACCATATGACCCAGGAATTCCTCTCCTAGCTGGATGCCCTAGAGGGGGGCGAAAACAAGTGTCCACCAAAAACTTGTGCATGAATGTTCACGGGATTATTCATCACGGCCAAAAACTGAAAACGATCAACTATCCAGCAACTGATGAATGGATAGATAAAATGTAACAGATCCACACGGTGGGATGAAAAGGAATCAAGTATGCTATATACAAACGACCAAGCACGCACGCTGAAAACACTGTGCTAAGTAAAACGAAGCCAGTCACAAAGGGCCACATATTACAGAATTCTATTTATAAGAAATGTTCCGAAGAGGCAAATTTAGGGAGACAGAAAGTAGATCAGAGGTTGCCTAGGACTGAGGAGCTGGGGTTTGGAGAGAAACGAGGAATGACTGCCAATGAGCACAGGGTTTCTACGAGGAGAACAAATGTGCATACGTTCTAAACCGATTGTAGTGATGGCCACAAAACTAAATATACTGAAAGCCACTGAATTATATCCTGCAAGTGGGTGAACTGTGTAGTAGGTGAAATATTTTTTTTAATTGGCAAACAAGCTTTATACTTGAGGTAAAAAGGCAACCAAGGCAGAAAACTGGAAAAATCTATTAATTCTAGACTCTGTAATAAGATTGCTTCTGCTCCAGTTACAGAAGATAGACTAGGCCCTAGCAAATCTGAGGACAGTGACCACACTAAAGAGCCCAAGGGCCCTGCTGGGCAAGGATGAGAACACTGAAAGTGATACATAGGCAGCCAAATTAGAAAGATGTAGAAAGAAATATAGGACTTGGTTTTGTTTTAAAAAATCTTTTCATGTGCATAAGTATGTTTATGAAAAATAATAAGAGTTAAGTAGGAAAAATATGTAAACTGCAAAAAATGAAAACTATTTTGAAAATCTGAAAGTAACATTGTTCTTTCAAAGAGCTTAGGGCAAATGGAAATAACTTAAAACTCACTAGAATTTGGACAATGAGTATTTCTAAGTAGTGGATTTTTCCCTTCTCATTTACAATTTACTACACCAAAAAACAAAACAAAACAAAAAAACAAAAACAAATAACAAAAACTATCAAGCTTCTAAAACCTCCTTTTAAATGGATTTATATGGAAATTGAAATAAAGATCCCAAAGATTTAAATTAATGTGTCAGAAAATAAGCAAGCAATTAATGATTTCAGCATAGCTGTTCTTTGCCATTCCTCCAATTGTTCGCTGTTGGAAAGTGCTTCTACCATAAAACAGGAGTAAAAGAAGATGAAAAGGCTTAAGTGCAAATTTCTAAAAGGATAATCTCATGAGAGAAAGGTGTGCCAAACTAGTCACTAAAATCAGACCTGGAAATATTTTCTCTATGTCTTGTTATCTCCCAGTCAACAAGGATCATCATATATTTTCAACTCTTAACATGAACCACACCTTTAATGCCCCCTGATAAGCCCTGTAGTTTGTATGGTCCAACAGAGCTGTCAAAATTTTCAACTATCTCATGGGGGGGGGGGGTGGAATCTCATTTTCATTTAAAGATAATCTGTTTTACTTGAGAATATCAAGACAGAAAAAAGGAAAAATGTGAAAAATGAAAAACTTCAAGTTTTCACAATATTCACATTTTTGTATTTAAAAATTCCATGTAAATGCCATTTTCTAAACACCGCCCCCCCCCCAGCTTTATCCAACAGTCAGGTACTAATCTCAAAAATGTTAGAGACTGGTAGGCAGAAAAGGGCATCAGAAAACCTCCCTGAAAAATCTAGCGTGGGTTCCAAGCTTCTCTAGACCAAGAGCGACGGTCCATTTCCCCAGGGCTGGGAGCGCGAATGTGCAATGATGACTGATGACTGACTGGACAAGCTGGTGGCCTGCTCTAAATCAAACTACCAGGGTCCCCCGGCTTAATGCTGACCAGCGCGAGGGCTGTTCCCCCTCAAGGCAAAAATTGGTGACAGAAAGCCATCCTGATCTTTCAATTTTTTTTTTTAAAAGATTTTATTTATTTATTTGTCAGAGAGAGAGAGAGAGAGAGGGAGAGAGAGCACAAGCAGGCAGAGTGGTAGGCAGAGGCAGAGGGAGAAGCAGGCTCCCCGCTGAGCAAGGAGCCCGATGCGGGACTCGATCCCAGGACCCTGGGATCACGACCCGAGCCAAAGGTAGTAGCCCAACCAACTGAGCCACCCAGGCGTCCCCTGATCTTTCAATTTGTCAGCAAAGTCATCCAAAGACACTGATGACAAATTTACTGGCTTAGTAAACCAACAGAATTTTTGCTAGTCTGGCTGATCTTCCCTACAATAGAAGGCAAACAAAAACTACAAAGACCTGCTTTTAATAGGCCTAACTGTTACCGAAGTTATTTGTCTCTGGGTCAGCAATAATGAATAATGTTCTAGCTCTAGTACCAATAAAGGGGAACAGGAAGTACTCTAATCTTTTTTTGATTCCTGTAATAAAGAGAATATCAGGGTCCTTTTAAATTCGTGTTTTTTAAAAGATTTTATTTATTTATCTGAGAGAGTGAGAGCACAATGGGGAGAGAGGCAAAGGGAGAGGAAGAAGCAGATTCTCCACTGAGCAGGGAGCTGGATGTAGGGCTCCATCCCAAGAACCTGGGATCATGACCTGAGCCGAAGGCAAACCCTTAAATGACTGAGCCACCCAGGCGCCCCCTCTTAAATTCATTTCAATGTTGGCCTCTTAAAATTAAGAAATTTTAATTTATGGTTCAGTAAAATCTGAACCATAAAAATAGCTATATTTTTACTTATTTTTTTATTTTTTAAAAGATTTTATTTATTTATTTGACAGAGAGAGAGAGATCACAAGGAGGCAGAGAGACAGGCAGAGAGAGAGGGGGAAGCAGGCTCCCTGCTGAGCAGAGAGCCCAATGCGGGGCTCCATCCCAGGACCCTGAGATCATGACCTGAGCTGAAGGCAGAGGCTTTAACCCACTGAGCCACCCAGGCGCCCCTTTACTTATTTTTTAAAACAATTTAATTCTGTCCCTAAACTTCCACCCCAAGAACCCAGTCTGGAAAAACATGTATTGAACTGTGGGACAGTGGGTGCTGTGTTACCTGTTCCCTGCTGTTTAGGTAACAGTGAGGCAGCTCAGCAGAGTGATAGGGGTCCAGACGGGCCCAGTCCAGGTCCAGACCCCACCATTTGCCAGCCGGGACTTAACTCTTGCCAAGCCTCCTTCCTTCATTGGTACAGTGTGGATCCAACAGTGCTCACTTTATAGAGTGGTCCGAGCGGCTCAGATGGCTGAGCAGCCAACCCTAGATTTTGACTCAGGTCATGATCGAGCCCCACACTGAGCTCCCCACTCAGCATGGAGTCTGCTTGAGATTCTCTCTCTCCCTCTGTACCACCCCCATGCTTGTTCTTTCTCTAAAATAAATAAATAAATCTTAAAAAAAAAAAAAAAAGGAGCCTAGGACTAGGGCGGAGTGATAATACGCCTAGATACCGATATCCACACAGAGAGCAAACGTGGTAACACATGCTTTTGTGGGTTACTTCTACCAGGTGGCAGTACAGTGTGGTAAAAAAAATACTGGCCCTGGAGAGTCTCATTATTTCAGCCTTAAGTCTCTCTATTATAGGCTTGATTCCCTCCTGAAAAATTAAAAGACTGTACTAGGTTGGTGGTTTCTTTCTTTAAAACAACAAACCAAAAAAACTTTTTAAAAATTACAAAAGAAATATATGCTTGAAAATTTCAAGAAATAGAGATAAAAAGCATACAGAGTAAGTTAACTCACCTTCTTGACTACCCCCTCTCTCCCCCAAATCGGGAATTTTCAAAACTGCTATGCAGTCCTAGGGCTCCCCAGAAGCAGAGCCTGGGGAGCCCTAGTAGAGCCCTAGCTTTCTAGTAGAGGCCACATGGGCCAGGGCCCAAGGATCCCCTCCCCCGCATCACCACTTCAACAAAAACAGCTCTGCTTTTATGTGTCGGATATACAGGATTTCTCAGATTTTGAAACAAGGTTTCCGCCACTAACTTGAAGTTTGAAAACCAAGGATTAAATTACTTTAAAAATATCATCCAGCTCTACAATTATGATTTTGGCCTAATTAAACCAAATACTCATATTTATTATATTTATACCAAGTTTCCATAAAATTTCCTGAGACTTCCATCTTACCTCTAGCTCAAGATCCTGAGGTTCCATCTCAGAAAGGGATAGCACAGCAATTTTGGTAATTTTACACACCTCATGGTCTCCTGGAAGTTTGCCCACCAGTGCTTTCTGCCGAATTAAAATAAGCCACCATGGAAGATCTGAAAGAGAAAAGTCACACTAACGTCTGGTATCTATAAAGGGCTACTATCCTGGCATACTGAAGGTGAATAATCTAACAAAATATACATTAGATATAACCCTTTAAAGTACATGACAAAGATACATAAATGGCCCTCAACATGTGAAAAGATGTTCAATCTCACTTATAATTAGAGAGATGTGAACTAAAATACAGTGATACCATTTTCATACAGCAGATTGCGGGAAAATATGGAGATATGACAGCACATTCCCTAACACGGCTATGGGACACAGGCAACGTCATACAGTGCTGGTAGGAATAAAAACAGATACAACTTTTTTTGGAGGGAAATTTAGTGATACCCAATAATAAGACATATGCACTTAGTTTTAACCTGCTAATCCCACTCTTATGAGTTTACCCTGAAGATACACAATCAACCCAAAAGTATAAATACTCAAGTCTATTCACTGCAGGAGTTTGTAATTACAAAATACTGGAAACAACCTGATTGTCCATACATAGGAGAATGGCTGAATAAACTAGGACGCATCCACTCCGCAGAGTACTATGCAGGTATAAAAAACAATTAGCCATGGTCTAGCAACTGACAAATGATTCCTGAATATATCACATGGATAAACTGAATAAACTTATAGAACAAGGAGATAATAAAATCATATAAGAATGATATTATCGAATCAAAGCCCAAAAGAATATCTAGTGTGTGCCACCCTTTATGTAAGAAAGAATATCTGAGGGGTGCCTGGTTGGTTCAGTCAGTTAAGCGCCAGACTCTTGATTTTGGCTCAGGTCATGATCTCAGGGTCATGAGATTGAGCCCTGGGGTGGGGATGGGAGGCCTCTGTGCTCAGTGGGGAGTCTGCTTGGGATTCTCTCTCCCTCTCCCAGCCCCCCCACCAGCCCCCCGTACACAGGCTCATTCTCTCTCTAAAATAAATAAATAAATCTTAAAAAAAAAGATATGAGAAAATATGCATACATCTGCAAATTTACACAAAAAATAGGAGCAATAAATTAGAAATTAATGAGACTGGTTACCTACAGAGGGTAGGCAGAAACAGGATGGAAGAAGGGGGATGAGGGGAAATGACAGTTCTCTGAGTATATCCTTTTGTATAGTTCTGACTCTTAGAACCATGGTGATGTTTCATATCTCCTCAAAAATAAAGAAATAGTTCCTTTCAACCAGAATGTGTTTGTGGGGTGGGAAGGGGACGACTCAAAACAAAATGCAAACAGTAGCTCAACTCTGCTTCAAATGGACAATGTTACCACACTGTTAGAAAAAAGTCACCTAGGGGCGCCTGGGTGGCTAGGTGGGTTAAAGCCTCTGCCTTCGGCTTGGGTCATGATCTCAGGGTCCTGGGATCAAGCCCCGCATTGGGCTCTCTGCTCAGCGGGGAGCCTGTTTCCCCCTCTCTCTCTCTGCCTGCCTCTCTGTCTACTTGTGATCTCTCTCTCTGTCAAATAAATAAATAAAATATTAAAAAAAAAAACTCACCTAAATAACTCTGGAAAACAGTGTTTTTTAAGGATAAACACAAAAAGAACTACATCTAATATTGTACTCTGGTTAGTGAACTTGTTGGAAGGGTATGATTTAGCAATCCCAAAACTACTTAACATGTACACTAGCACAGAGCAAATAATATATTGAGGACAATGGGCAGTGGTGGTGGTGGGAAGTATGTGGTAAAACAAACTAAAGAAATCTTTAATAAATGCAAGAAAGAAGAAAACACCCAGAGGCCCAACAAGTATCTTTCCAATCCACATTTTTACTTTTCACAAAAGATTTTTAATTAAATGAGAAATGGTCTATGAAAGATAGCATGCAAATGTAATTTTTCAGTTTATGAAATTACACCCTTAAGAAATACTACCTAATTAGCACCAAAAAAAAATTTGAAATAGTGTTTCACTAATTTCTGTGGAAAACCAACAGGATGGATATATATTCACCATATGAAAAACATTCTTAAAAGAGATATATAGTATTTCAATTTCCCCCAAATATCAGTCAACTCTCATTTTAGGGATCGTGCTTTGAAGATGTGCTTTAGGCATTTCATAAATGCAAGCGTTTGGAAGAGTTTCATAATTCTTTATAAAATAGGGTGGAAATTTACTCCCAAGTTTCAAGGTTTTTACAGGCCATTTCATTATTCATTATCATTGAACATTAACCAAGGTCCTACCACGGGCTAGGGAGTATTTCAGGCATGGATCAAGATCAGTTATCAACCACCTATCATATAATAAATTGAACACATAATAAATAAAGCACATAACATGATACTTGTTCTTCAGAAGGGTATGAGTTAGCAACAAACAATATACCATTAAATGTCAATACATTTTGTTGAATAAAACAAAACCTTACCATAGGTCTCCTAACCTCATAGGAATAATTTCTATTTTACACTGAACAAATTAAGAGCGTTGGCAGTTACCCAGATAAGCCAACACTAACGAAAACCTTTTCCTACTTTATGCCTTCTTGTTGGAGCTGGCTTTGGATACATTTCATATTAACATTGCAAATTACAGTTTTAATAAATCACAGAAATGAAAAACACAATATGCATAATCAAATGCAATAAATATCTTGCCAATAAGCCATCTAATGGCACAGTGGAAAAATATAAAAATATTCACCTTCGCATAAAGGTTTTACTCCATACATAAACTCACTTGGGAAACCAAAAGGGAACATTTTTTTTCCCCAAAACACTGATACTGCAAATACTGAAATACAATTTACAAATTCAAATACATTTTAAAATGAAATATGCATATTTTTAGAGTTTAGTCAGCTACTTCAACAGAAAAATGTGAAAAATTGAGGTGTTTTAAAATATATATATATATGATGGACTGAAGTTCAATAGATCTGTGAAGTTAGGATGAAGATTAAATCTGAGAAAATATAATGTACATGATCAAACAATGGAAAAAGAATCTGTAAATAGAAGTCTTCCCTTTTCAGGGAGGCTTTAATATTCTCGACTTTGAGGTTAGAATTCAGACTTAAATTTTAGCTCACCACTTTTTTTTTTTTTTTTTTTTTTTTAAGATCTTACTTGAGAGAGAGAGAGCATGCGACAGGGGACAGAGGCAGAGGGAGAAGAGAATCCCAAGCAGATGCCACACTGAACGCAGACATGACCCGGGGCTCGATCCCAGGATTCTGAGATCATGACCTGAGCCAAAACCAAGAGTCAGATGCTTAACCAACTGAGCCACTCAGATGCCCCTAACTCACCGCTTTTTTACCCTGTACTTGGCAGCACAATACTTGACTTCTTGGTTTTCTCGTCTGTGGAATAGGATAAAGCCACCTGCTGCAGAGAATAGCTATGAGGATTAAATAATTTTTATAATTCATGTGATTGTTACTAAGAGCGAATGTTTACCAAGTAGCAAAACATCCTATAAAGCGAGGTAAGTAAAACAATGGGGTAGTGGTATAGGAACTGCCAAAAGAATACCAGAGTAGAAAAGAGCAGACAGAAACAGACCCATGTAATATGGGCACCTAGTACATGATGATAAAGAGGGGGAAGAGTGTATATCATGAAATGGTGTTGGAACACATACTGAAGCATTTGTGGATAACCAGGTTATCTGGTGTCTGCTTTGAAATAATTTAGCAGCTGGGAGTGTGGGGGACCACGGGTTAAAAAAAAATGTCTTGGGGCACCTGGGTGGCTCAGTGGGTTGAGCCTCTGTCTTTGGCTCAGGTCATGATTTCAGGGTTCTGGGATCAGGCCCCGCATCGGACATCAGGCTCGCCGCTCAGCGGAGATAGCCTGCTTCCCCCTCTCCCTCTGCCTGCCTCTCTGCCTACTTGTGATCTCTGTCTAATAAATAAATAAAACCTTTAAAAAAATTAAAAATTAAAAAAGTTTTTTTAAATATCTTTTTTATAGCTGACTTCCAACCAGATCTATGAACTGCCCTGGGTTAATTGCTCTCTTAAGTCTTTTAATCTCCCGTCTGTTTTCAGTCTCACACATTGATTAAAAAAAAAAATGAGCCCTAAAATAAAGGAATAGATATCGACTAGTTATAATCAAAGTAATTTGGGATGATAAAAATGTTTTGGAATTAGTGCTAATGGTCAAACAACCTTGAGAATATATTGTACACTTTTACAAGGGTAACTTTATGGCATGTGGATTACATATCAAATTTTTTAAAGCTCCTTCTTAAAAAAAAAAAAAAGAACTTGTTACGAGTTTTAACCTAGTGAAGCAGAGAATAAAAAACTAAAAAATGTATTTTCAGGGCACTTGGGTGGCTCAGTGGGTGAAAGCCCCTACCTTTGGCTCAGGTCATAATCTCAGGGTTCTGGGATGGAGCCCCACAGGGAGCTTGCTTCTCCTTCTCCCTCTGCCTGCCTCTCTGCCTACTTGTGATCTCTTTCTCTCTGTCAAATAAATAAATAAAATCTTTAAAAAAAAATTTTTTTAAAGTGTATTTTCTGCCAAAAACAGTAAGGCTAGGACAGCCTACTAATTTTTTTTTTTAATATTTTGTTTATTTAACACAGAGAGAGCGAGAGAGCACAAGCAGGGGGCGCAGCAGAGGGAGAGGGAGAAGTGGGTTCCCCACTAAGCAGGAAGCCCAATGCCATGCTTGATCCCCGGACCCCGGGATCATGACTCGAGCCGAAGGCAGAGGTTTAATAACTGAGCCATCCAGGCGCCCCAGCAGCCTACTAATTCTTGAAATACATCAACATTATTCCAAACAGCTATCTCTTTTCACTAGTGTTCAAAAAAATTAATTGAAATTATCACAATGGAGGGGCACCCAGGTGACTCAGTCAGTTGAGCATCTGCCTTCAGCTCAGTTTGTGATCCTGGGGCCCTGGAATTGAGCCACGCCGGGCTCACAGGAAGCCTGCTTCTCCCTCTCCCTCTGCCACTCCCCCTGCTCGTCCTCTCTCTGTCTGTGTCAAATAAATAAATAATCTTTTAAAAATTATCATAAGGGAAAGAAAATGAAGATTTTTAATTGGACACGGAGCTATCTTCAGGCAAAATCGCTGACTCTAGAAAACAAACCAAACCAAAACAAAAAAACCTTATGGAAAACAACAGCAACGTCTATTCTGTAATTATTTTGCTTTAGGTGAAACAGCACATAACAACCCTGGAAGCCTGGAAAATCTGGCAAGAATGAGCATGTTAGTAACAAGGTTAAATGACTCAAATATATGTTTTATGGTTTGAACTTTAAGACAAGAAAAATGTGGAAGTATCCGGGCACTAGTGTTTAGCAGTCCCAGGATGAGTCAGGCATAATTCTGTAATTACATTTTTAAAAGCACCAAGGCAGGCTATTGTATTAATTTATATCAGCCGCGGGGGGGGGGGGGTGGGAGGGGGGGGCGGGCGGGACTTGGCTCAATTAAAGCTGCCACATTGAGATGCGGATGTGTGGTAGAACCAAGAGTCAAAGGTAACTTAGGCTAGAAAGGTCCTTTGGCATAAAGATAGCCGTTCACCCTTTTAAACACATTACAGTGGGAGAAAAAGTCAGTTTTGTAACCCTGGCTCCTCCAGGAAGAGACAGACAAGGAATTCTGACTTCCCAGCAAGATAAGAAAACTGATAAGGAAGGCATTATCTTGAAAAGCATGACCAGTAGGGCAAGCTAAAACAATAGTCCTGGAAAAGATTCAATTGTTTGCTCTATACAAGAACTGACTCACTTAATAGGGGACAAATGATTGTGGAATAAAGATTTTCATCAAAAAAAATTTTTACATCCAATTTCAGAAAAAAACGTTTTTAGAGAGACACGACCTCATGTCTAGGAAGTATTCCATCTAGATGTTTCCTAACATGGCTATCCATCCTACTGACGTAAAGAAAAGATCAGAGGCGCCTGAGTGGCTCAGTGGGTTAAAGCCTCTGCCTTCAGCTCAGGTCATGATCTCAGAGTCCTGGGATCGAGCCCCATGTGGGCTCTCTGCTCAGCGGGGAGCCTGCTTCCCCCTCTCTCTCTGCCTGCCTCTCTGTCTACTTGTGATTTCTCTCTCTCTGTCAAATAAATAAAAAATCTGAAAAAAAAAGAAAAGATCAGCATTTGATCCAACAATGAGGATTCATTTGTTTCATTCAGGAAACAAAAAGCAATCCTTTTTATTTTTATTAATGTTAATTTTATAGGGAATATATGAACACATCCTATTTGCTTAAAAATGTGAATGCTAATGGATAAAACTAAAGTTCCATTTGACCAATATTCCCCATTCCATGGATATTCTTTAAATCAAATCCAAACCCCATTTTGTGAGAGCAATTGGTTACCATTTTTGGCATTAGTCCTTTAAATCTTTTTTTTTTTTTTAAAGATTTTATTTATTTATTTATTAGGAAAGAGAGAGAGTGAGAGAGAGCATGAGAAGGGAGAAGGTCAAAGTGAGAAGCGGACTCCCCATGGAGTTGGGAGCCCGATGTGGGACTCGATCCCGGGACTCCGGGATCATGACCTGAGCTGAAGGCAGTCGCTCAACCAACTGCGCCACCCAGGGGCCCTAGTCCTTTAAATCTTACTTGCAAGCTTAAAAAGGACTTAAAAATATTTAACTTTATTTTTCATATGAAACATTCAAATGTACATTGATTTACCAAGAACTTTTCTTTGAGGATGAGCCACTGATGGGTATTCAGTGTTGCTGTTTATTCTTTTTCTTTTTAATGCAACACAGCTTTATTTAGTATTTCCAGAGTACTCAGTTCAGCTTCCTTTTGCACTTAGAGTTGATGTGCTTGCTTACTGTTTAATTAAATTATGTGATTACAATAATGAGTTACACAGACATAAACAGGTTTGGGATCAAACACAATCCACGATCCACCAGCCAAGAGGGGGCTTCCTACCGGCTCCCCCACCAGCCTTCGGAGCAGCCCGGGCATCCACCAACAAACAGGCTTTGCAGAGAGGCAGTGGGGCACGTTGGCTAATTTGGTAAATAGGTTAAGTGAGATTCATGGGATGCCTGGGTGGCTCAGTTGGTTAAGCAACTGCCTTTGGCTCAGGTCATGATCCCAGCATCTTGGGATCGAGTCCCACATCGGGCTCCTTGCTCCGCAGGGAGCCTGCTCCTCTCTCTGCCTCTGCCTGCCTCTCTGCCTGCTTGTGTTCTCTCTCTGTTAAATGAATAAATAAAATCTTAAAAAAAAAAAAAAATGGGTTAGTGAGATTCAATGAAAAGAGCTCCTGAGAGCTCTTTTCATACAAACATACATGCATATATGTGCCAGACAACGGAAGTGAATGAAATATTTGTATGAAAAAGATTTTGCTTTTCTTATTTTTTCTTCTGGCTCACCTTTGCCAAAGACTGGCTCTGATCTGAACTGGTTCAGTAGGATTTTTTGTTAAGACTTTATTTTTTTCGAGAAAGAGGAAAAAAAAAGAAGCATTTTGCAGCATTCAACCATAATTCGACCATTATTTTGTAGGTTCTGTTTTCATTGCTCTTTTGGACACTCTCCATTTTCTCTGTATCTCTCTATGATTCATGTCATGACCGAAGGGAAGTCTGCTGTTGACTCTCATGCATTTACCTCCTTCAGCGTGCCCCCCAACAGCTCACTATACTCCTGAGGACAAAGCATGTCCTGCACCTCTGCGGGGTCCGCTTCTCGGAGGAGAGGGCGGGAAACGGCCAAGCACAGAGCACCTGCTGCCTTAACACGGTCCGTTGTGAACGGGAGGGCCAGCACAGCAGAGTTTGTAACTACGGCCATATGTGAATCCAAAGACAAGGGGATCCCTATACTCCACAGTTGTTTGTAACATGATATTCAAATACAGATATTTAAATTCTTGAAGAGCTTCTACAGTTGATGCCTCAGGGAGCGGTCTGCGTTCCCACTACATATATTGGAAGATGGAGACATGCTGGTAAAGAAGGAAAACGAGAATTAGGAAAAGGGATTACAGTTGGCTTGCCTTTCCTTTCTTCTGTGTCAAACTGACATCGAGAATACTGACGGGTAGGGGGAGCCTGGGTGGCTCAGTTGGTTAAGTGTTTCCCTTTGGCTCAGGTCATGATCCCAGGGTCCTCGGATCCTCCCTGCCCACCCCCCAGGAGTCTCTTCTCCCTCTCCCCCTGTCCGTGCTCTCTCAAATAAAATCTTTAAGAAAAAAAAAAGTTTCTCTGTCATTTTCAAATTGACAGTCTTGAACCAATTTCAGTCAAATGACTCATTGCTCTTTATATATTTTGAAGTTATGTTTAGGTATGTACAAATTTAAAAGTATTACATCTTTCTGGTAACCTAAGTCTTTCGTTATTGTTGAAAGTGTATATCCCTCTATGCTTCTTGCCATAAGTCTGCTTTGCTATTAGTATATAGCTACATTAGTTTTCAGTAGGTTAGCATTCACAAGATTTATTTTTTCCATACTTTTACTTTCAACCATTCTTTATACAAACACCCAAGGTGTCTGTCTTGAGAGCAACCTGTAGATGGATTTAACTGTTCTTCCACAATGGAAAGCTCTGTGCTTTAACAGAGTA
The DNA here is from genome assembly GCA_028533885.1 of Nasua narica. Lineage (NCBI taxonomy): Eukaryota > Metazoa > Chordata > Mammalia > Carnivora > Procyonidae > Nasua > Nasua narica. The sequence continues at coordinate 64,603,800 of CM052812.1, read as the reverse complement.
TTGAATCCATCCATATAGAATTAGTGGTATATTTAGAAATCAGTCTACTAATTTATTATTTGCCTTACCTGTTCTATATGCTTTAATTGCCTTTTGGGGGATTTTTAAAATTATTATCTATGTCCTCCTTTATTCACATTTACAGTCTTTTATTTTTCTGTTAGCGGTTATATCAAGGGAATGATCACAAGAACCCTGACTTAAAAAAGTCTTTTTGTTTGTTTGTTTGTTTTTACCAGTTTTACCAGGTTCTGGTCAGTGAAAGGACCTTAGAACAGCAACCCCTGTCAACTCCCTATCATTTCTATTGTTGTGTATTTATTTATATTATCTTAACGCCACATAAAGACAAATTCCTTTAAATTTACCAACACTCTCCATGGATCTCCATCCCTTCCCATATCTCTATGCTCCCATGGAGTGTCATTTATCTTTTGCCTGAAGAACTCTCTTTAGTATTCCTTTTTAGTGCAGATACTCCTGGTAACAAATTCTCTCCGTTTCAGTTTGCCTCAAAATGTCTTTATTTCCCTTAAATTTTAAAGGTACAAAATGCCAGACAGGCACTTTGACAATATTGTTCCGCTATCTTTTGGCTTCCATTGTTTCTATCAAGGTTCACTACATGCTTCTGAATTTAATGTGCACTTTTCCTTTGTCTTCAGTTTTCGTCAGTTTCATTATGAGGCACCAAAGTGTGTTTTTTTAAAATACTTTTCCCCTTGTGGCTCAAAGTACTTTTTAAAGCTGTGACTTGTATTTATAATTAGTTTTGGAAAATTCTTGGCTATTATCTCTTCAAATATTGCTAGTCTTTTGCTGTCAGAAACAGACTAGTTTCTCTTGATCTCAGTTTTTTGAATATATGAAGTCTCTTTAAATGATCCATTAGATATTATATTAACACACTGTACATTATACGAGAAGCTAATAATTGGGAAATCTTAATGGTTTATCTCAGGATAAATTATGTTCCAACTCGAAGGATCCTGTTTTGTTGTTTTGGTTATTTTTTTTTTAAACACAAATCTTTGGTAGGAATTTAAATTCAGTCTGATGTGTGCATAAAAGCTACTTCATTGGGTGGCTTGGGGGGCTCAGATGGTTAAGTGTCTGTCTTCAGCTCGGGTCATGATCCCAGGGTCTTGGCATTGAGCCCCTCATCCAGCTCCCTGCTCGGCGGGAAGTCTGCTTCTCCCTCTCCCTCTGCCCCTGCACCGCACCCCCCTCCCCTGTGGTCTCTCGTGCTCTCCTTTGCACTCTCTCTCAAATAAAAATCTTAAGAAAAAGTTTAAAACCTACTTCATTAAAAAAAAAAAAAACAAACAAACCTACTTCATTGATACCCATTGCATAAGCTATTAATTGGCCAGTTAGTACTTTTATATTAATATGAGCATGAATCTATAAAGTAGGTACTATGCAAACTCATAAATGAATTTAAATTTCTAAAGATATGAATTCATAGTATATCTAACATAACATTTTGTTTTATATTTAAAGCCATTTCTGGGGCACCTGGCTGGCTCAGTTGGTAGAGCATGCGACTCTTGATCTCAGGCTTGTGAGTTCAAGCCCCACATTGGGCATAAAGCTCAGTAAATAAATAATAAATAAAGCCATTTCTATTTTTTAAAACTACATTAGCAGAAATGCTTTTGTCTGTCCTAACAGAGATAGAGCACTATATATCCCTGAATATATCTCAGGGAGCCTCGTTCACCCAGTAAGCAGAGTTACAAGTAATACTAACACTATACCAGCACCGTTTTTTTATTTTTTTGTTTTTCAGTCAGGTACATGGTAGCTAAAAGCATATCGCATTGGGCTTCTAATTCTCTTACCAACTAAAAAGCCAATTATTAATTTGTTAATCTCCCATACATAGCAGATATTCAGCATTTTTTTTTAAGATTTTATTTATTTATTTGACAGAGAGAGAGCACAAGAAGGCAGAGAGGCAGGCAGAGAGAGGGGGGAAGCAGGCCCCCCGTTGAGCAGAGTCTAATGCAGGGCTTAATCCCAGGACCCTGAGATCACGACCTGAGCCGAAGGCAGAGGCTTAACCCACTAAGCCCCCCAGGCGCCCCTGTTACTTCGTATTTCCTGATTGGTTGCTCTGCTGCCTACTAAAGGTTCCCCAAGTCCAGGGTTATAGAAAACAATGACTCACAAGAAGAACATCCAGGGCAAGAGGCTCTTTATAGACACTGTTTCAAAAATACCAAATGGTGGAATCAGACGCATATTCAGGTCAGCTTACAACGCTTACAATGAATTTAAATCCCTAATAACGACCTGCCATAAAATGAAATAATCTCTTATACTCTATAAAAATATAGTCTTTTGTGTCTGTACTAGTTTTAGAAAACTAGAAAAGTCAAACTTAAAAGTATCCTTGGGCAAAATGAATTTGTACATAAAAGTACATTTTCTATATAACTATAGCTTATCCTCCTTAAAGTGCTAAGATGTTTTCTTATGTTTGTTGAAAACTTCAATGTGTTACATATTTTCCTATCTATAAGTATAATTACAGATAAGTTTATGAAGTATAATTAGTATTTTTTTTTTTAGATTTATTTGAGAGAGGGAGAGGGAGAGAGAGAGAATGGGGTGGGGAGGGGCAAAGGGAGAGGAAGAGAGAGAATCTCAAGCAGACTTGGCACTGAGCACAGAGCTGGATACAGAGCTCAATCCCATGACCATAAGATCACGACCTAAGCCAAAATAGTTGGACGTTCAACCGACTGTGCCATCCAGGTGCCCCATAATTGGGATTTTTATTCATGATGCAGGTCTACTATTGCGACAATAAATTACTGTTGGAGAAATGACACAAGCATGCTCAAGGTTGGAGGGCATCTGGAGGGGACCCCAAGCCCACAGGCTGTAACCAACTTGAGAACCAAGTCAATTCAATCAGTAATCTTCATTTTCTGCTCTGGATGGCTGATACTGGCCCACATCTAAGTAAATGAGAACTTACTAGATTTATCAAGATTTCTTTCCTTCAACAATTAGGCCTGATAATAATTTGATTGTAATCACTTCAGAATGTTCAATAAGATAAAAAGTTCAAAAAGAATATATGAGAGGAAATACACACAGCACCTTTGTAGGTGGTCCATACATACAATCACTCTTACTCGAATAATCCTCTTCTTTTTCCAAAGCTAAAAACTTTTAACATCACCACCACAGGAATCACTGAGAACAACTGGAGTTTAAGAACAAATGGTTCTGTAACTGGAAACTGGAATGGTAGTGAAATAGCCTAAGAGGACGCTGGCCCATCTCTAAAGAATCCCTCTGCCTGAAAATATGAATATCTGCCAATGACAGACGTGCTCAACAAGAAGCTTCCTTGTGTGCCGACCCTTGGGAAAGCTCAGAGCTATGGGTCACATTCGTGTGGCTAGTTGAAGCGTTGCTCCCGCCAGGGAGATGGAACCATCTGCACCAGGGAGACTGGAACTCAGGATAGGGACAAGGGAGGTGATGGAAAATTCTGAAGTGTGCAATAATGGAAGAGGCCGAAGGGAGCCTAGAGAGGCGGCAAGGGCCATTTAGCATCTACGTACCTGGGGAGAGAGTAAAAGAAAGAGGAAGGAAGCAGAAAAGAGTGAGGAGAAGATGCCACTAAGCTGCCTGCTTCCCAGACCCAAAGCCACTCATAAAATAGGTGCCCTAAACTACAAGTAAAAAATCTTTTAAGGATTGGCCAGAAAGCTAGTCACCAATGAAAAGTTACCTAAGAAATAAATAATTCTGAGATCCTCGTGAATAACAAAATGAATATAAAATGCCTGGATTTGAATTACATTTTAAATCATTCCTATTTTGGCAGAAACATAATGTCAAAAATAATACTGCCTTTGAATACTTCCCTCAAAGCAACTTTTAGTACATGAAAAAAATCACCAGAAGTTACCTAAAGAGAGAGGTGTTTCACGTTTTAATGAAGACAAAATCAGAAGGAATGACAACAAAGTACATCACAAGCTACCTTCCAACTTAAATGTTTTTAATGGCTTCATTGAGATATAATTTATAGGTGATAAAATTCACCCATTGTAAGTATACAACTCAATGATTTTTTTAAAAATTTTTTATTTATTTGTCAGAGAGAGAGAGAGAGCGCGCACACAAGCAGGGGGAGTGACAGGAAGAGCAGGCAGAGGAGAGGAAGAAACAGACTTCCTGCTGAGCAGGGAGCCCCAGGTGGGACTCGATCCCAGGACCCTAAGATCATGACCTGACCTGAAGGCAGACGCTTAACTAGCTGAGCCACCCAGGCGTCCCACAACTCAATGATCTTAATGTATGGAGTTGTACAACCATTATCCCAATCCTTACATGTTTGGAATAGTAGGTAGACAATAATACAATCTACTTCTCTCACAATGCAACTGTACGCAGACAATTATACTCATATTTAAACATAAGAAGCTCTGCTGGCTTCTCTCCCCTTCCCTCCAATGCCCTCAAAACCAGGGGTTTTCTAATGGATTTTCAGGAAAGTACTGAAGCAAGGCTAGTAACCACTCATTCATCACTGAAGTATATAAAATATTTTATGTCATTACTGTCCCAGCAGAATCTCCCCAGCAGACTAAAATCACACTTTGTAAACCATATGCATAATACATTTTACCATCTTAATGATTGAGACATCTTCACGACTTCGAGAGTGGAGAAACAGCAGATGGCAAGCACTATTTTAATGAATGAGAGTTACTTGGGCGAACGGTGTCTCTGGCTCTACAACACTACGTAGTAACTCAATCACTAAACCAAGAGCCTCTATTGCCAAATTAATCAAGATTCCTGACAGTTTTCAAACTATTTCTGAAAATATCGTGGAATATGTTCTTTTGGTTTTTATATTCTGATACTTCTTATTCTAACTGAGCTTATCTTCTTCTTAATCTTCAAAATAGATTTGAAAGAGTTTTTATGGCCCATTTAAAGTCTGCAGCCTAATGCAACCTTTTCATAGATATCTGAGTGAAGATAATGGCAATGTCCCCAACATCACAGAGAAAACATCAATCATATGGGCCTGTCGCAGGGCTGCTGACTCTGCCAAGAACCATCTCTCCTCTCACTCCCTGCCCTTACCCTGGCCTTGTCCAGATTATCTCACTCATTTTTCAGGCCTGGACTCAGACATCACGTCCTCAGGGATGCTGTCCATCCAGGACCCCCACTGCACCAGTCAGGGCCCTCTGTCATGTGCTTACAACATCCCACACTCTTCTTCAGAACCTTAAGCCTAATGATTAGACAGGGTGATTGGGTAATTAATGTCTACTTCTTGGATCCAATCCTACACTCCTGGAAGCTTCAAGTTTTGTTCACCCCGCAGTCCCTATCACTGAGTGCAGACCTTGACATGCAGTACGCATTCTATAATTATTTGTTCAAGACATTAGTATTTGCTGAATATTTATGGATAGCCCTGAGGTAGGCCAGCAGAGAGGGACACAGCCCTGTCTCCCTACAGCTTATCCTTAGGGGATGGGATAGGAGGGGACCAAGAGAAAAAAGGAAAACAAAAAAACTAATGTGTAATTACAGTTGTGATGAGAATCTAACTATCATTTTTAAGTCCTCCCAGACCCTACAATGGATTAAAAATGTTGATATTTTCATGAAGCTTTTCTTTCATCTATTTAGCACATGACATATTCCTTCTATTTTCTGTTCTTCATATTGATAAATCCCACTGATCAAACCAAAGTCAGACACATTCAAATTGTGGGAGAGAGTCTACATTACACCCTAGCTGAAAGTCCACCTGCCCACAAAAGAGGCCTTCCAAATCCAAGGAAGCCTAACAGTTTTAAAATGGTATTTTCTAGACACCATGGTTAACAGAACAATTTTCCGGCAAAGCCTGCTAAAAGGAAGGGTAATTATCAGCCACAGATACAGTAATACTTTAAAATTCTACCACCACACATTTTTTAAAAAGGGGCACATGGATTATGGAATATAACTTTCCCTGATGTTAATATTTAACCACTAAAAACATGACTTTTTACAGACCCCAACACGTAGTCTGCAAATGACATGTTAATATCATTAGTTTCAGCAAATATTAACATTATTGGAAAAAACAATCTAATTTTAAAATTTATTCAAAGTTATATGGCCAGGACTTAAGTGGCTCTCTAGTAGAATATCTGATACCTCTAAGTGACCTTTAAAACTAAGGGAACAAATTAATAGCCAGCATCTCTTGAATGCTTACTATTACCAGAAACCATGCTAAGCACTTAAGGGAGTTTTATTAAATCTCACAATGATTATATCAAGGAGGGGTTAGCTTTGTCTTACAGTGGGTGACTGGCCACTTAGATGAGGTAACCTGACCCAAGGCTACTATGTTATCTTTAAGGTTAATCCCACTCTGGGGTGGGTGCGCCTCGTCAATGATATTGGGCAAATGGCGATCTCACTGTGAAATAAAAGGAAAGATTTCTCTTTGCTTTTGTAATAAGCATTCTAGTAGACATTAAGTTCCTGTTATGGGCTGAACTATGTCCCCCCCAAATTCATACGCTGGAGTCCTAACCTTCAGTACCTCATAATGTGACCCTATTTTAGAGGAAGGGTCTTTAAAGAAGTAATTAAGTTAAAATGAGGTTATGGGGGGGGCGTTCTCAATCAACGCAACTGGTGTCCTTAGAAGAGGAAATTTGGACACAGCTGCACACAGAGAAAGGACAGTGTGAACACAGGATGATGTGAAGACACAGGGAGAAGACAGACTCTACAAGTCAAGGAGAAAGAAAGAAGAAACCACTTGCCAACACCTTGATCTTGGACTTTTAGCCTCCAGAATCATGAGAAAACAAATTTCTGTAAAGTCCCCTAGTCTATGGGACTTCGCTATGGCAGCCCTCACAAACTAATGTAGTTCCTAAGTCACGCTCGCTTCCATTCCACAGAGCTCAGAGTTCAGTGACAGGAACAGTGGCATGGCTCACCCACGCCGCTGTTAGATGTCAATGACATCTGTTCAAATAAACTGATGTTCCCATCTCACTAGGCAAGAACAAAAATTCGTGCATTGAAATGTGGAGAATAAGTAGGAGGGAAACAGGAGTGAGAAAGAGTTTAAGTACAGACATGTTATTTCCCCAACCTCTACCCCCAGAAGGTAAGACGTTCCCAGGGAAGAATGCACCTGACGTGATCGTGTTAGTTCTAGTCCATCCCGGGAGCAAATCTCCCACCAGCCAGGCCGACGGTGTGGCCAGAGCACGAGTTTAGTAGGGCGCAGGGAGGGAAGGGGAGGGGATGAGGCATCCCAGGGCAGAGAATGCAGGGGCGAAGGGAGAAGGGGAAGATGGATGCAGAAGGGCGGGAAGGTGGGGGCTGCGTGGGGGCGAGTGACACACCGGGGTGTGGCTGCAGTTGTCTCTGGTGGGTGGTGGGTGAGGGAACGAAGAACAGCAGGGGGCCCAGAAAAGATGTTCCTTTGCTTCCTCCCCACTCCCTCTTAAGAGCCAAACCTTAGAAGTGATATGACAGGAGGAAAAAAAAAAAAAGTACAGAGATTACTTTTCCTGCCTTTCTTTCCTTTCTTATATTTTCTTTCTTCACCTCTCCCTTTTCCAAAATGTCCCGTAGACAGGAACCCCCACTGCACATCAACCACTTGCTCAGAGTCCAAACAAAGGCAAGCAGCGCCAGGAGGGAAATAGTGTTTAAACCAAGACTGACAGCAGGGGCGCCTGGGTGGCTCCGTGGGTTAAAGCCTCTGCCTTCGGCTCAGGTCATGATCTCAGGGTCTTGGGACCGAGCCCCGCATCGGGCTCTCTGCTCAGCAGGGAGCCTGCTTCTCCCCCTTTCTCTCTGCCGGCCTCTGCCTACTTGTGATCTCTCTCTCTGTCAAATTAAAAAAAAAAAAAACTGACAGCAGGAGATCCCCATATTTACCACCTCCAAAATGACCAGCGTTTCAGTGCATCATAAACTCACTGACCAGCAACTTATATATATGTTTGCTGTTTGTATGAAACTTTTGGGTTGTCTGCCAAGTCCAGGGGCTCCTGCTACGACTGAAGAAGTAGACCTCTGGAGCATGGTTGAACTTTGTGACCAGGGAAGGCCCTTGGCCCAGATAGGGCCAGTAAGAATCTCTTTCCCAGGGGTCTGAACTAGACTCACTGCTCAATCCTTGATGGCTAGGCAGGCTCCAGTGGTGGTAGGGAATGGCAGCTATTGGTTGGCTTGAGGGCTGAGGGTACCATGTAAGAGCAGAAATTTTGTCCTATATACCCAGAAACAGAAAGCCAAAAGAGGAGAAAAATAAAAGAAATATATAGGAGAAGTGATGCTTAGAGACTACCTGCCCCAAAATGTAATCTCAGACCCTGTAAGACATCCATTTCTTGGTTGTGGTCCCTTGGGTTCCTAACAAAACTTTATTTTGTGTATGCTGATAGATTTGTATTTGCAACCAAAAAGGCTTGATAAAATAGTGGTAATTTATCGAGTACCTTCAGGTATATTATTCTCATTTAGACTCACAATACTGTACAGAAAAAAAGAGGGTAATTATTTTTATTCTTGTTTTACAGCTTATAAAGTAGAGGCTCTCGGGCATCATGGCCCCAGTGAATCAGCTTTTGTGAAGCCCCCTCTGATACTCACTCTGGGCTTGGCTACGTGACTTCCTTTGGCCAATGGAGTATTAGCAAGCTCAGTGACACAAGTAGAGGCTTGATAAAACTCTGCATACCGGGACTGGTCTTCTTGGTACCCAGCCTCCACCTTAAAAAAATGTCCAGGTGTCCAGGATAGAAAGAGGACCCAAGGGGAGGCCTTGTGAGATGAGTTACATGGACAGAGATGCTCCAGGCAAAGGCCCAGGTGACCTCAAACAACAGAAAAAAAATGGCAAAAGAGCCTGTAGGTCAATCCACAGAATTGTGTGATATTACATGTTGTTTTAAGGCATCAACTCCTGGGGTCTTAGCAATAGACTTAACCCATGTTAAGTAACCCCCTCTATATCTTGAAGCTAATAAAAAGAGTTTGGATTCAGATCTCCTGACTTCAGTGATTTATTCATTGTTCCAGGATGTGACTGAAACTGAAGAAAAATAACTCAAAAGTTTCATAAGCTTCATTTAAACAATAGAAAATGAGTTTTAGCTCAGAACACTCAGCTATGAAATTATCCTGTCAGCATATAAATGAATTAAAAATATATTTATGTAAATGTGGACAGGTAGGAGAGTGTTACTAAAATACTTAGCATGGTTATACAATGTCTAAATGCTTTTCTCCTCATACCAGAAGAATTACAAAACTACCAAAGACAATACAACAACGTTTATAGTGGTATTATTTTTCTTTTCTTTTTTTTTTTTTTAAAGATTTTGTTTTATTTATATGACAGAGAGAGACACAGCGAGAGAAGGTACATAAGCAGGGGGAGTGGGAGAGGGAGAAGCAGGCTTCCCACCAAGCAGGGAGCCTGATGTGGGGTTCGATCCCAGGACCCTGGGATCATGACCTGAGCTAAAGGCAGATGTTTAACGACTGAGCCACCCAGGCGCCCCAGGGTATTATTTCTAATAGCAAAAATAAACCACCAATTACCCACTGACAGGAGAAAGGACAAATTATGATATATTCATACAAGAGTGAAAATAAAGAACTAAAGCTTCATGGATCAACATGGATAAATCTCAAAAATATGAAGTTGAATTCACAGACATGTACCCTGGGGCAAATAATACATTATATGTTAATAAAAAAATTAAATTAAAAATATGAAGTTGAATTGGGGGGGAAGAAGTAGAGGAACACAAACAGCTTAATATCATTTATGTAAAGTCCCCCAAATACAAACCTTAGTATCATATTACTTAGGAATACATATGTAATAAAAGCACTAATGAAAATTAAGGAAATAAACACAAAATTAAAAATAGTAGCTGTTCTTCAAGGGAAGAAAGCAGGACACACTTCTCGGAAGGCACAGTTAGGGATCCAAAGACACTAGTTATGTTTCATTTCTTAGTTTGCGTGGCAGGTATATGTGTGTTTTACAACAACCTACACTGTATACCTGTAGTAAATAGCTTTTTGTATTTATGAAATATTTCATAATAAAAGCAAACTTTAAAAAATAACCAAAGAATCTAGCAAAGGAAAATTAGATTGTCTCCAGTAATACATGCTTTACAACACACAGAAATCAACCTAGTTCCCAAATACACAACAATTTTTTTTTTAAGATTTTATTTTTAGGGTGCCTGGGTGACTCAGTAGGTCAAGTGTCTGCCTTTGACTCAGGTCGTGATCTCAGGGTCCTGGGATCAAGCCCCATGCAGGGCTCCATGCTCAGCGGGGAGTCTGCTTGGGAGTTTCTCTCCCCCCACCCCTCCCCCTCCACTCATGCTTACTCTCTCTCTCAAATAAATAAATAAAATCTTAAGAACAAAAAAAAGATTTTATTTTTAAGTAACCCCTATACCCAACCTCAGGCTTGAACCCACAACCCTGAGATCAAGAGTCACATGCTCTACCCACTGAGCCAGTCTGGCACCCCACAACAATTTTGCTTAAGAGGAATAAGAAAGGGCATACTACAGAGGTACCTAGACAACCAATTACATGATAATGGTAAAGTTTTCTATAGTTCATAACTCATCAAAACTGATGCCAAAGGAAAAACAGACATTTAAATACAGCGTTAAAATATTTCAGTTAGTACTTTTCAGGACTTTTTGGAACCTACCTATCTAACACCTCTTTTCTCATCATCAAAATTCCCTCTGAACCCGAGACACAAGTGTCTGTCTTCTAAGCAAGGACCTGGTGAACAACCTTCATCAATTTGTCTGCCCTGGTTAGGTAGGGCACCTGAAAAGGGCCACCCTGTGTGCTAAGAGAACCACACACTTCCCTAGCCAGAGTTGACTATATCCAGAAAGGACAGCTGACCCAAAGTCAGCCAGTCATGGTCTGCCATTTGCCTACCTCATCAGCCTTCTTCCTACCACCTTCTCCCTTAAAATCAGTGTAGTTGGTGTATCTGTCAGAGCACGTACTAGAATTATCACATTATCATACATTTATTTCAGTGATTACGTCTGTCTTCCTAAACAAGGGCAGTCAGTTTTTTCTCACTACTGTGTTCTACCAACTAGCATAATTCCTGACACAGAGCAGGTATTTGATACTTATACCTACTTTGGGCAGACCTAAAATTAGGACAAAGGAATCAAGGCTGTAACAGAATCCACATTCATCTTCAAAGAAGAAAATGTCATAGGATGCCCCATTAAATTTGACAAATTGAAGGACTTTGTAGAAACATACCTGAATGAAGTTGAATTTTCCCAATAACACCTTCTACCAATCCCAAACAAATGGGATTCCAGGCAAGGAGTAGATCAGTAGCTAAAAGAAAATAAGAAGCAATTATGAGAAAATATTCATCAGAAAACATATTAAAACAATATCTTCAGCAGTCCTTTTTAAGTGATCAACATCCCCAAAGGGCAGTTATGAACATCCAGAACTGAATACATTACTATAAAGCAACTTGTGGAAAAGTATTAAATCCGAGGCCTGAATAAGATTTCAGCTATAAGGACCTTTCTGGGGAGAGGAATGACAGGCAGAGCCGCTCCTTGGATGGGAGGCAGTACTTGGGCGCCCTGCAGTGGAGGAAAGAGGCTGGTACACTGCAAGAGGGTGAGTCAGAGGAGTCCTCCACGGTCTGGTAGCCCAGAGCCAGTCCCAGATTCAAAGACAAGGCCTGAGAAACAGCCAGAGAGAGGTCCACTTACTGGATCACACTCTGGAAAATGCCCTTACCCAGGGAAGCTTATACCAAGCAAAAAAAAAAAAAAAAAAAAAATCCAGAAAGCTGGTGCTCTTTTGTGTGACTTCTATGGCAAGACCACTAAGAGCCACGGCCATTTCTTGAGTGCCTACTCTGTGCCGGCCAACCCCATGAGGGTCCTCAGAACAGAATGCTCTGGGTGACTTTTTGCAATTCTTCCAAAGACGGCACATAACTGATACTATCCTAACCAACCGGGCAAGAGGCTAATTCATTACACTCAGTGGATATGTGAGGACATCAGGGCTTAATTCTCTTGGTAGCTCAATAGCTGGAAAAAATTACCAAGAATGAAAACAATATTTCCCTTAGTAGAAAATTAAAATTACATTTTAATTACCATTTAAATTTTATTTTAGGGAAATTTATAACCAATCTGTAACTCATGGGGTAATTACAGATTTAATAATCCATAGTCTCCAAATTCATTTGAGTTTTGACCATTGTACCTTGAATGTCTTTGTTGCTAATGATACATTCAGTTGGAGGCAAACAAAGTTGACTTCTCTTTAGGCAGAACTGCAATTCAAAGCCAGGCCTGCATGACTCACGGCCTGTGCTCTTAACCATTCAGCTAGAGAACCCACACATGGAACTAAGCAATAAGGCACTATTTACATTTTAAGTAATATGGGTTTATATTATAAAAGTCAGACTGTATAAAATTGGAAAAAATATTTTATCACTCCCATCCCACCAGCCAGAAAATTTATTTTGCTACGTTTCAGGTCATATGTCTGTGTGCATAACGCATCACAAGACTGCAAATATAGCAGTGTATGCTAATTTTTTTCTTGTAACATTTCTTGAGTATTTTCTCATGTCTTTAAAATACTCTTCAAAATTGTTACTTCATGACTACATAATTTTCCACTAATAAAGGAAGCACTTCCTTGCTCTTGGGCATTTAAGCTATTTCCAGTTTTCCCCCTATTATTAAAAAAATACTGTGATGGGGTTACCTGGGTGGCACAGTTGGTTAAGTGACTAACGCTCAGTTTTGGCTGGGGTAGTGACCTCAGGATCATGAGATCCAGCCCCACGTAGGGCTCTCACTCAGCATGGAGTCTGCTTAAGACTTGCTCTCTCAAGGGGAGCTCTCTTACACTGTTGGTGGGAAGGCAAACTGGTGCAGCCACTCTGGAAAACAGTATGGAGGTTCTCAAAAAGTAAAAATAGAGCTACCCTATGACCCAGCAATTGTACTTCCAGGTATTTATCCAAAGGATACAAAGATAGTGATTCAAAGGGGGCACATGTACCCCAATGTTTACAGCAGGAATGTCCACCAGAGCCAAACTATGGAAAAGAGCCCTGATGATGTCCATCAACAGATAAATCGATAAAGATGTGGGAGATTACACACACACACACACACACACACACACACACGCAGGAATACTACTCAGCCAATAAAAAGAATGAAATCTTACCATTTGCAACGATGTGGATGGAACTAGAGGACATCATGTTAAGCGAAATAAATAGAAAAAGACACCATATTTCACTCATATGTGGAATTTAAGAAACAAAACAGATGAATATAGGGGAAATGAAGGAAAAAAATAAGATGAAAACAGAGAGGGAAACAAACTATAAAAGACTCTTAACTAAAGGAAACAAACTGAAGGTTGCTGGAGGGGAGGAGGTTGGGGGATGGGGTAATTGGCTGATGGGCATTAAGGAGGGCATTTGATGTAAAGAGCAGTCGGTGTTGTATGCAACTGATGAATCACTAAATTCTACCCCTGAGACTATTAATATACTATATGTTAATGAAATTGAATTTAAAAAAATTTTTTTAAAAGACTCTCTCTCTGCCTCTCCTCACACATACTTGCTCCCACTAAGATAAATAAATCTTGCAAGCTGGTGCAGCCACTCTGGAAAACAGTATGGAGGTTCCTCAAAATGTTGAAAATAGAGTTGCCCTACCACCCAGCAATCACACTACTGGGTATTTACCCTAAGGATACAAGTGTTGCAATCCGAAGGGCACAAGCACCCGAATGTTTATAGCAGCCCTGTCTACAATAGCCAAACTATGGAAAGAACCTAGAGGTGCATCAACAGATGAATGGATAAAGAAGATGTGGTATTATATACATACAATGGATTACTATGCAGCCATCAAAAAAAAAAAATCGAAATCTTGCCATTTGCAACACTGTGGATGGAACTAGAGGGTATTATGCTAAGCAAAATAAAGCAATCAGAGAAAGACAATCATCACATGATCTCTCTGATATGAGGAATTTGAGAGGCAGGTCAGGGGGTCGTGGGGGGTAGGGAGGGAAAAAATGAAAGATGGGACTGGGCAGGGAGACAAACCATAAGAGACTCTCAATCCCAGGAAACAAACTGAGAGTTGCTGGGGTGTCAGAGGGGAGGGATAGTGTGGCTGGGTTATGGACACTGGGGAGGGTAAGTGCTATGGTGAGTGCTGTGAATTGTGTAAGACTGATGATTCACAGACCTGTACCCCTGAAGCAAATAATACATTATATGTTAATTAAAGATAAATAAATCTTTGAAAAAATACTGATAAATAATGGACATTCTGCAAATATTTTATTGCCTCTGTAATTAGGAGCTCTAGGACAGACTCCTAGGAATGAAATTAGTAGGTGAAAACATAAGAAAATTTAAAGCTTTCAGACATTACCGAATTGCTTTCCACAGGGTTATACCAACTTAGACTTCTGCCAGAAACACAGGAAAATGCTTGTTTTAAAGTAGTCTTGCCACCGTTTAGAATTTCTTTTTAAATTGTTCTCATTTGCTGGTATCCATTGCCTAAATGATGTTTATTTTCTGTTCATTGCAGGTAAAATTTAACAATTATACAATTCAATTAGCTGCTTATATTTCTTCTAGGATTTTCTCGTTCATATCTTCTAACACATCTTGTATATTCTTTATTGATTGGAATCCTTTTGACTCTGACCTGTCTGCACCTATTTTCAATTTTTAATTCTTGTACTGCTCCTTTTTCCATTATCCTTACACTTAAAAAATTGTTCTTTACCCAGTATTAAGTATTTATTAATTTTATCCTTGTTAACTTATAAAAGTCTAACTACTCTACTGGAATTCACGTTAGTGTACAGACTAAAAATACCCTGATTTCCCTTCAAACAACATGCCAAAATCTCCTTATCAGGCGGGCCAAGTCTCAACATCTACCAACACAGATGCCCCTCTAAGAAAAGAGCTCCAACTACCCATAACCCTGTCCCCTGACCTCAGATGAACAGACCACAGTTGTAGGCTTCTTCCCGTTGAGTACCAAATGAGCTCTAGAAATATGGAAGAGAAAGACAACGTTAGAGATAAGAGGTAGCCAAGAACAGTTACACAGAAGTGGAACTTTAGGCAGAAGGAAAATAGCAAGAAAAATAATGCAGAGAAAAGTGCAAAGTTTGTTCTCGAATTTGTCCCTTCAGTGGTGAAACATTTATCAAGTACCTGCCAGGAACCAGGCACTGTACCAGGCTAAGAAGACAGAAAAATAAAGGAGCAAGCTGACTGGAACAGAAGACCAGTGACTGCAGTGGAGATGTGGATTGATAAGATTGGAAAAATTAAACTGAGGCCAATTGTGGAGATGTGAATAAAAAACTAACAAGCATGTGCTTCCTGGAGACCAGCGCAGGCAGATAATGGCATAAATAAAACAAGACTACAGCCAGGGATTAGCTAACAGCATTAACAGGAGGTAGAGCCTGAGAGTAGGGAAAGGAACTACAAGTGTGTTTCTAGAGTCTTAGCCTGAAGCGACCTGGAGGTACAAAGCCCAGAGGGGTGCGGTGGGCAGTAAGTGAAGAACGCATAAGAAGTTAACATGAACCACCACAGAGGAAGCCAGGGAAGGACAGGAAGAGAATAAGTAAAATAAAAAATGCCACTGAAATATCTCTTCACTCCAGAGTGGGAGAAGGAGCAGAAGGGACAGGGTATACAGCAGCTGAAAGAGAAGGTGGGTGAGAACCTCCGAACTCAATACTCTTTCCCATCTTTGGCATTTTGGGTCAGGGAAATACATCAGTCATTCAAAAAATTAAAAACTTAAAACTAGAAAGAAACTATCAAGATGACCAAGTACTGGGGCGCCTGCATGGCTCAGTGGGTTAAGCCTCTGCCATGGTTCAGGTCATGATCTCAGGGTCCTGGGATCGAGCCCCGCATCAGGCTCTGTGCTCATCGGGGAGCCTGCTTCCCCCTTTCCCTCTGCCTGCCTCTCTGCCTACTTGTTCTCGCTGTCAAATAAATAAATAAAAATCTTAAAAAAAAAAAAAGTGACCAAGTTCTGTGCTCTAATGACTAAAAAGAATAGTCACAGATAATCTTTGAGGTCCAGAGACAGCCCGTTGAACGCATTAAGGCGGAGTTCCTGGGATGCCTGGGTGACTCAGTCAGTTAAGCTTCTGCCTTAGGCTCAGGTCATGATCCCAGGGTCCTGGGATCCAGCCCCATGCTGGGCTCCCTGCTGAGCAGGGAGCCTGCTTTTCCCTCTCCCTGCTGCTACCCCTGCGTGTGCTCTCTATGTCAAATAAATAAATAAAATCTTTAAAAAAAGACTGCATTCCTAATGAGATGATCAAGGAGAAATATGAACCAGAAGAGATATTCAAGAAGGAAAACTGAAGATGATGAAGTCAAAAGTACAGGTGTAAAAGCTGCCATTGGAAAGGAATGACACTACCTTTTTCCAGGTCTGGAAGGTGAGAAGCTAAATATAGCAATGGAAAAGCAGCAAAGGAAAAGATCAGATTGCCTTGACTCAGTAAAAGCAGGAGTCAAAGTCCTCTTCCCTTTGCAGGGAGGAAGGACAGAGGGAGACAGAGAGGGGCACCAGAGGCTTGGCATAGTGAGGGGAATCCAGAAAGTCAATTTTAAAAAGTTCTATGTGTGCTTGGAAACTCAGTGTTTTCAAGAGAAAAAGTGTCCATCCATTAGTGGGTCATGAAATCAATTTTGTATAACAAGATCAGCATTAACATCAATGAAACAGAACAGAAAATTGGAAAACTGCACCAGGTAAAGAGAAAAACATTCCATGAAATTTTCTTGCTTCCACGTCTATTTGTTCACCAGGACATGATTTAAAAAGTATTCCTTACTATGGATCTCAAACATCTGAACATACTATTTAAATTTGGGGCTCATTATCTCAACTTTGTTGATTATTTTGAGCAACACTTGTATGTACTTGCTAATATTTTCGACTGCTTAAAAGTTTTTGAGAGAGGGCTTATTATTTTTTTTTTACTCTCACACTTTGTGTATATTTTTCCATTTCTCCTTCTTAATTTTTGCTTGAGCTTTTGAGACTGCGTTGTCAGGCACATATACAATTCAGGATTAATATACCTTCCTGGTGAACTGCTGTTTACCAGGAGGTAATAACTGTCTTCATTTTAAACAGTGCTCTTTGTCTAGTCAAGCTTGTCTAACGTTATACTATGAAAGGAATACAGCAGGCAATAGAAAAGGATAAATAAAAAAAAATCTTTAAAAATCTAGAAAAGAATAGGAACATTGCTAATCAGAATGTATCACTTCTACTTCCCACAGCCTTAGGGACAAAGTCCAAATTCTTTGGAAAGGTCTGTATGGGCTGGTCCTGTCCACCCTCCTCCTGCCCACCCTCCTCCTGCCCACCCCCCACCCCGCCCGCCCCCAGCATCCTGGCCTTCTACAACAATCCAGAAGTGTGAGCAGGCTGGGTCTGGAATGCTGCTCCCCACCCACTTCTGCCTGCTTTTCATTCCAGACTCAGAATAAGAGTCACCGGTGTGCCCTGATATATTCCCCACTCCACCCACTCAGAATTCATCAGGCAGTCTTTTGTGGCCCTCCTGAACTTTGCCCGTATTTCCATCATGGCACCTTATATTGGTTTTTAACTACTGGCATCTAATTATTGACTTTCCTATCTCCTTGACTGAACAGGAAGCTCATCAAGACCCAGTCTCATTGAGCTTTCTAGTTCCAAACTGATGAAAGGACAAATGAAGGTATGGCATAGAAATGGAGAGGCAAGTTGAGGTCAGGTAATTTACACTGAATCACACAGAAGGGTTCACTACTTAACAGTGGTAAAGTTGAGGTCACTTGGTCTATTTCAGATAAAGATGTCAGGGCTGGCTGTGCCCAATGCAACATAGGCTTGTCAAAATCAGAACACCATTTCCCACTTAGTGCAGGGCTCTTTTTAATGTACCTCTAACACCATAAGGTTCCCTACAAAACATACTGGAGTGTAATATCCTCATTTTACATTTGTGCAGGGCTTTCAGCTCACCAACATCATTCCAGCTGCACAAGCCAGAACCTGGGAGACATCCAAAATGCTTTTCCTCCTCCCCAAGTCCTATTGATTTTCTCCTCAATATCTGAATGTCTCACTTCTCTCCAACCCCTCACTGCCACTGTCCTTGTCTAGGCCGAGACCTCCCCCATCCAGATCATTCAAAACACTCTTGTCAGCCCTACATCTGGCAGGCTGCTTAACACATAATAGGCATGCAAATATTTACTGAATGCAGGGAGAACTCCAGACAGTTTGGTCCTGTGGGGTGGAGAGCTAGCTATAAGAAGGAGGCTGAAGAACTACACGGGGACCACTTGGGGGTCAAGAGAGTAAACGCAGGAGCTGTTCCATTCAGATGAGGCAGATTTACCCAGGAGACTGAATGTGAGGACCAGTGTGTAGAGGATGGATAGAAGAGGGTGGGCCTCACACCAGAGATCCAAGTGCACAAGGGCAGCCTGGGCAGACACTGGAACCAGGAGACCAGACAGACTCTGGGGGTGTGGGCAGATGAGGGTACTGCCTGCTCTCTGGGCAGGTGAAGAGTCTCAGCTCCACTGCAGTCCCTAAACTCCTCTCAGGAACAGCTCCTCTGCTGTAACTGGAAATTCCATCCAACTTGCAGGGTTTGTAATAAGCATCAAATGGGAAAATTATGCAAGTGCCCAACACAACGTCTGGCACGTAAACACTCAATAACCTTTAACTCAAGTTGGGAAATGTATATGTGTTTAGAATTCCAGGTTCTCACCACTCAAATATCTCCAAGATTTTTATTTCAAGGGTCTATATATGGATTTTGTTAAAGAGAAAAGAAGGAAAAAAAAAAACTTCAATGTTTTTACTTATTAAATCTTATGGCAGGACCATAATTCCTGAAAGCATTCTCAGAGTAATAGGTGTTTTATGAAAATATCTCAACACCTCGATATGCCCCAGAATCCAGGTTCCTTAAAACATGAAACACAGACCTATAGCTCTGACATAGCTCCCAACTAGGCATCTGATCTCGGTCCCAGTAACTCATTTGGGTTCAAATGGCAGAACTGAGAGCGAGAGCCAGCTTTCTCCCTTCCTGTGATCCTCCACACATAGGAGAGAGGGAGAATCTAGAAGAGGTAAAATCTAAAAGGAGGTAAAAATATACTTAGAGAAAAGACACGAATATTATATATGCGAAAATAAGTCCAGGGTCCTAAATCATGAGAAACCATAGAAAAATATAAATAGAATGTATAACTTTCTATCAGCAACAGAAAGACACCTGATGAAAATTCAAGCTATCCAGTGGAAGATGAAGAAAGTTGTAGAAAAAGGAAAACCACAACAACCCCCACATATACACAATAAATGGAAAACATAAATAAAGGTAGAAATAACTCCTAATATATTAATTATAATAAATGTAGTTTCAACTAACCACTTAAAGGAGAGACTTACGTCTCAACTTTTCAGTTATTTAATTCTATGCCTGTTTTATTTGCCACTGGTATCAGGTACTCATTTAGTAGTTATTGACCAAATGAATGAATAATTAAGTAAAAGTAAGCATGAAAGATTGAAATGGAAAATGGATTTTCTCCTACCAGCTGCTTATCTTCAATGACATTTAATAAGACTAACATCTTGTTTTTACTGTTTTTAAAGGAAGCCCAAAAAGACCGGTCTTTTCCAATATGGCGCTTTTAAAGATTTTTTTTTTTTTTTTTTTTTTTGAGATAGATAGAGAGAGAAAGCATGAGAGGGGAGAAGAAGGTCAGAGGGAGAAGCGGACTCCCCACAGAGCCGGGAGCCCGATATGGGACTCGATCCTGGGTCTCCGGGATCATGACCTGAGCTGAAGGCAGTTGCCCAACCAACTGAGCCACCCAGGCGCCCCCCAATATGGCGCTTTTAATATGAAAAGCATTTATGTTTCAATAAATATAATAAATAATGCAGTTGCAATTTCTCGCAATGAAAGACTTACCTGAAAATGTGAGGAAACTAAATTATCTTAAAAGGTCTAGCAGGGGCACATAGCTTCCCTGGCCCATGTAAAGACAAGACAAAAGGACAGAGGAAAGCCTAAACAGGCAACATAACTGGCACGAGAAGGGAGTCCAGTGTTGTCTAAACCGCTGGGACCCCGCTACCTGGTACAGTACCCTGCACACAGTTTGCTTCAAAATGTATATATTTTTTAACCTGTTACTCTTCACTAAGGAAATAAGAAGTGGCATCAGCAGAGTCTGTGTGTACAGAGGACACATGTAGCTATTAGTCTGAGCATATGTGGCAACTACACTTGGTAACGGACACCCTGTCACCAATATTAATGGCTACTCTGGAAGCAGAAGGCAATGGCATGGCAGACAACATGACCAGTGGGCTTCTACCATCCTTCCACAAAGAGCAGCCATGTAATGGATTTGCTCCAACAAACATACCACTTCCTAATATTTCTTTCAAAAAGTATAGTCCCATGTGTCATGCAAATTTGAAAGAGAAACATTTGAAATTTGCAAATAGGTTTTAAAATTTAGGAATTTCAAAGTTATCTGGTGGAGTTGCTTACAAATTACCAAAGTATAGCACTTTAGAAATAATGCCAAATTTAAATTCATGAAATAACTGAAGTAACATATACCCGAAGACATTTGGGTATTTTGTTATAGGTCAATTGTTTGACCCATTAGGTCAACATTTCCACACTTACTTCAGACCCATCTGGCAGTACATGGCTTCTATTTTCACATGCCCTCCTCTTCCTGGTACACGGAAAACAAGTGATTAAATACTGTGTGCCTACAGAGTGCATGAGTCATTCATTCCAAGAGACCAGAGTGACTGGCACTCCCTCAGCCCAAGATAAGCCTGGGTCTCACACAACACTGAAGTTTATAGGCAGTTTCACTTGTGTCTTTAAGGAAAAAAAAAAAAAAAAGGTGCTAGAGTATGCATAAATAATCAGACCCAAGTTTCATTTCCTGCTAAAGACAAAGGATATTATTGCTCTGAAAAGACAATCACCAACACCAAATTCAAATAGATGAAGACAGGGTTGTAACACGAGGAACTGAAAGTTCCCAATGTTAGCTCATGCTTCAGTTCTCAAAATTTATTGAAGCAAGGAAAACATGTTAGGGAGTGATATGACTCAGGTCCCATTTGATATATATTTTTTTGAACTCTGTAAAGGTAATTATTTTCCAGCATTCAGAAAGCTAAAGAGCTAATCCAATTTAGAAGTTTTAGCAGCTGGTGATTTCACAGTGTGAACTCCAAGTCAGTGGTTGCTGATCCTGGCTTCTCAGGATCATCATCTAGAAGCTTTAGAAAATGCAGATGCCTGGGCCCCACCCCTTCAGAGAGTCTGACTCAGCTGGTTAGGGTGGAGCCCTGGCATAGGTATTTTCTTAATCTCCCCCAGGTGATTCTAATGTACCAGCAGATTGAGAATTACTGATCTAAGGGATTGTGGGTTATTGGGTGGAACCTGCATTATTAATTTTATCCTATCAGTTTGATTCTAGATGATGCCTGCACCATGTATGACTCGAAACACTTCCACGAAATAAAGTACTAGGAACTGCATAAAGATCTCAAAACATAGTTAGTTGGCATAAAAGCTGATCTAAACTAGTATAAAGAAATATTTCAAAAAAATAATCCTGGGGCATCTGGGTGGCTCAGTGGGTTAAGCCTCTGCCTTCAGCTCAGGTCAAGATCTCAGGGTCCTGGGATCAAGCCCCACATCAGGCTCTCTGCTCAGCAGGGAGCCTGCTTTCCCCTCTCTCTCTGCCTGCCTCTCTGCCTATTTGTGATCTCTTTCTCTCTGTCAAATTAATCAATTGATAAATCTTTAATTAAAATAATAATAATCCTAAGAATACTTAAAAGATGAGACACTACTTAGGAAAGGGATCTTAAGAATTTCTAGACTTTTCTATTAAAATGGGGATCTAATTATGGTACAGTAACAGAGCCACAAAGTTTTGACCATGATCATGAAGGATATCAGAAATGGTTTTTTAAACTCTACAATAACCAATCTGAAAATTGTTATGATTCTCTGACATGTAAAGTCCCAATTGTCACATCTCAAGAAAAGGCCAATGCAACTCAAAAAAGAACAGAGGACAATTAAAGAAAAAAAAAAGACTTTTGTGAAAGGTCAGACGGTGTAATCAGGCTCTGGGAGGACGTGCTGGAAATGGAAATGTATAAAATTATGGAAGGCATGGACTTCACAGGGCATTCAGAATACTAGCATAGGAGACACATGTTTGTTTGTTTGTTTTTAAGATTTTATTTATTTACATGACAGAGAGAGAGATCACAAGTAGGCGGAGAGAGAGGGGAGAGCACTGAGCAAAAAGCCCTATTCGGGGCTCGATCCAGGGACTCTGAGATCCGGACCTGAGCCGAAGGCAGAGGCTTTAACCCGCTAAGCCCCCTAGGAGCCCCCTACATTTTATTTTATTTTTTTAAGATTTTATTTACTTATTTGACAGAGAGAGAGACAGGACACACATGTTTAAAAGACATGGCTTGAGAATAAATGAAGGCAAGTACAGCTTAAATTACGATTTTCCTGGGGCACCTGAGAGCCCCACATCGGGCTCTCTGCTCAGCTGGAGCCTGCTTCCCCCTCTCTTTCTCTGCCTACTTGTGATCTCTGTCAAATAAATAAAATCTTTACAAATACCAAAAAAATTAAAAAATTACAATTTTCCAAACTCATTACCTGAAGAAGCTGACAATATAGTCAGTTCAAATAAGGATTATATAAATCCTCAAATAATAAACTCATAATGCATTACCCAAAGGTTTGGATATACTCCACACCTTCTGTGTTCCCCAAAACTGTTTTTTGATATATCTTTCAGAAATAGGATCCTGAAAGCTAAATCAGAGCTAACAATTGGTATTTTCTTTCCTCATTTTAGAGCTTTCAACCAAGATGCATAAAATTAGCATTTCAATAATTAAATAGATGCAACCTTTCTCCCAGCTGGTGTTTAAATGATTTCCTAGCCTTTCCCAGAAAACTCTGTTCAAAACTCTCACTCTCTTCCATCGAGGATGGCTTGTCTAGTCATTCTGCCACCCTATGTCCCCAACAAAAAGCTCGGCCTTCAAACTCACATCAGGTCTAGGATTTGCCCTTTTAATTGGCCTCAAATGAAGATCTTCTAGATCAAACAGTGTCCTGTGGGTGGGAGGTAAGGGGGAGGGCCTGTATGATTTCAGTCTGGCCATTAGGCACTACTCATTCTCATAAACCCTTTTTTTCTTTGAGTACCGAATTAGTATGAAGTCATTATGCATACAAAGAGTTATGTCTGCCAAGAAAAAAAAGTCCTTAAAAGTCTACCAGTGTGGGAAAAAAAAAATGTCTACCAGTGTATATAGCTATTTTTTTCAGGGCTTCCACTGTTACAGAGAGAAGCAATCATATTATTTAGAACTAGAAGAAACATCATAGAATCAAATAAAAGAGCACCTTTCTTCCCATTTTATTAGGAAGAAAAACAGACTTTCACCACCTCGAAACAAAAAGACAACACTAAAACCTCAAATTTTAATACCCAACCCAAGCCTCCCAACAGAACTGGGCCTTAAGCTCTGTCACAGCATCTGTCAGTCTAGAATCCTGCGTCAGTCTCTCCCCCACTGGACCACGGCCTTTGCTACAGGGTACAGCGTTCTGGCCACATTTTTCTTTGGCACAATGCCCAGCAAGCAGGTCCTCAATAAGTGTTTAAAGAATAAATAAATGACTTCACGGAATTTCAGACTGAATAGAATTTGGAAGGAGAAAGAAACAGAACACAAAATTACAGGGAGGAAATGAGGCGGCCTCTTTGGGAAAAGGGAGTTCAGATGGTTTCCCACTCTTGATGGTCTAACTTTTTGACTTTACAATGGTGCGGAAGCAATATTCATGCAGTAAAAATTATATTTCAAATTTTAAATTTTGATTTTTTTTCCTGGGCTAGTGTTATGCCAATATCATATGCTCGCGATGCCGGGCAGCCCTGGCTACCTGTAGCTCCCAGACAGCCATGGGATCCCAAGGGTAAACAACCCACACACTTAACGCCCGTTCTGTTTTCACTTTCAGTGCAGTAGTCAATCGATTACAGGAGACGTTCAACACTTGACTATAAAACAGGCTTTGCATTAGATGATTTTGCCTAACCTGTAGGCTAACTGAAGTGTTCTGAGCACGTTCAAGGCAGGCCAGGCTAAGCTATGTTTCGGAGGTTAGGTGTATTCAACGCCCTTTTGGCTTCTGATATTTTCAACTTACAATGGGTTATCAGGGTGTAACTCCATCATAAGTCAAAGGAGATGTGCACTGGAAAGAGGTAAAGGGGAATATATGAAGTAGCTGCTAGAGATGAATCCTGGAGTCAAGAAGCACAGCTGCCCAGAAGGAAGCGTAGCAAACTATTACTCTGCTCAGCAATTTGGTCTGTTGCCCGAGGGTAGGGGATGTATATGTTTTGCTTTAAGTAGGGAGAAGAATGTATATACCTGGCATAAATAAAAATGTATAATGATAATCAGGAGCATCAGTAATATTATACATGCAAACTACTAAAACTAAAAGCATTATGGCAGGGTCTAAAATGTCCTAATATTTCAGATCTTGTGACTGTTTCAAATTGTATATATCGACCACTGCAGGAACTGTGAAATTTGAAGTTCAATGTCAGTTAAAAGTTGTTTCAAAAAAAAAAATTCATAAAGAAAATGTACTTTTAAATATCCCACTATCAAGTTAAAGAAATGCATGGTTAAACTTGAATGAACCGGAAATAAAATGAATTAACTTAAAAGAAAAAACAAGTAACACTGACCTAAAATCAACCTGTATTTCATTCAACCAGCCTTACCAAAGAAAGCAGGCAGGAGTGGATGCTTTTTTTGTGAATGAGAGCAGTTTCTGTAAGGGTCTCACAGCAACCAGAAAATGAGTCATCCTCACGGAGCATGGGATTTAATTAAGATCTTACCAGTATGTGTTGTGATAGTACTATAATGATAAATGTTCAGTGTTTATCATCAATTGTAAAATACTACTTAACATATTATCAACAGCTACTGACAATTTTAAACATGTATTATTTTTCTATTTTGTTAAATATACTCCAAATGTTCTTCTCAGCTCAATTATGGTCAGTTAATACATAATGATTATAACTTAGACTAGCTAAAGAGTAATTATTTGTTAGAGGTTCTAGGACGTTACTGTTACTTCTCAGGGCTTGTGTTTGCAAGACTAAATTTTTAAAGGTTATATTTTAAAACATTTGAACAGAAATAGACCAGTTTACAGTTTATTCATAGAAAGATAGTAATACAGCTTACAAAGATCTAACACATTTAAATCCCCATGAAACCACACCAAAGTTAGACTATGGCTCTGAGAATCCACACAATCAACAGCACAAACTAGTTTGATTTTCCAATAGTCTAGTATCTATCTGCAAATATATCACCTAATTTTGTTATAAATCACAAGTACCAAATTCAGCAACAAGTGATTTTTTTTTTTTTGCATAAGGGCCAGTTTGAGAAAAATAAAAATGTCTTTGTATCCCATTTATTTTCCTTCAAAAAGAGATTTATTGAATCCCAGACTTAAAAGTTAGATTTCCCCCCTTTATGAGTAAAATGACAATGAGAACGGGGTTTTTTTTTGGTTGCAAGAGAGGCAGTGTTCTGGTCTTCTGTTCTTATAATCTCTGTTGAATCCTCCCAACAGTCCCTTTGCTGGTGAAGATACACAGGGTCGGCCAGGGACTAGAATCATTTCAATTCATTCAATATAATTTTTACAGAAGACCTGCTATGGGCAAGGTGCTAGGGAAATGGTGATACATCTACACCCCCTTCTCTTTACTGGGGCTGACAGGCTGGGCAGTTAGGACAAAGGAGAGACATGCTGCTGGGCATCCGGGAGCTGCATGAACGCATCCAAATTTCTGGAACACCAAGCTGTCAGGGCTCCCTGGTTTCTGGCACCTAAATGCTCTAGCCTACAAGGCCTCGACACTCGTTCTCCTCTGAAGCCAGCCTTTGGCAAGTCCTGGCATCTGCTGGCTCAGGCCCGGTCAGAACATAAGCTTCTAGAAACCAGTGACTCAACAAAGGTTCTGGCCCACTTTGAAGGTGGTTGTCCCGAAGATCTTCTCTCCTCTACTTTCTGTGCTCTGCAAGGATGCCTGTGAAATTGGATCTAGGACTCTTGACAGTTAGACTGGGAAAGGCTTCAGGTTGCTCATCGCTGGCTGAACTAGTTCCCAGTCAGTACATACCAATGTTTCTGCTCCAACATCTACCCTGTATCTATTCCCTTCCCTAACTGCAGATGTTCTAAAAACTTAAGAGAAACCTGATAAACTGACCATAACTTGGAAAAACCACTGGGCAATCTATTCTCTAACAACATTCCCTGTAACTACATAAACTAATTTTGCAACAAGGAGTCAGGGCAGGAGGTAGGGTCAAAGAATCAACCACAGTAGTCCCATTATTAGGCTTTTGTTCCATATAGATCGTTTCTCAATATGCATGCTTTGACATTGAGGCTTTTTTATTTTCTCCATACACTACCCTATAATGATTATGATAGCTAAAGATATATTTCAGGTATTATCCATAAAAATATAAATCCTATAACTGTAGTCAAGAAAGTAGAAAGGTTTATAAAATGTTTTTGTCAATATTGAGGAAAATTTGGCTTTAGAGTCATATACTGGATTAGAAGCCTCATTCTCTTACTCTGTGAACCTGAACAAGTTACTTCTCTGTGCCTCAGCGTCCTCACCTATAAAATGAGGGTAATAACAAAACCCTCCTCCTCGTGTTTATTGTGGGGATGAAATGAAATAGTATATATCAAGGGCTTAGAACAGTATCTGATTCAGAAAAAAGCTCAATACATAAAAGCTGTTGCTATTACTACTATTAATCTCGGTTGACAATTTAGACAACAAAATATGCACAAAAACTTCCCCAAATCCCTACTACTTGATTGCAAATGTCATCAGTCACTTTAGACTGTATTTTTTAAGCTAAAGAAGGGGAGGTTACTTTAGAAAGAGGGGTCTTTTCTACTTTGCATGCATCGATGTTCATAAAAATAAATGTACAATCAACCTAACTGCTAGTCTGTTAGAAATATAAAATACTAATATAAAATATAAAATATGGGAGAAAAGTGGTTTGGGGTATAAAACTGCTAAGCGATTTAAAAGAAACTGAAGACCAAAGACACCAGGAAAAAACCTAGTATTCAACAAAATGGTTAAAAAGATTTTTACAATAGATGTAATAATCAATTTTTTAAAAATTGATTTATTTATTCCAGAGAGAGAGAGAGAGAGAGAGGAGCAAAGCTTGCGCACCTGCACTCATGAGCGGGGGAGGGGGGGAGCAGAGGGAAAGGGACAAGCAGACTCCAAAGTGAGCTCAGGACTTGATCCCACAATCCCAAGATCATGATCAAGAATGAGTTGCTCTACGGAGCCACCCAGGCACCTCAATAGTCAATTTTTAAATTAAAATGCCATAGGGCACCTGGGTTCAGGTCATGATCTCAGAATTCTGGGATCAGGCTCCTTTCTCAGCAGGTAGTCTGCTTCTCCCTCTGCCCCTCACCCTGCTCATGCTCTTGCACGCTCTTTCTAAGTAAATAAAATCTTAAAAAATAAAATGCCCTATTACGTTTTGTCATGGTAATTTGTGAATTTTTAATAAACATGATTTTTTAGAAAGATGAAAGTTCAAAATCATTTTTTCCGAAGTAAATACCAAATGACACTGAAAACTCTAAATGAACTGAATCTAGTTTCATAAAATACGATTCCTGAAAAGAGATAAAAGTTCTATGTGGGTATCAATTCCATAACTATAATTTCTCATTCAAAAAAAGTTAACTTCATATGACATACTAAAAATAATTTTCACCAAAAAAAAACCTCTGAGAAGAACAGGAACACTTTTTAAGGTTTCTGTGAATTCTAGCTGAGAGCTACTATCCCCTCCAAAAAAATGTTCTCTGGTATTCATCATTTAGAGTATCATATCTATAAATATAGTTTACGTGCTTATGAATGTTATGTATATGACAGATGCTTTGCCATCTTTTTATGGTCAGCCTCAGAATAGAATGAAGCAATACTCAGCAGGAAATTACATAACACCATCATATCAGACAAAGCCACAAGGACTTAGTGGAAGCAATCTTAAGACTAGAGAGATAAGACCATATCACCCTTCCCCAATAGTAGACTGTATTATATTCCTGTTTAAGTCTTTAAATTATAATCCTTATTCTCAGATAGTAAAACACCACTCTCAGGAGATTATTGAATATTCACACAGAGCTTTGTCATTTTTCCTGGTAGAAAATAAAACAATCTCTGGTAGTCATTACCCTGGAAAAGACATAAGCATCCACCAAAAACCAGTTGCTATGTACGAATCCAGACTCCTCACTACCCTTAAGAAACTGGAAAGACCAGAAAAAAATAACAGTACAAGTATTTAGCTAGAAGAAAAACTGAATACATTTAAACAATGTTAAAGAAAATAAGGAATACTACCACAAAGATTAAAGAAAAAAAAAGTGAGGCTAAATCAGATAGAAAAATAACACAAGTGGAAATTCACTTTCCTCATATTTACTTCCTCGCCCAGCTGGACAGAGATTTTCTGCCCCAATTAGAAGGTATTCTAAAACAGGGCCTAAAGTTAATGTTAAGCATAACACAACATCCTATTTTTATGGCAATGATATTACTGAGAAAAAAAAACTTGCACTTTACCTCAGCTCAACCAAAAAGACCTTCTTCATCCTAACCACTCTAAAGTCCAGATACCAAGATGAGTAAGTAAGTACAGCCCTTGCCTTGGGGAATGCATTGTCCACTAGGGAAGAAGCAAGCAAACGATTACCATATGATGATGCATTATGGGCTCTAAGTGTGCCCTGCCATAAAAAGCACCTGGAAACACGATAAAGGTGACCAGTAATTCTGCCCCAGGAATGTGGGCTAGGGTGAGCACAGTATCTGAGCTGTGCCTAATAAATTAGGCAGGCAAAGGGGCTGAAAACATTCCAAGCTAAGGAAATGGTCATTTTAACTTTTAATATCAATAGTGATTCTTCTGATGTCTCTAGGAAAAAGAAAAGTACTGTTTCAGGTTGTTCAATAGCCACAAACAAAAACCACAACCCCCACAGGCTTTTTTGGTTTTATGTAATACTGCCCTTTGGAAAAGAAAAGGACTTGGTCAGTAATCTATTCAGTTAAATAGCCAATAGGAAGCAATGAGATTTTAAATGCTGTCATTATAAACAATAGCAAAACTATCCATGAAAGCAGAGGAAAAGATCCAATAAAATGAAGACAGTATTAAATGATTCTATAGAAAAAGATCTGAAAAGCACTCATTCAATTAAAATACCATTATTAATAGCCATTCTTTAGAAAGGATCTTGAGCACTGGATAGAAAAAACTATTTAATCAAGTTTAATGCATGGGATCCTTTATTCACTGGCTACACTTGAACACCTAAAGATCAAAACAGACTGTTACTTCAGAAACATAATGGCCTCTTCCTTCCTCTAGATTTTTGTTCTACTTCTCTCTGTGGTCTCCTATACCCTCAGAAGTGCCATAAACTTAATTGCAAAGACTACAGCCATTTTATTCTGAAAAAAAAAACTTTTTTTAATTTGCCTTTTGATATGGACTTTGGATATATATACACAATAATACAAATCACATGGCTTAATCCAAAAATCTAGGCCCAGATTACCCTGCGAATATTCCTTAAAGGCTTAAGCCTGTGACTCATCTGAGCTTCTTCAGCTCAGAAGTATGAGTTTCAGTAGCCTTCCACTGAAAGTTGCCAGTCAGCCTCTAATAAGAGCTGACTTACTTCACTTGAGAAGAGTAATTTATCCCGAAGTAACCATTAGGATTGGAGAGCCTCCTGGTACAAGAAACAGACACAAACCAAAGAAAATGACAAATAATTCACTTAAAACCCCTCCTATTCCGAGGACTCCTGTGACCTTACCGCACTGCATGTAATCCACTAGCTTGGTTTACCTCTGTCAATCTTAGAGGCTAGGAGAAAGGAGAGACTGGCCCTGGAAGTGGAAATAAAACCAAGTGTGCCCTATTTACATATGTCTTAATCAAATGCCCACATTCACAGGTGACCACCTAGAGATCTCCTGTTTCTTTACAAAATACATTAATTCTTGTCCTCCAAGATGTACATTGAACAAACACCGAACAAGTTTGTATTGTTTTAAAAACATATTTGTGATGTACAAGGACTCAAAAGCCCAACCCTCATTTTATAGGTGAGGAAATGAGGCACAGAAAAGTGTTCTGTCCGATAAACTGGAGATGATCTCAAGTTCCATCCAGCTGTAATAGTCAAGCCCTAAGGGTATAAAGAGTTGGCTCATTGGCAGCCTGGAGAATTTTGCAATCTACCTTTCTTCAGGGAGCATTTGAAGCCTTATTCTAACTTGAGGGGGGGGGGGGCTGTGCCAGGCAAATGGTCAAATCAGGAAAAACAGAATAGAGTAACTAGAGACTGGTCAAAATTATCCTATCTACAACTTGGGTCCCAAGACCATCAGGAACTTTATCTGGGTGTAGTCATGTCTCTTCCATTCTGAATAGAGGAAATAAAATGTAATAGCTAGAAAATACACCCAGAGCCTAGGGAAAAATAACAAGTTTTCCTTCCCTGCTCTCACAAATCAACCAGCAGGTCTTCATATGAAAGTGGTGGAACCTGCCCAGAAAGTGTTCTGGAGGCTCTCTGTGAGCTCAGGCAAGTCACTCAAGTTTCACACCTGTCTTCTCACCGAAGAAGAGGATGCCACCACTTGCTTCTGTAATGAGGCTGTTGTGTGGGGGGCTTGGCAACAGTACAAAAGGTCCTTGGAAACCATCTCATACACGGTAACAGCTGTGACATGAAATGCTATCTGGACTCTCTCTACTTTTCAATTCATACCATGTAATCCTTGTCTACATTACACGCAAGAATTACACATAAATTTTAAACGTTCTGGCTATGTCTTCAGAACTCTATTCTCTCACTTCTAAAGTGAAAGCTCTCTGAGGTGGTTAGGGAAAGGAACAGGCAACCTCAAACGGGGAGGTGCTACCAAGTCCCCCCACAAAGGAAGCCACCTCCTGGACCCATGTCAGCTCTCGGAGAGTAGGGGCTGCTCTGTTTGACTCCCCGCCGTCAACTAATTTTCCTACGGCAAACTAATCGTTGCAGACTCAGGCATCACCCAAACATGGCCCCACGATCATCCTGGATGCCAATACTGAGTCACACGAAAGTATTAAAAGTTTAACATTACAAGACAGTTTAGTTGTAATACTAAAATCAAAGAAAAGGAGCTTTGAAAGCGGGTGCCTATGAGGTAACCAGAACGAAGTCACACCTTTAACCGGAAGGGACCAGAAATACTCAGATGTCAACAGGGAGTGAACCTCCCGCAGGACGATCCACTGAACGGGCGCGATCGTTTCTGACCCAAGCTCCCGACGGGATTCGAACCCAAAACTTGTCTTAAAGGACGTGCCAGAGCCGCTCCAGAGTGGAAGAGGCCTTTAAGGCCAGGCGCCCCTCGCCCGAACTTTCCGGCTCGGCTCCGGTCCGCTCCCCCGGGCAGCAGAGCGGATCTCGACGCGGAGGCGCGCTCGGAGGGACCAGCGTCTCCGGCCCTTTGTCCCCCGCGGAGGGGTAGAGGCGAGATAGGCGCTCCCTCCCGTCAGGAAATAATGACAGCTCGAGCGCCTCCGCTCGCGCCCGCCCCGCCCCGCGCGCCTGGGCCGCAGGCGGCGCCCGCCCTGCAGCCCGCGCCAAGGGGCGCCGCGCCCCCTCCTCGCCCCCCGCCCCGCCCAGCCCCACCGGGCCCGGCCCAGGGCCACCCTGCGCCGCGAGCCTCACCGGGTCGGAGCTGGAGGCCGCCGTCGCGGCGGCTGCACCACAGCGCGCGCTCGCCCTGCTGCAGGATGTAGTGGTCCTTGGCTTGGAAGAGCTCCATGCCGGCCCCGGGCGCCGAGGGAGGAGGCGGCGGCGGCCAGGCGCGCCCCTGTCTCCGCGGCCCCCGGCCCCCGGCCCCGGCGGCCCGCGGAGGGTGCGCAGGGCGTCCTAGTCGGCCGGGACCGCCGGAGCCCGCGCCTCGAGGAACAGCGACTGAGGGAGCGCCCCAGCGGCCAGGCCCGCGGAAAGAGAACGCGCACCCGCGGCGGCTGCGGCGGCAGAGGCGGCGGCCTCAGAGGCCTCTCCCCCAGCTCCGCCCCTTGTCCGGCTCCGCCCCAGGCACCGCTCCCGGCCCCACCCCTTTCCGTGGCCCCGCCCCGGCTTAACTCAGGCTCCGCCCCCTCTCCGTCTCCTCCGCGCGCCTCTTTTCTCCTTTCCGTGCGCCTTTCTGCACTTTCCCGCCCCCCTCCAGCTTCTCCGGGTTTCTCCTCCTGGCTCCTCCCCACAGGCTCTTCCTCCCTGCTCTCCTCCTCCCCCAGTCCACCTCCGGCTCTTCCTAGGCCCCGCCCCTAGCGGGCCCGCCTTCCCTCCAGAGGCGACGGCAGGCCGAACCCGGGCTTGGCTGGCTTAGGGGCCCCGGTCCTCGTGCCTTGTAACCTATGGAGCAGAAGCTCGCTCGTGGGATCCTCCCTCCCGTGTCGGCAGGTTATTCACCCCTTTCACCAGCCCTCAGGAAAGCCCGGCTGATCCTTATAGCCAGCCTGAAACCCCCTCCTCCTGGGGCCTCAGACACCCAGACCAGGAGAGCCAGGAAATGCAACCCAAGACTCGGGTTACTGGGGTCTAGCCCCAGCCAGGCTCTCCTCAGAGCAGGGCCATCCTCTGTGTTGGTATTTACTCTTAAAACCTTGTGACGTTTGACAACAGCAGATATTCAACAAATACATATCAACCAGGAACATATAACAAAAAATACACAAGTATTGGCCTAGGGCTCTAACTAGCGAGGAAGAAGGGAGCAAAATTCAGAAGCTATCGTGTCCCGAATTAAGCAAGATGGGTCTGAGAAGATGTCAAAAAAATAAGCCGTCCGTGAAGTGGAAGGGATCTAGTTTGACAAGTCTTCCCCCCACCCCCGCCAACAATATCTTTGAGCTGTCTATTTTGAAAGGGCAGCTGGTATGTTGAACCGCATATGGTTTGGGAGTCAGGTCCCTAGTTCCAGGTCCAGCTCCAGGTGTGATCTAGTGTGTGATCTTGGAAAGATCTCCTGGTCTCAGAAGGTGGTTGGACTAAATAGCCTTTAAATTACACTCTCAGTTTTATATATCAGTGAGTCTTGCTACTCCTTTCTCCCGCATTCTATAATGTTTTAGGAGGGAAGGAGGAACAAAAATGAGGTAGGAGACAAGAAAAGGAAGGCAATACTTGTAACCTTCTGCTTCGATAAAAGTGAGAGGGCCCCAAAGCAGCAAGGAATTCCACATTACTAATTATTCCGGCCCACACTGATTTCTCTGCCGAATTTCCATAGCACAGAAAGTCCCATGATGACAAACTGTCCAGGAATCTCTGATAAGTACCAAGCCTCCTGGGCTGCCCAAAACATCTTTATGTTTTTCTTAAACGTAAAGATCAGGAGGAGTGATACTATATCAAATCTTTGTGATGTGACTGGGGCACAGAAGATAATGGAGACAAGATGCGGTAGAACCATCAGTTTCAGATTTACTGCTGAATTCAGCCATATGTTGACTTTCCTTAGCAAAAATGAATAGGTAATGAGAACGTCCTATGACGACTGTATGTTCTACAAATTATTCTTTTTTTTATGAATCACGTCGGATGTGAAGAAAACAATGCTATTATAATTGTTTGAAAACAATTGACCAGTTGATTGAAACTTTTCCTGATGTTTTGAATTAATGATTCCAACCCTAACTACCTATTAGAATCACCTGGGGAGTTTTTCCAACCACACTAATGCTAAGACCTCAGACCAATGCAATCTGAATCTAACTGAGTTAGGGTCTGGCATCACCATTTTTTCCTAAGCTACCCAGAGGATTCTAATGTGCAGCCAGGGTTAAGCAACACTTTTTAAAATGAAATTAGTTGGAAAAAACCTGTCTGATAGCAAGAAAACAGCAGTCAGTCATTAACTAATACCATTGTATGGGGGCAGTTACCTATAAATTCGGAGTTAACAAGCAGAATCTTTAGGAGAGAGAAAACCTGAAGAAAAGTTGCTCCTGGAACCTGACTTTTTCCCCGCCTCTCTATAAATGCATGCACGGCTGAGCAGAATGAGTGAAAAGAGGAAATACTCTGTCCTTAGCAGATATCAGGTCCCCAGTCTCTTGTCACACCTGCCTTGCCTTGCTCCTGCTATGGAATTATTGAAGCTCAGACCCTGTACCTTCTCCATTCCGTGGCTGGCCTCCCCATCTCTGGCCTGTGGCTACCTGCTAGCCTCCATCACTCTCTTCCAGCTTCCTAATTCAAGGCCCTCCTGCCCTTGAATGATGTCACCTATGTTGTACTTGAAAGTCCATGTGATGCTGTTCTGCTTTTTAAACAAGGATGACCATCATGCATATTACATATCTTCTACTACATGTATGGTGTCCTTATACTCATTTGAGCATATTCACTTGGGAGTTAGGTTGTAATATCCAGCTCTGTGTGATCCCAGTTAAGTCACGTAATCTTTTTTTAGTCTGTTTATTTATTAAAAGAGATGACCACCAAGGGCTCTTCCAGCCCTGAAATCAATGAATGTGAGGAAACGTGTCCACATAGTTAAACCTATGCAAATAATGATGGTAAATGACTCAACTCTGATTATTGATTTGGCCTTCAGTATCAAGTTTATTATTTGTCTCTGAGATTTTGGGGTTCTGATTGGACTCCAGTGTCCTCTGGTGAAATTTTTTTTAAATACATATTCTTCCTGCCAGGAGGCTGCTCACTCTGAGCTCTGCAGTGGAGGTTGTTAAAGGCCCCAGGCACTCATAAGTCAAACCTTTATATTTGACCAATCCTCAGCCAATTTTTCATGGATTTGCCTGCCAGTAAACTTCTACCTCTTCCCAGAATTTCATCAGGGACAACTGGAAATTGTGACAGCCATTCTGGAGCACATTGACATATATAAAAGTGTTTGGCAAAAAAGGGAAGACCTCTCAGGAGACTATCACATGGGTCTGAAAGAAAGACATCACTTTGTTCACTGGAGAAGACCATCTCCTTAATTTCTATACTTTAGGGGGTTAAAAAGTACTCAGTGTTTAATTGGCCCATTAAAATTGTCCACCCAAGTCATTATTTAACCAGCTATAATTCTGTTGTGTGTGTCTAAGAGAGAAAAAAATGAATCTAATCTCTCTGCATCTAATCTCCTTCCAGAGGGAAGATAATTAGCCTTTACAGTGATGATTTCATATTTGTCTAAAGCCAGCGCTCTCATTTCCTCTGTTACACATTTACTTTTCAATTAAAGTTAAAAAATTAGTTCTAAAAAAGCTAATTTGAAAAAAATATCCAAGATAGACTGTTAAATAGAAAATGTCCGATTTGCAGAATAGTATTTTGAAGTATGCCATTTGGGTTTTTTAAAGGGGAGAATGAGAGATAGATGTTTTTATAAGCCCAGAATATTTCTGAAATAAAATACAAAAGAGTATGGGTACTTCAGAGGAATGGGAAAGGGGGGCAGATCAGAAATGCAAGGAGGGACGCCTGGGTGGCTCAGTTGGTTAGGCTGCTGCCTTTGCCTCAGGTCATGATCCCAGGGTCTTGGGATCGAGTCCCACATCAGGCTCCTTGCTCAACGGGGAGCCTGCTTCTCCCTCTGCCTCTGCCTGCTTGTGCTCTCTCTCCCTCTCTCTCTCTGACAAAAAAAAGATGCAAGGAGGGCAGAAACTTCTCCTTTTCACTTTATATTCCTGCACAGTTTGGTTTTTTAACCATGTATTTTTGATGCTTTAAATTAAAAAAAATAAAACTAGTTAAATGTGTGTTTATAAAACTTCTGCTTCCACCACACACAAAAACATTTTTTAGATAATCTACTACCTAAGGGTCTAGAACTTTTGTCTTGACAACCAGAAATCAAAGGCATGGGTCTTTTTATTTTTCATACGCTGCTTAGTACTTTTGAGCTTTTCAAATATCTTAAATGCTGTCAAAGTGAGGTACAATTAAGTATATAAGCCATTTTCCTGCACTGTATACGTTTTTAAACAAAGCATAAGGGATGGAGTTTTTCTTAAGCACATTTTCTAAACCGCAGCAGTAACTGTGGCTTGTTCTTCCTCTCTACCAATTATAACTCTCAGGTGGATGGCCTGTTGGGATTGGTACCATCATAAATCAATAACAATTGTCAAAAATGCTGTCAGATAATCATGCTAGAGATTTTTTTAAAGAATGCTTTGTACTGCACCAGAAAATACATGGGGGACTTGCTCCTATAGAAACTTGGTGCATCTTTGGACTGGCTGCCCAGTAGGTTTTAAATCCACTGTTTCTCCTCCTGGTAAAAGAAAAAGAACATCCCCCAGTGTTCCACCATTTTGTAAGGGTAGCATTTAGCAACAAGGAAACACAAGGTTGTGGTTTTCCTACTACTGCTCTTTTTCCCTCAAAATTCCAGCCATTCCTCATTGAGCCTGAGGAAGCAGAGAAGGTGTGTATTGGGGGAAGCGTGTTTGTACGGCTCCTGACTGGATGGGCAAGGGGGTGGGGTACACAGCTGGGGGGAGTCAAGAGTGGAATGGGATTTGCAAAGTCTCTAAGATGATGTTTTTAACAAGGCGCATCATGAGTAACCGGAGACCACCTGCAGATGTGGCAAACATCTTTCAAAATTTGGTCCTCACCTAATTTTAGGATTAGAGTTATGCTGTTGCTGATCTCAAATATGGCGAGATCCTAACACTTAAGTTGCCCGTAAGCAGTGCATCATTTCTCACGGTTTCTCCCATCACTGTTCTATGAATTAATCAAGACCCTAGGTTGTAGCTGTGATGCTTATAAAGCTATAGCCCACGGGGCTCAGTCCAGGGCAGCATTGAACTTAAAAAAGGACCCATTTCATACAATTAAAAATAATTTAAGGAAATGCAATCCTTTGTGGATATTTCTCAACTACTATAAAGCCCTGCATAAGTTGTTTTTTTAATCTTACTTTTCTTCTCATCGTTGTCGTTATACAGCACAGATACTCCTGTCCCTTTCCTCTCCAGGCTCCTTCCTCTTTTTCAGCTCTTTGCTGTGAAATCTGACCGCTTAAAGCTATCTCCCTTCTTGGAGGATGGGAGAGGGAAAGAAATAGCACAAGGCTAAGTGAGAAAGCTCTCCAGCTGTAGGACAAAGGCGGCAGGCTGGGAACACTCAGACATTAGCCACGTTGCTGTCCTGCAGCAGGAGCCTGCTTCTCCTTTGGGATTCAGCATAATTATTATCATTTTGAATTGGGAAAAAAAAAAAGTGACCTGTAAATAATTTGGAGGTGGGGGTGGGGCTTACACTCAAAGTCCAAAGACCAGGATCTGGACTCCTGCCTTTCTGAGTTTATGATGGGAACTCGCGAGTTTGGCTCTGAGGAGTGTCCACCTGCAGAAATACACAAGCTCTGGATCTGAAAGCACTTCCAAGTTCACCACAAGCCCCCTGGTTCCTGCCGGCCCTAACTATGAAGCACAGTACTTAACTATTCTGCCTGGCGAGCTTGGAGCTGAGAAATCCAAGGGAGATGGAGAGAGGTAGGAAAAGAGCAGTATGATGCAGGCAGTTCTGATGGACTCTCTTCTCTTCTCCCCTGCCCACCCCGCTACCAGCCCTGCACCCTGCTCCAGGCCTGGTAGGCAGAAGTGCTTGCCAGTTGCATGTGACCCCATCAGCTCTGATAAGTAGGGAGCCCCTGTCTGGCCACCTCCTCCATTCACCAAAGCCGTGTGGGCAGGCAAATCTCCCACTTGTCTCCAAGGCTGGCTTCCTTCTTGTAAAATGTGGAGAAAATATAAAATTTTCTTTACAAGTTTCTCAGCAGGATTCAATGAAGTCTGAAAGGGTGTTCTGAGCTATAAACTGTTATAAAAATGTCATTTTATAATTTTGTAAAAATCTACTTTATGTGTAAAGTGTCCCCACTAGATTTTAGATTATTTCATAGATTCCTAATATGTCATATATACAGAATATATACATAATATGACATATTAGGAATCTATGAAATGTATATTTATATAGTCTTAATATATATTAAATATAGATTATACTTATATATAATATATGTTATATTACATATATAATGTTAATATATATCAAAGAAGAAATAGGGGTGCCTGGCTGGCTCAGTTGGTAGAGCATGGGACTCTTGATCTCAGGGTTGTGAGTTCAAGCCCCACGTTGGGTGTAGAGATTACTCCCAAAATTAAAAAAAAAATTTTAAGAAGAAATATGTTAATATATACATGATTCAGATACTTTTAGCTCAAATCACATTATTGAGGAATAGGAAAGATTGATATTAATCATATACCTAGAAGGTGGATGTTGGCCTTAATTCACATTAGAGACAGAATTTGCCCTGAGGCTAATGATACATAAGCTTCAGGACTTTTAGATTTCATCCAAAGCCCTGTACCAAATTCTGTACTCATTTTGTGTTTTCCTTTCTAAAGAGGACCCTCCATATTTTAAAAAGCATTAGGCACCACAAACCTTGTTCCCTATGCCATCATAAAAGAACATTCTGTGCTTCTATATTCCAGGAGAATTTTGTGCCTCCTCTTTGTCTTCTTTTGATTTGTCCTTCCCTCTTCAGATATTTCTCTGGCATCATTTTAGCCTCTCCCCGGCTTTCTAAACTCAGATATTCTTTCTGCCACCTCCAATTCTCTAATCCACTAACAATCACGTAGCTGGGGGAGCACATGTATACATACACCCACACACTCACTTCTATCAAGAGATAAATTTGGAGATCGGAAACGGCGTGTTCAAGAATAGCACCATTCATCCCAAATGACTCAGACGGAGATATTCCAGTTAATGTGGAGCCCTTCTGGTGAAAATGGAGCTAAGAAGAATTCTTTGATTTGATTATGCTAGGCTTATAGATTTTCCAGGAGAGGATTCAAAAGTACTATTCATAGGAAGAAAGTGTTTTCATCATGTGATATCAGACTAGGCTGTCTCTGGAAAAAATGGAACATTCCTTGGGGCAAGGTGTGCTTGCCCTTGAGTGATTCAGAAGGAACCTGGTCACACCCTTTTCTGGTCCAGGAAGTACGCCAGACACCACAGCCCTCTCCTAATTCATGGAACCCAAGCTCACCCCCCAACCTCCAAAACACATACACACACACACACACACACACACACACACACACACACACTCCAGAGCCAAGAGAGGAACACCCTTAGGAACACAGGCTGAAGCCCAAAGAGCCCAAAGTGGTAAATACTTGGGGAGACAGAGAGTAGGGGTAGGTCCTCACCTGTTAGAAGGGTTGGAATTTTCTTTTTCTTTTTTTGAGATTTATTTTATTTTTTTTAAAGATTTATTTATGAGAGAAACAGGGAGAGAGGGAACACAAGCAGGGGGTGGGGCAGAAGAGAGGGAGAGGCAGTCTCCCCACCGAACGTGGAGCTTGACCCCAGGACCCTGGGATCATGACCTTACCCACTGAGCAACCCAGGTGCCCCAGGGTTGGAATTTTCAAAAGAGGGGCTGGGAGACATCAGACTGGCTGGGAAGATGGAATGAAGGCAGGAGGCAGACACTGAAAAACTGGAGAGAGAGAAATGAGGACACAGGTAGTATCCATTCTATATTCTCAGAAGGCCTAGACTTCACCCCACCCCACCCTCAGTGGCAGGAGGAAAAGACTAAGTCAGATGAAGGTAGAGCTTCCAGCCCTTCTGCTGGACTGCTTTAGGTGGCTTATTGGCCATTTCACTAAAAGCACAGCTGAACCTCCCCCCACCCTCAAGCCAGCTGAGTAATAGCCCTCGAAGGTGTCAGATCCTAATCCTGAAACCTGTAAATGTTGCCTTATAGGGAAAAAGTGTATTTGCCAATATGATTAAAGACCTTGAGATGTGATTAAGCATCTTATCCTAGATTCATTGGGTGGGCTCTAAATGCAATCACAAGTATCCTAACAAGAAGGAGGCTGAGGAAGATCTTAAAAAGTTCTCATCGGGGGTGGGGGGGGTGGGGGGGTGGCAGGGTATGTGAACCTGGATGGCTCACTTGGTTAAGCCTCTGACTCTTGATCTCAGCTCAGGTCTTGATCTCAGGGTGATGAGTTCAAGCCCTGGTCGGGCTCCATGCTGGGTGTCGAGCCTACATTTAAAAAAAAAATTCCCATCCTAAGAAAAAAACTGTAACTGTGTGGTGACGAATGTTAGCTAAACTATCGTGGTGATCATGTACATATATATATGATATAGTATATATATGTTCCTATATCAGCTCATTATGCTGTATACCTAAAACTAATATGATGTTATCTGTCAATTATATCTCAATTTAAGAAGAAAAAAAGGAGGCTGAGGGAGATTTTACACACCCAGGGGAGAAAGTGATATGAAGACAGAACAGAGACACTTGAAGATGGAAGTGATATGACCACGAGCCAAAGAATGCACAGTTTCTGCCCAAGAGCCTCTGACGGGAGCAGGGTCCTGCTGGCACCTCGATTTTGGCCCAGTGAGGCTGGTTTTTGACTTCGGAGTTCCAGGACTACAGGGCATGAAGCGTGTTATCTTACGTCATCATTGGAAATTAATATATCCCCTTTTAGAATTCCACAGGTGTTTGGTCTGGCAAAGATGGGCAGCACTGGCTTCTAATCATGACATGTAGCCATGCTTACTCATGTGTCACCGGTAGAGAGGCTGACTGGGCCAGGACCCCCTGACCCGTAGGGGACTGTATTGGTTTGCTAGTGCTGCCTACAAATCACCACACACTTGGTTACTTTAATCAATGGGGATTGATTCTGTCCCAGTTTGGGGGCCGGAAATACAAAATCAAGGTGTTGGCAGGATTGCTTCCTTCTAGAGGCCCTGAGGGAGAACTCGTTCTTTGCCTCTCTTCTGCTTTCTGGAGGTTTCCATGACCTTTGGCACTCCTTGGCTCATAGCTGCATCCCTGCAGCCTCTACCCCTGACTTCACATGGATCTTCACATGGTCTGCTCCCCTGCATCTCTGTGAATCTTCAACTTTTCTGTCTTTTACAAGCGCGGGAGTCATTGGCTCTAGGGCCCACATATCTTTTGAGGGGACACTATTCAACCTACTAAAGGACCAATGCCCCTCCTTTCCCACTCAGTGAGGGACTTATAGAGAACTCTAGCA
The DNA here is from genome assembly GCA_028533885.1 of Nasua narica. Classification (NCBI taxonomy): domain Eukaryota; kingdom Metazoa; phylum Chordata; class Mammalia; order Carnivora; family Procyonidae; genus Nasua; species Nasua narica. The sequence continues at coordinate 64,562,191 of CM052812.1, read as the reverse complement.
ATCATCTAGCCTAATGAAGACTTGGAAAACTACAGCAACTTGTCTAGGATCGGGCACAAATTTCTGACATCAGACCTCATAGAAACCAACCTTGGAATTTCTCATCTAGGGTGATTCCCAACACACCTGGGTAATCCCCTTCCCAGGAGTGATTTCGTTTACAATCAGCTTCACACAACTCCTTTTGGCAGAGACAACAAGCCTACCATACACTAAAGATTAAAACCAGGGCTTCATATTTTGAGCTTACATCTAAAAGATTTAGGAAAACGCTGCAGTTTCTGGGGCACCTGGCTGGCTCAGTCAGTGGAGTATGCAACTCTTGATCTCAGGGTTGTGAGTTTGAGCCTCACTTTGGGTGTAGAGCCTACTTAAAAAACCAAAAAACACTGCAATTCCAATACTTACCTTTCTGTACCTGTTGTCAAATGATGGTGATTCTTGTAAAAGGGAAAGATTTCTTGAAAGTTAGTTGACTTTACATCCCAAAGCAGCTATTCTGATGTTTCTGAATATAGAAGATTCTTTACACTGGAGCTATAATAACCAACTCATGGTTTGCAGGCATTATCTGGTTCCAAGCTCATTGTATGTGCTATCTTATTTGAGACGATGGGCACCCTCACAGTGTCTTGTGGAACTCCAGCCAGCAGCATCCATTCACCGTAGGGTGTGTTCGGAAGGGAGGCGAGAACCATTTTCCGAGGTCTGTGCTAGCCACTGCCACTTATGTAATACTCACCACAGGGTTGAAATCTCTTATTTGGGCCTGTCACTACTCTACAGCACTTACAAGCCGTGAAGCACTTGTCGAGCACTGTGCTCGTCCCTGCCCTGCTCACTTCTCGTGTCACTTTCCTGGCAAAACCAGCTCCCGCAAACAGGGTGGCTTCAAACAACAGAAATCTATTCTCTCATAGTTCTGGACATTGGAAGTCCAAAATCAGGGTGTTGGCAGGGCCATGTCTCTCGGAAGGCTATAGGGGAGGATCCTTCCTTGCTTCTTCCTAGCTTCCGGTGACTTCCGGACATCGTTGGCACTTCTTGGCTGGCAGCTGTGTTCCTGCCATCTCTGCCACCATCATCACGTGACTTCCCCCCCCCACTCTAATCCAGTATGACATCATCTTAACAACTAATTACATCTTCTAAAAGTCCTATTTCCAAATAAGGTTGCCTTCACGGGATCCTCATAGAAATGAAATTTGGGGGGACACAATTCAGCCAAGTACACTTGCCCAAGGAACATTTGTAGGTCTCTTTGGATGGCTTGGTTTTCTTTCACTGCCCCCCACTTTTTAAAAGATTTTATTTATTGACTTGACAGAGAGAGAGATCACAAGTGGGCAGAGAGAGAGGGGAAAGCAGGTTCCCCCCAGCAGAGAGCCCGATGCGGTGCTCCATCCCAGGATCTTGAGATCATGACCTAAGCTGAAGGCAGAGGTTTCAACCCACTGAGCCACCCAGGCGCCCCTTTCACTGCCCCTTTTAATACACCAACCAATTCCTTATATCACTTGGGAAGAAAAAGCCATACAGAGCATAACAGAAGCCTATATGAATTAATTGTCTTGTTTCCTTCTATTTCTAGAGAGTAAAGATTTTTCTTTTAAGGAAAGGTAAAACATTAGTCATGAGGGCATTGAGTATGACAGCAGCCACATTATTAAAGTGTGAATATTGGCAGCTGACTCCCTCTGTTCCAGGAGTCTGTATTGGAGGTGTGCTATTCCCTGAACTGCTTCTCCTTCCCTGCCCTCAAGGAGGGTCCTGTCTCAGCTGGCCAGCCTATCTATGATGACATACCTAGAGCAGATCTCCAAACTGATGGCTCTGCCACCCATCGTTTTCCTCTATGCCCACCCACGGTCCTTGAAGCTGAGCTCCAGAGTAGGGAAGGGCTGTGGCTGGTACCCAGCTGTCTCAGCAACTCAGCCTCCCCTAAGAAAGTGCCACTGACTGGGTGGCTAAATCAATAGGAATTTCTTTCTTCACCATTGTGAAGGCTGGAAGTCCAAGGTCAACATGTCCTCAGGGTTGATTTCTTCTGAGGCCCCTCTCCTTGGCTTGCAATTGGTGACCTTCTCACTGTGTCCTCATATGATTATCTCTCTGCCATGTATTAGACGTGTCCTAGTCTCCTCTTCTTATAAGGACATCAGTCCTATGGGATTTTACCTTAACTGCCTCTTTAAAGACCCTATCTCTAAATACAGTCGCAGTCTGAAGACTTCAACATAAGAATTTGTGGGGGACATGATTCAGCCCATAATAACAATCAAAGATTTCTTCAGCTTACCTACTCTTCTTCCCATCTCCCCAGCCACCCTTGGGGGTCCATCCAATCACCCTACACGATATGGAATCTTTTCTCTAAGCATATAGCTATATAAACCAGATACTTGCAGCAATCTACCCATGACTAATATATTCTGTAAGGTTCTTGGATCATTGAGAATACCTATTAAAAATGATCATTTCAGAGACATATTGCAAATGTTTTATTAACTGAGAAAATGGGAAAAAAACAAGAGTCAGGAAATTTAGTTCCATTATTAATCTAATTGAAAACAACAGGTTTGCTGTGTGCTAAAAATATCACCATGTGTCTGAGCGAGCCAGATGACTGAGAATAATCAGTTTTTTTAGAAAAATCATAAAAGCCTTAGGGCACACAAAAAAGGTAAGCAAAGGGCAACAAAAAGTTGAAATTTCAGAGCCAGAATGAGAACCTAAGGATTGTGTGCCTAGAAGGAAAAGACATAGCAGCTATTCATATTTTTCTTTAAGGCTTGAGAAAGAACGTTGATAATGCTCTAGAAAGACTTAACAGTGAAGCTGCAAAGCAGGTATGCAAAAAACATGCCCAGCACCAGGGCGGAGGGGTCCTTTTTTTTTTAATTCTCATTTTACAGCATCTGTTTTGGTTTCTTTCTTTCTTTCTTTCTTTCTTTCTTTCTTTCTTTCTTTCTTTTTTAAGATTTTATTTATTTATTTGACATAGAGAGCAAAAGAGTACAAGCAGGGGGGACAGTATAGGGAGAAGGAGAAGCAGACTCCCCACTGAGCAGGGAGCCCGACGGGGGGCTCAATCCCAGGAATGACCTGAGCCAAAGGCAGATGCTTAACTATCTGAACCACCCAGGCACCCAGGACAGGGGATTCCTATTTCAGCAGGTAAAACAAAACCTTTTTTGGAGTTAGAAAGTATGAGATAAACAAGCTTATCGCTAATGATGATGTAATTAAGCAATGGATCTTTTCTCAGGTCATCAGCTTAGTGTCAGTTCCAGGCTCTATGTGCCTGTAGCAGTAGGAAATGTAAAAAAAAAAAACCAAAAAACAAAAATGAAAAAGAAACAAACAAAAAACCCATGATGTTGACAAGATTTATATCAATTTCACATATTAAACAACAAAAACTATAATCTATAGAATTGTTGAATCACACCCGCAACTAATATAACACTGTAATGTTAACTATACTGGAATTAAAATAAACATACACACACACACACAAACACAAAACCCTGCAGTGCTAGGGATGCATGCCATTTACACTCATCTTTACAACCTAGTAAGTAAGGGAATATAGTCAATCAAAGTATCCTTCTCTGCTATAAGTCTATGCATGGATTGAAATAAATAGCTGAGTTCCTGATAGAATGGGAAAATAACACCTTAGCTTAGGTGAGGAACCACCCATGACATCAGAACAAGAATTACTATCAGGTACCAAAGGGAAGAGGTATTAAGAGAAAAGATATGAACAAGTTCTGAGGAAAGTCCATTAAAAAAAAAAAAGTGGGGTTGGGGGGGCGCCCAACCTCTCAGTCATTAAGCATCTACCTTCAGCTCAAGTCTTGATCCCAGGGTCCTGGGATCGAGTCCTGGGATCGAGCCCCACATTGGGCTCCCTGCTCAGCAGGAAGCCAGCTTCTCCCTCTCCTACTCCCCCTCTCTCTGTCAAATAAATAAATAAAATCTTTAGTTTAAAAAAAAGAGGTGGCAAAGGAGATAATAATGCTACCTCTGACGATTTTCCACAGCAGCCCTGAGAGCTCAAATTACTTAAAAGACCTATTTTTATTCTGAGGTAATAGGAGGTAAGTATCAGCAGCGTTTACAGATGGATCTGTGGTGCCTGGGTTCTCCCCCAGGATCTCTAGTCCTGGAGGGAGCAGCACATGAGAGGACCTATAGAGAGAATGTCTCTCTTTGTCGTGGAAGCATCTCCCCAGCCAAATATATATTATTTTAACATAAAAATACTATATAAGATACTATAAAATTATTATTTATTATATTAAAATTTCCATAAGAAATCTCAAAGCTATTGAGAGCAAGAATTAGTCCTATTCTATAGGTTAAAATAAGAAAGGGGACAGAAAGATGTGGTCATTTGGTCAGAGTTTTAGTTTCTCAGGGCTGCCAAAGTACCACATACTGGGTAGCTTAAAAAAATGGAAAGTTATTCTCCCACAAATTCTGAAGGCTAGTGGTTCAAAATCAAGTTGTTGGCAAGGCCACACTCCCCCTGAAACCTCTAGAGGGGAATCCCTCCTTGACTCTTTTAGCTTCTGGTTATTGCTGGCAAGCCTCAATGTTTCTTGGCTTGTAAGATGCACCACTCCACTTTCTGTCTCCATTGTCCCCGTGTGTCTGTGTCCAAAATTTCCTCTTCTTACAAGACCATGAGCCATTGGATTAGGACTTTGGTATGACGTTATCTTAACTTGATTATATCTTTGAAGACCCTACTTCCAAATAAGGTCATATTCACATGTACCAGGGGTCAGGACTTGAATATATCTTTTGAGGGGATATAATTCAATCCACAACAGTCATTTTAAGAATAGGATGTTGTTATCCAGGGGTAAATATACTCAAAACCACCAAGGGCCATGTCTCTCCAGGCAGAAAGGGAGACAACTCTGTGTTTACTGGTGAAATGACCCAGCATCTCTCTCTGAATGAGCTCTAGGAGTTCTTCTCATCTCTAAGAATCATGAATCTTGAAACTTATTGTCTATTGATAGATAGAATCTGTCTATAATGTCTTATGTGACTTTTCCATTACAAAAATTTCACATTCCTATCCCTAAAGCTGTTAACAGTGTTTTTCTGAGGAAACTTCTTCCAAAATGGGATGGTCTGCTCTAACCAATTCATCTATTCTTTAGAATGAAAAGAGAAGTATGTCCACAGAGGGAAAAACATAATAAAATGGACATTTTGAGTTTCTATTCTGCATAAGACTCTGTGATAGGTACCATCAGTCTACTTAATGTCATGTATACAACCATCCCCATTAAGGGATGTGGCAGATGAGAGGCAGAGCACACGAGACGTAGCCAAGGTCTCATAGGCCCTAACAAGGTAAAGAGTAAGCTAAAGACAGGTGCATCCTTCTTTTGACCCCAGGAGCAAGACAACTGTGGCTAGAGAGAAGAGGAGAGAGGATGGTGTGGGAAGGGCCTGGAATGGAAGCGTTCTTCCTTCCCTCTGAACCAAGCAATGGTTTGTTTAGGAGCTGCTGTTTCTAGCTGCTGTTTGTGCAGTATTGCCACTGACTGACCAAGAGAACCAGAGTAAGCCACTCACACAACACCCTACAATAGGGGCCTATTGTCATGTGAGTCACGTGACTGTGAGCTAAGCATTATTCTCCTCAACGGTACCATGCTTTGTTGGGGGCTGGAGGAAATCATGAAATGTAATCATTCTTTCTTAGGCTGGAGGAGAACCAACAAAACTGAATGATTCATTCATGGGTGACCCCACATTGTTTCATTCTTCTCCACAACATTCTTTGTCCACCTTGTCCTTAAAAGCATTTATTCTCTCAATAACTACCATGGGCTAGTTTTAACAAGCTGATGATAGCTTAAAGCAGCTACTAGATATCAGCTCTTTTTTTTTCCCTTTAGAGTTGATAAACCCTAGAGAGGGAAGTCATAATATCTCCTGAAGAGTTCATCTTAATGCAAAAGAAATAAAAATTTCTTCTTTCTTTTCAGGCTTAAATATGAAATTTCACTGGATTTATCTTCACAATTCCCCCCTAATTTTTGTTTTTACCTTCCATTTCTCCTTTTCAACTTGTTTTACTTTACATCTTCACTTTCTGCTCTCCTGAACTATTTTATATTGCCTTCTTTGTCTGTGGAGTTTTCCTGTGTCCTCATTTTCTTTTTTCTTTCTTCAAACAGATTCCAAATCATGCCAGATGTTTGACTCTCTCTTCCTTCTGGTTCTCCATAGAATCGTAAAAACAGAGAACTTAAGGGGAAAAAAAGGAATTTTCAGGTAGTTTGATGGCATCATTTTACAGATGAAGGGCTAAGATCTAGGGAATTTAAGAAATTTCCCCAAAGTTGGGTGTCTGACTTTGGCTCAGGTCATTATCCCAGGGTCCTGGGATCAAGCTCCACATCAGGCTCTCTGCTCAGCAGGGAGCCTGCATCTCCCTCTCCCTCTGTCTGCCACTCCCCCTGGTTATGCCCTCTCTCTGTCAAACAAACAAACAAACAAATAAATAAATTTTTTTTTAAGAAAAAATTTTCTCCAAAGTGATGCAGTTAATTTGTGGAAGGACCAAGCACTACAACCCGGGTGTCTTGATTATCACAATGCAGCACTGATTCTTTCTCTGACCTAATTCCACATTCATATAAGAAATCTGCATATCCCTGCCATGTTTATGATCTCTTGTGTTGTGCAATAACGTCAAATCATAGGTTCTGGGTCCTTAAGTACCGATTTTGAAAAGTTATTCTGTGCTTAAAATGTTTGAGTCATTCCTAGGTAGATAGCAGAAGTAGTCATAAAAATTTGTCAAATGTGGCATCCTTATTATTTAGCTTTACAAAAAAGAGAACTACAAAGAAGAAAAAAAATGGGGGAAATCTTGATACAGTACTACCAACAGCAAAAGTGTTGGGAAAGTAAGAGGAAGTGAAATTATACGACTCAAAAATGTACTCATGGTATACTCATAAATTTCCCTCATGAGCACAATCTAATAATAAACATTTAGGTCACAGGTCAAACAAGTAATTAGAATCAACAGACATTGTTTTCCATTAACTAGAATGGGACTAAATGTTAGCCAATGTTGTGTCACCGTTGGTCTTCACAGTTCTTGATGCATCGTCATAAGTGCTCAATGCACTTGTCTAATAAATGCTGGCTAAAAGAGATATGTACTCTACAGAAAGTTAAGTTAGAAGATTGCCTTAGCTGGATTCAGGGTTCTTTCAACACCAAGATTCCATAACTCTAACTTTGAAAAGCAGCACGAAAGTATCACCAATTAGTAACAAAGAACCCGCAATTTTGAACTTCCTCCATTTATCAGATGTTGAGATGCCTGTATATAATGGATATGATTTGAATTCTTTGGGTGCAAGAACAGCAACCAGCTGAAGCTAGCATAAGCAAAAAAGAGAGTTTCTCATGTGACATGAGTGTGTTTCATGGAACCTTGTACTCACCAAATATTCCATGTGTTCCTCCACATTCCCCAACCTCCCTTGCAATCCATTTGGGGCCATGGGACTGGACCTAGCCAATGGATTGTGACATGTGCCATTTTTGGACTGAAGCACTTATGAGTGACTCTACCTACTTGAAGACATTATGTATGCTAAGTGAAATAAGCCTGTCACAAAGGGACAAATATTGTCTGATTCCACTTATATGAAGTACATAAAATGGTCAAAACCTGGTTGCCAAGGCTTGGGGAGGAGGGGGAGATAAGTTGTTGTGTAAGGAGTGTGGAATTTCAGTTTGGGAAAATGAGGAAAGTTCTAGAGATGACGGTGGTGGGGGTTGCACAAGAGTGTGAATACACTCAATGACACGACTGTATACCTGATAATGGCTCGGATGATGAGTTTCACCTTATATATATCTCACCACAATAAAAAAAAAAGGCAAATATAAAAGCAAGGTAGAGATAAGTTATATGACACTGAATCAAGAGAGAGAGGAAATTATGCACACAATTGATTCTATTTTTAAAAGGAAAATAAACATAACTTTTTCGTTGTTAACTTTAGTGGAAAGGAGGGAATAGGGTAGAGGGAACAGGGTAACAAATTAGATTTATCTAAACATACTTTGCTTTGTAGATTGGATTTTGAAACTCTGCAGATATATTACATAATTATAAAATAAAATTAACAATCAAAAAAAGAAAGAAAGAAGAGAAAGAAGAGAAAGAAAGAAAGAAAGGAAGGAAGGAAGGAAGGAAGGAAGGAAGGAAGGAAGGAAGGAAGGAAGGAAGGAAGGAAGGAAGACTGGCTGCCTCTCCTCTCTCTCTCTCTCTACTCCAGCAAGCTTGCAGGCCACCTCTTCCGGATGACGTAGGTGTAAGAGAAGCATCTCCCTGACCGCTAAGGATTTCAATAGGAGGCAAGATATAAATTTGGGTTAGGCATCCAAATTGGCAAAGAAGAAGTCAAACTCTCACTCTTTGCAGATGATATGATACTTTATGTGGAAAACCCAAAAGACTCCACTCCAAGACTGCTAGAACTCATACAGGAATTCAGTCAAGTCTCAGGATATAAAATTAATGCACAGAAATCAGTTGCATTCCTATTCACGAACAGCAAAACAGAAGAAAGA
>CM052812.1:64495763-64553057 GCA_028533885.1 Nasua narica | reverse complement strand
ATAAGAGACTCCTAAACTCACGAAACAAACTAAGGGTTGCTAGGAGGTGGGGGGGGGGGTGTAGAGATATGGACATTGGGGAGGGTATGTGCCATGGCAAATGCTGTGAAATGTGTAAGCCTGATGATTCACAAACCTGTACCCTGGGGTAAATAATACATTATATGTTAATAAAAAAATTAAAAAAAAATATTCAATCAACACTCCTAGAAAAAAAAAAAAAGATATAAATTTGGGTTAAGCCACAGAACATTGTGGAAACTAGGCGAGAGTGCCCTGACCAATATACCAGATGATGTACTATGCTCTGGACCATGCTAAGCTCTCAGGCCCTGTTGCTAGGATTATCTCTAATCTGAGGGCACAAATGCAGCCAAGCGTCCTGGCAGCCCTGGAACCAAGAAGGCCTGAGAACCATTTAGACTTCCTGTCAGACTCCTATCTCTTCCTCTCTTTGAACGTCTGTTGCTTTTTTTCTTTTCATGTGGAGACCAGTTTTCTCTGCTTCTCTCTCTACGTATAAACAGAAGCTAACCAGCCCACAATTCATACATTTATATTTCCTCCACTCGAGAGACAAGTTCAGTTACTGGTTATATCTCAGTCCTAAATCCCCTGAAGAAAGAATGTTTTTGACTAGCTTGGGTCAAGTGTCTGTTCATGGTCTAATAATACGGTCACTGGGGGAGGGTCCCATCTTCCTCTAGCTCTTGTAGTGAGTGGGGCAGGCAGTCACCCCAGAGAAGTTTCCAGCAGACTGCAGAAGGCAGGCCCCTGAAGAATGACTCGTGGTTAGGGTATGGGCTTAGTGATTTAAAATACTGATGGCGTGAAGGAGAGAAAACAGTTTTTTCTCCTCCCTTGAAAAGGCATTTTAGAATTTGTATAGGGGGGATAGTGAGTTGAATAGTGTCTCCCAAAATTCGTGTCCATATGGAACCTCAGAATATGACCTTATTTGGAAATGGGGTCTTTGTCGGTATAATCAGTCAAGGATCTCAAGATGAAAAATCATCCTTGATTTAAGGTAAGCGCCACATCCAATGACTAGTGTCTTTATAATGAGAGGAGGGGCACCTGAGTGGCTCAGTCAGTCAAGTGTCTGCCATTTGGTTTTGGCTCAGGTTACAATCTCAGGGTTGTGAGATCTAGCCCATGAGGTGCTCACGCTCAGCAGGGAGTCCGCCTGAAGATTCTCTCCCTCTGCCCCTCCCCCCTTTCAAATAAATAATTAAATAAATCTTTTTAAAAAGTAAGAAGAGGAGAGGACACAGGGAAACACACAGCAAAAGGCCATGTGACAAGGGGGCAGAGAGTGAAGCTATGCTGCCACCAGCCAAGGAACGGCTGGGGCTCTAGAAGCTAGAAGAAGCAGGAAAGATCCTTCCCTAGGGTCTTCAGAGGGAGCACAGACCCCAGAACTGTGAAAGAATAAATTTCTGCTGTTTTGAGCCTCGTGGATAATGGTGATTTGTGATGGCAGCCCCAAGAAACTAATCCAGTGTTTCTCTGGGCATCTGGGCCCCATGCTACTTCTAGCTTCCTCTCCATCACCCCCAGAAGGTGGCCTTCGTCAGCATGGTCCTAGGTGGATCTCCAGTTTTCATAGTCACTGAGCGTTAAGTTGGGAAGGAGGGAAAGAGGAGCTCACTCCCTCCTTTTAAGGACATATCTTGTGGTAGCACCCACTTACATTCCATAGCCAAACCTAGCTGTGGAGGTTACACTGAGTGAACAAAGGCTCAGCTAAAACTTAGGTTGCTATTACCAAGAAAGAAGAGGGGAAAAGATATTGGTAGGCAATGAACAGTTTTTATCCCCATGATGAAATATTTCTAAAGGTTTTTGGGTTTTGTTTGTTTACTTCCCACTCTCTTATTTTATATTTTAACAACAACAAAAATCAAGGACAGACTTCTGGAAATTTCACTGAATCTGGATGTTGAATAATGGACAGGAGCCAGAGAAAATCAGTGGGAAAAGCATTCCAGCCCAAGAGGCAGCCTGAGCAAGCACACAGAGACCTTCGCTTAAATTAATCACTTCGTCAGAAAGTCCGGCCTGGTTCCCCAAATTAGGTTACCTCCCTCTGTCTCACACCCATAGCACTCACTGTGCTTGTTCACGTCTGTTGACCTGGTAAAGGAAAACTCCTTAAGGTCAGATACTATGTCCGCCTTGAGCACTCACCATGGCCCCAGCACCTAGTTCAGTCCCCAGCACACAGTAGGTGCTCAACAAATATTTGTGATCACATGAATGTGGGGACTAAGGTAGGAGAGTACGTGTTTCAGAGAGATCAGGATTGCATATGACAGATACAGAGGCACATTAAGGAGTGGGCCAGAATGAAGACTAACTAGAGACTAGGGCCAGATTTTGTGAGGAATGGGGTCTGTTACTTTTTAAAGCAGAGATTTGCTTTAAGATAGTATGGTAGTGGCATATAGGATTTCTTCTTTTATAATGGAAATAACGATACATATTTGGTAGAATGTTGGGTGGATGCAATGAGATCACACTGTCTGGCTCATTAAAGTTACCCAGTCGATGGCAGCTACTACTAGAGGAGGGAAAGGCTGGGGTACGTAAATCGGTTCACTCGCTTATCTGGCAAATATTTCATGAGAGCCCCAAGTGGGTCTGTAAGAGGGGGACTCAGCCTACCCCTTTCCAGGATGCACACCAGTGGAATATATGTCTAAGAATCTCTAGCCAGATGGGAAACGAAAAACCAACCTTCATGCAAAGCTCCAGCAAAAGCTGGATTTGACCATGGCTTAAACCTAGGCCCAAGGGAGATATGGTCCTCCCCTCTCACCACTGAACTGAATGGGCAGGGCCCACAGGTCGAGGGTCACTGGACCTACCCTCCCCATCACAGTGGAGGTGTTTGGAATGAGAGAATGACCAATTCCCATTCTCTTCTTCCCCAGGAGTGTGGCTGTGTCACGGAATGCTAACCACACTCCAGCATCACACGTGAATTCAGGAAATGAAAGAAGGGAGGAGCCTGGGGCCTGCCTTTAAGGCCAGTTACCATCCTCCCAACGGTGCCCCACCTCCCCACTGATGTGAGTAGTGCTGTCAGACTGGCCACCTCTCCCCAGGAGGAAGCAATTAAAGCAGAGGAGAACAGCGGTGAGATTGTTTCCTCCAATATTCTCCTAAATGGGGAGAGAAGTAGGAATCTTCTTCCTTATGTCTGGGGTCTCAAGAGGAACTACAGTTTTATCTGGTTCTCTCTAAGCTGCCAGGCATTTGAAGGTTGGGGGGATTGCAGGGAGGGTTGGTTCCTAGTTGAAGAAAAGGATATACAAAGGAGCCATCAATGTACAAAGGATGTATGGAGCCATCAATGAGTATGGCAAGTCCAGAAAACAGTGTGTAGTTAATTTTGTGGAAAGCATAGTGAGTGTGCAGAGGAAGCAACAGTAGGATCTAAACAGGTGGGCAGGAACAAGGCAGCGTGTCAAGACTTACTAATTTAAACAAATATGTCTGGATAATGTTTCACTATCTGTGTCCTCCTCAAATTCACGTACTGAAATCCTGACCACCCCCAATGTGATGGTATTAGAAGGTGGGGTTTTGGGAGGGGATGAGGTCATGAGGTGGAACTATCATGAATGGGATTAGTACCTTATAAAAGAGGGTTCCAGAGAGATCTCTAGCCCCCTCCACCATGTGAGCACACAGCAAGAAGTGTGTAACCCAGAAGAGGGCCCTCATCCAACCAGGCCCTGGTTTAGGACCCCCAGCCTCCAGAACTGTGAGAAATAAAATTCTGTGAATTATAAGCTACCCAGTCTGTGGCACTTTGTTACATAGCAGCCTGGATGGACTGAGACAGAAATAAAAAATGAAAAGCAGACATCATGTTTATCCATGGAATACTAGAGGCATTCTCATTAATTTAAGGAACAGACTAGGAAGTCTGTTATTCCTGATAGTTGACATTTTTCTGGAGGTTCTAGGTAATGCAAAACATGATTAAAAAAAAAAAAAGAATAGGAGGCCTAACAATTAGAAAATACAAGAAAAGATAAGACAAGCTTATCATCATTTACAGATATGATTGCCTATCTCTTGCTTTACGGCAGAAACCTCTGAATTAGAGATTGTATTAATTAGCTCACACTGCCATAACAAAATACCAGAGACTGGTGGCTTAAACAAAAGAAATTTGTCTTCTCCAGTTCTGGAGGCTGGAAGGCCATAGTCAAGGCATCAGCAGGTTTGGGTTTTCCTGAGGCCTCTCTCCTGGCTGCCTTCTGAGCCCTCACTTGGCCTTTTCTCTGTGTGAGCTCATCGCTGGTGTCTCTCCTCTTCTTACCCTTATGACTTCATTTACTTTAATTTTCTCTTCACATGCCCACAGACAGTCACACTGAGGATTAGGGCTTTAATGTATGCATTTGGGGGAGATGCCATTCAGTTCGTAACAGAGACTAAGGTCTATGGCTATAATGGGGCTTCTGGAGATCTTCTCTACTGAACTGACCGAAGAGAGGGCCGAGAATGGGAGAGAGACAGAGACAAAATTGGAGCAAGTATGCTAAGCACTCCCTCCCCACTCTCCCTACTTGCCCCTGGGAAGAGTGAGTGGGGAAGAAAGAAAGAGAGCAGGTGTGTCACCCTCGCAGTGGTTCTCAAGGTTGGCTGCTCCTTAGAATAACCTGCAGAGCTTTACAAGATTGTCAACTCCTGGACCCCACCCACGGAATTTTTTAGCTAATTGATCTGGGGGAGTCTGGGCGTGGGTACTTTTTTTGCACTGAGATATACTTCACATACCACAAAATGTACATTTTTAAAGTTGTGTGACTATCCCTGATCTATAGTTCCAGAATACTTTCAACATTCCATGAAGAAGCCTCACACCCCTCAGCAGTCACTCCCCATTCCTCCTTCCCCCTATCCCCAGCAACCAGCAATTTACTTTCTTTCTCTAAAAATTTGCCTATGGGCGAAATTCATATAAATGGAATCATACAATATGCAGCCTTTTGTGTCTGGCTTTTTTCATGGGCTTCTGTTTTGTTTTTTGTTTTTTGTTTTTTTTTTTTTTACTTAAGATTTTTTTTTTAAAGATTTTATTTATTTATTTGACAGAGGGAGAGAGATCACAAGTAGACAGAGAGGCAGGCAGAGAGAGAGGGGGAAGCAGGCTCTCTGCTGAGCAGAGAGCCCGATGCGGGGCTCGATCCCAAGACCCTGAGATCATGACCTGAGCCAAAGGCAGAGGCTTTAACCCACTGAGCCACCCAGGCGCCCCTGTTTTGTTTTGTTTTGATCTTGCTTAATGTATGGTTGCGGTTAAGCACCGCTGGGTGAGCAGAAGTCCTCTGATAAAAAGGACAGAACTTTCAGAGGAATTTCTCAGAGCCTCCTTCAGGGTGAGCCCACAGCAAAAAGAGATTCCCAGCTGCTCCAGGAGGAAAAGCTGGTAAAGGACTCTGATTGGCCGGCAGGGGTCACATGGTGGTCGCATGGTGGCCGGGAACCAAAGGCATCATCATTCCTCTGACCTTAAGCGGAATTAAAATGAGGGAATCACTGAAGGATTTTACACAGGGGAAGACATAGTCAGATTTAGAAACGTTTACTTGTCCTAGCAGTTTAAATTACTGAGGAAAATCAATTAACCTTAAGACCCAGTGTATTGAGTCTGACTCGATGCTACTAATAAAAATGATATGCTCTGTAATGAAGTGAATCCTTGTGTCCACCCAGAATTCACATGTTGAAGCCCTATCCCCCCACCATGTGATTGGAGGTAGAACCTTGGGGATGCAATTAGGTTTAGATGAGGTCATGAATGGCACTGCCGCCCTCCCTGTGATGGAATTCATGTCCTTCTAAGAGGAGGAAGGGAAAGCAGAGCTCCCTCTTCACCACGTAAAACATAGCAAGAAGACAGTTGTCTGCAAGCTGGAAGGGACATCTTCCTAGAACCCAGCCATGCTGGCTCCAATTCTTGGACTTTACAGCCTTTAGAGCTTTGAGAAATACATTTCTATTGATTAACCCACAGTATTTTGTTATGGAGCCCAACCTGACTATTGGTAAATCCGATTACCAATATATAGAAAATATAGAAGACAGGATCTAGTGAATGACACCATGGGGATGAAATCAATAAAAACCCCGATCAGCAAACTGACACAACAGACCACAAGTTTCTGTTTTTCTTTCAGTAAATACACTGCAAGGAAAAGAGATGGGGAACCAAGAGATTAAAAGACATTTAGAAACACAGCAGTTGTGGCACCTCTGTGGTTCAGTCAGTTAAATGTCTGCCTTCAGCTCAGGTATTGATTTTGGAGTCCTGGGGTCAAACCCCGTGTTGGGTTCCCTGCTCACTGGGGAGACTACTTATCCCTCTCCCTCTGCCCCCAGCCGTGCTCTCTTTCTCTCAAATAAATAAATAAAATCTTAAAGAAAAGAAGACATAGCAATCAGTCACAATGTATGGACCTTACTTAGATGCTAATTTTTAAAAATGTGTGACATTTATGAGACAGTTGAAAATACGAACACTAGATATTTAATGATGTAAAGAATTATTAATTCTTTTTAGGTGTGGTAATGGTATTTTAAAATCTCTTTTAAAAATCCATACTGAAATATTTATGAATGAAATGACAGGATATATGGGCTTTGCTTCAAAATATGTGAGGGGGGAGTAGGTTGGGATCGGGATGGGGCAGGCCTGGCCTAGGTTGATGGTTGTTGGGGCTGGAGGGGAAGGAACACAAGAACATTATAATCTGTCCGCTTTAGTATGTGTTCAAAATTCTGCATAACAAGAAGTTAAACAGTAACAAAGCATGTATTTCTATTAAAGCAAACATCATAATTATTCATGAAATGTTAGAGGCATTCTCATTAACTTAAGCAACAGGATAAGGAAGACTACCTTCATTGTTTGGTAGTGGTTTGTGTTTTGTGTATATACAAAAGTACTAAAACAAAAGTACTATATACAAAAAGTACTAAAACTCCTTTTAAAAGGAGGAAGGAGGGGTACCTGACTGGCTCAGTCAGTAGAGCATGCAACTCTTGACTGTGAGGTCATGAATTCAAGCCCCACGTTGGACGTAGAGCTTACATAAAAATAAATAAATGAGTAATAAAAAGGAGAAAGGAAAAGAACACTCTGGCTATTGTGGGGATAACTGGATTGGGGTTTGAAAAACTGAAGGTACAGAGACCAGTTAGGAGGCTGTTCTAATGACCCCAGGAATGACGGTGGTGGCAAGAGGGAGAAAGAGAAGGTACTTACAAAGTAGACCACTGAGTGTTTGGTAGATTAAGAAATTATTGTCAATTCTTTTGTGTTGGGTATTTGGTTGGCGAGGAGAGTGATGGAGGGATAGACATTGGCTTTGGTGCCCAGTTTCCGGCTTGGGCGAGTAGGTGGGGCTATCTGCAGAGTGGAAAACAACAGATGAGGAGAAAGTCTGAGGAGAAGGTGGTGAGTTCAAGTGTGTACACAATGACTTCAACATTCCTGTGGGACAGCCAGGGCAGCTGTCCAGGTGGTGAAGAGGTCTGTGAGGAGGTCAGGCAGATGAAGTTAGAACCTATTAGTGCAGAACAGGTAATTATGAGCATGTGGGAGAACAAGATGGCCTGGAGAAGGACTAGAAAGGAAGAGAGGACTCTAGAGAAGAAAGGAAAATCTGGGCCAAGGGGAAGGTCAACTCTGAGAGGAGAGGTAAAGAAATGGGAGCCCATAAGACAGGCTGGAAGGAAGCAGACAGAAAAGCAGAAGGAGAATGAAGGACTGTCCATTTCCTGGAAGCCATAGAAAAGGGAGCAGGAGAAGGGTCAATAGTTTCAAAAGCTGCTAAACATCCATATACAGAAGGAACTGAAACTCTCCATTGGATTCAACAACAAAGACGTTGTTTATGACCTCAGTGAGAGCAGCTTTCAGGCGGCCAAGCACATAAACGAATCGCCTTGGGTTAAAGAGGGGCATGGGAGGAAAACAAAGATGCTTCTCATGGCCTGTTCTTCTCTCCACAGTCCCTTCTAAGGGAGGTTGCTCTGTCTGTGATCTAGTGGCCCTGAAATAGCCATATCTTGCAATATGAGGCCAGTGACCTATGACTTGTCTCCTCAATTGAGGAAATTACTGGGCTAATTAAGTCCCATCTCCTTGGGCATCTGTTGACCGTGGGAGCGGAAGATCCCAAGGCTGCCTGGCGCTGGAGTGGTCATTATGGGATGGTGCTAGGTGATAAGTAGAGAGAGGGGGAGAAAGAAAGAGATGTTTAGAGAGAAACAGAGAGAGAGTGCAAGGAAAGGAGGGAAGGGAAGGGGGGGCGAGGAGTATCTGACCCTGATGAGCTGGTCTATGAGACCAGCTGGGCTTCAGCTATGAGACTATGTGCTTCTAGACTTGCACACAGCTTCCAAGGGCAGGGGCAGCTCCCCGGAGCCAGCCAGACGGGTTTCTACTCCCAAAGCACTCAAGCAAATCAGGGAGTAAGAAAGCAGAGGTGGTGAGTGTAGACAACTCCTTCAAGAAATTTGACTTTGCAAGGGGGAAGTAGGGTGGGGCAAGAACTGGATAGAGTGATGAGAGTAACCTGAAGATATTTTAGTGGTGCTGGGAAAAGCAAGAGAGAGAGAGAGAGGAATTGAATGCATAAGAGACCTGGGAAAATGGTAAAGCAGGGTCTCAGGAGAGGTTCTCAGTGAGATCATGCGCACACAGAGCCCTCGATCTCAGTGTCATTGGCACTAATACACAGGGCTCTGCGCCTCCCAGGACAGGGTGGACCCCCTGCCCAATGCCCTTCTGCTTGTGCCTCTTCAGTAGGAGGGGAGTCAGAATGACCCTGTTGCTCTCTTAGTCCACGGCGCCTTTCTATCATGTCTATAGCCACTCAGGTTTGATGTATAATATATCGTGTCAAATGCTCAATAGACTTGGCTAAGTCACCGCCTGCAGGCATTTGACTGTCGTATGATTGCTTACCATTGACTAAAGTAGCACCTGACTCTAATACAGAGCTTCAAAGTTAGAGTGCTATATTCTGGCTGTTTCTAGCTATATCATTCAGTATCTGTGCTCTATGATACAGCTTACTTAAACTTTATAAACACTGGTTTTAACAATGAGTTGGGGGACAAATAGCAATGTCATCTGGGTATGTGATATAAAACAAGGAATGAGGGATTGGTGCTAAGGAAATTGCCATTCATCTTTATTTATTCAGATTACTAAGGAAACCCATAGTTTCCCCCACAAGTTGAAATGTAGAACTTACAAAGTAAAAGTTTTCTGCATTTCATTCCAGAGAAAATGTCTATTTATAATCTGACATATGTTTTTTCCATACCTGAGAGGACTAACATAAGATATATACCTAAATGCAACCTAAATGCTGTCATGAACCTTCTCCTCCACAGCCTCCTCCACTTAACGATACTCAAAAGTGAATAGATGGCCTAATAATCTTGTAGAGTATATATGCATAGAAAAAATAATAAAAGGAAATATAATGCAAATAGCAATTATCCCTGGGTGTTAACAGCATGGAAAATTTTCTTTATATATATTTTTTGTATTCTAAATTTTTTGCCATGGAAGTACATTATTTCTAAAATCAGTATATGTATGAATACACATATATGTGTAATACAATTGATACATATATATTATAATTGGATAGATGTATAATATACCTGCACACATACATACACATGCAAATGTATACACATGTGAAATACATATATATTTGAAAACAAGAGGCAGAAATAATGAATTCTGTACATCCTGATTAGTTTCTCGTTGGAACAGGATGTTTGTATTTCCACTAATGTTGATGTCACATTAGAAATCCATTCATATTTATGGTGAAATGTGGGCCAGAGTCTTTAGAAGCCAAGCCTCCTTTCCATGTTGCTGAAACATGGCTTACCCCTTCATGTACACCCTGTTGCCATCATCATCTTGCTAGTAGGTTCTCCATAGCAGGAGGCAATTATAGAGGGGGAAAGAAATTATATCACTGACTTAAGTGGCCTGCCAGACAAGCCCAAGGATTAACATTTGTGGGTGAGAAAGAGAATTGAATGCAAGTCAGAAATGGATTAGTTCTGGTGTATTTGAAGTGACATACAACACAAAACAAATAAAATGCACTGGTTTACACACTGAAAAGTCCAGGAGTAGATAGCCATCAGGCATGGTTGGATCCAGGGATTCAAATTATGTGATTAGAACTTGGTCTTGCTCCACCTCTCAGCTTTGTTTTCCTCTGATTGACTTCATTGGGGGGGGGGGGCTGTTTTCTCTGCATGGTGACCCCTGGAAACTCCAGATTCTCCAGAAAAAGACAGATTCACAAAGCTTCAGCAAAAGCAATGGAGCTGATGCTGGGGCTCTAATCAGCCAAGTCTGCAAAATGGTACAGAGGGGAGGAAGTTCAGTTAATCTGAGCTACGTGGGCTGAGAGTGGGAGATCAGAGTTTTCTAAAGAAAAACTGAGGTTCTTCCGTTAGCAGAAGGAGGGGAAAGTGTGAGCAGGCAACAATGTCAGATGCCCGCATTGGTGGCCTGGTTTACTCTGAGATCTGCCATCGCCTGTGGGGAAGTCACCCGAGCTCTCTAAACACTGACATCCACATCTGAAAATGAGAGGGTTGTACCAAATATCTCAAATGTCTCTCCCAGCTGGAAAGAGTCGATGTCAAAAAAAAAAAAAAAAAGGAAAGAAAGAAAGAAGTGAAGGAAGAAAGAAAATTAATCTCTATAGTGATTATGTTTAAAACAATTTTTTTTCCCAAAAAAAAGACTGAAAATAAGCCCTAGTGACCCAGGGGTCTATATGGAAAGAAATGGCCTGAAATGGAAGAAATTGCCCCATCCCCACAGAGGATTCGTTGTTGAGCCTTGTCCATTGGTCAGGCCAAGCATCTGATCTTCACAGGCAGTGGGAGTAAAACAAGGATGAACACTAGAAGGGGGCCTCCGTGTCCCACAGGCTTGAACTTACACTCCAAGATCCACCCTGTGGATGGATGCAGCCAATGTTCACTCCATCTTGACCTCCAATTTGGCCCCGATGGAGACAAGAATCGAAGACAAGACAGGATCTTGCTTAACGCATCTATGTGTAACTTGCCACTTCCCTGCTCAACAGAATTCAGTAGCTCCCTGTCACCAAACTGGGCACAAGAGCTCACCTTGAATTTCACGGCATAATATGGCGCCCACCTAACCTGACAAATGTGTCTGGCTCTAGCGCTTTGCACTCTGTGCTCCAGCTACTTCAGACTGCTCACTGGGGGACTTCTCCCCATCAGGGTCCTGAAATTACCTCTTTCTTTCTCCACCTTCCCAACTAGATCAGCGCAAAGGAACACAGGGGGTTGGACTGAGTCTTGTTTGCTGATGGACATCTGGCTCTTGGCCGGCTGTCTAGTACAGAGCAGGCTCGTAATCATTGTTGAACAAAAATTTTCCCTGAATACACTTCATGCATTTTCCCCAGCGGGCTTTTTTGTTCATGTTACTTCTGCTCCCCTAGAAGATGCTCCAAGTCTTAACTAGATTCCCCTAATCCACTGTCTTCTCTCTCCATGAATCGCTCATAGGAGTCCCGATTACATCTGCATCTTATTAGCAAATTACGTTCTGCCATGCATTGCCCCGGCACCCTGCATCCAAACTCCTGCTTCACTTGTTCCATTACCAGTCACCCCTCACCGCTGCTAAGCTGAGGCGAGCTCCCGGAGGGCAAAGGATACACCTTATCCATCTCTAATCCCAGGCTTACCCGCTCTGTTCTTAGCAGCAATTAGAATAATGCCTGCCATGTAGGGGGTATCACTAATAGGACCCCTCTTCTGTGTGCTGCAGTACTTGCCAAAATATGGAGGGGAGAGGAGAGGAGAGGAGAAGAGAGATGGAAATCAGAGATTCTGTCCTATTTCCTCCCAATTCAGTGACTGCCCTCAGACAGTAGGACTCTCCAAGTCTGGTGATACCCAGTGGTACCTCAGGATCCAGGGTGGGAGAGGAGAATTCAGCGGCCACTAGATTGGGGACACCTCCCAGTTGATCCGACAGTGCTTTCTGTCTGCCCTTTGCCTGCCTTACTAGCCTCTGCTGACCCAAACATGGCTGAGCTACGACGGAGGACCTCAGAGCAGTCAAGTGTTGTCTTCAGAGGAAGGACTAAAAGAAACATCTGCATGTGTGCAGGAACCTCGTACCACCCATAGAAGAGAGGTGTTATTACAACATTAGGCTTCTGGAAAGAGGGGACCCACATGACACTCCATGCTTAGTTCTGATGTATGGGTTTTTTTCCATACCTCCAAGCCCTTCTCCCTCAGCACCTGGGTGTCCTACAGTTCAGCTCAATTCGGATGCTACTGACCTGGAGAGGGCGTCGGATTCCACAGGGCAGGGGTTCAGTCCTACCAGATGGCCCTGACCAACCCCCTACTTCAGATACCAATCACAAGTGCCGACTATTAGCGGTGCTTCTGGCCAAGAGGCTATAGATTGGAGGTTCCCATGACCCCTCCTTGGGTTCAATTAACTTGCTAGAGTGGCTCACAGAGCTCAGAGACTTAACATTTTACCTCCTAGGTTAGTGGCTTATTATAAAAGGCTATAACTCAGAAACAGTCAGATGGAAGAGATACAAGGTATGGGGAAAGGGCACTCCTCTGTGAGCTCTCCAAGCTGAACGCTCTCTCCAAATCTCTGCATGTTCACCAACTGGGAAGCTCCCCAGACCCCTTCCTTTTGGGTTTGTTATGGAGGCTTCCTTATGCAGCCACGATTGATTAAATCACTGGCCATGGGTGACCTGAGTGCAGTCTCCAGCCCCTCTCCCCTCCCTGGAGGTCTGGGAGTAGGTCTGAAAGTTCCACCTCTCTCATTACATGGTTGCTTCCTCTAGTGACCAGTCCCCATCCTTAGGTAACTGAGGGGCTTTCCAAAAGTTACCTCATTCACGTAACAAAAGACACCTTTACAGCTCTCCACACTTAGAAAATTCCAAGTGTTTAAGAACTAACTGTGCCAGGAACAGAGTCAGAGACCAAATAAGTATTTCTTATTATAAATCACAATGTCATAGCCTCTTTCTTCCGAACCCCCTCTTCCACATGACTAGACCTGATGCCCTCTCCAGAAACCCTTCCCTCTTCACAGCTGGGGATTAAGGCTCTTGTCCAATATGGTGGATTTTTTTTTTTTTCTGCTTATACCATCAATTTCTGAGAAATGTGTCCTAAAGTCTCCCACTATGATTGTGGATTTGTCTGTTGGTGTCTGTCAACTTTATCATCTCTTTAGAATGATTTACTAGGAGCAAGAGGTCATGTATGAAAAACTATGCATATAATTTGAGGCTCTAGGTGATGGTGAGATTTATTTTTCTTCTGGCAGGCAGTTAGGATCTGGGTAGATACCCTTAAACTCTGGCTTTAAAACAGAAGCAATTTTGCCCACCAGGGGGCATTTGGCAATGTCTGGAGACACATTTGGCTGACTTGGTGTGGTGGGGGAGGTGGGGGGGGGTGCTAGGGGCGCCAAGTGGATGGAGGTCAGAGAGGCTACTAAACTTTCTATGACGCCTGGGATGCCTGGGAAGGGACCTTCCCCACAACAATGAGCTGGCACAAAATGACAGCAGCAATGAGGTTAAGCGTCTCGGCTTAGTCCAACCAAAAATTGACCTGACCGAAAACTGGGCTTCAATCTTTGTGAGGGTTTTTCTACCATCACCTCTTTCTCTTGGGGAGTCCCAGATGAAAGCCTGAGGGGTTTACTTAGGCTCCTCCTCCTTGGTGGCCCATGAACTCCAATTTTTGTCTCTTTAGCATAAAACATTGGAAGCTTCTCTGCCTCTTGAGAGTGGGCAAATGCCTCAAAGCCGATCTGTCTGCTAACCCTTGTCACCAGGATCTCGGCCCTCAAATCCTCACCTCCTTGGTAGCTCACTCTCAAACACACATCTTATTATATGTTTAGTCCAGCTTTTCTAGCTGTTCTTGATAGCAGGGTGAACTGCCAGTCTACCTCACGGGCCCCACCTCTCTCCACAGAAAGAAGAAGCTGCTTCTCACTCTTGTCTTGCGTCTTTCAAATGCAGGCTTTAGATTTGACCATCATGTTCCGTCTCTCCTCTGTCCATAATTTGCTCATTCTGCATAGAGGGAGGCAGCTCTGGTTCCAAGAGGGGGAATGATGATGGGTGCTCTGATTTCCCATAATTACTGCCACCAGCAAGGGCTATGGGAGACAAGATGGTGGTGTGTATGTGTGGGTGGGGGATGTTTTTCTCACAAGTTATCTAAGAAACAAACATGCCTCATTGTTGATGTTTCCATTCTCATACAAGGGTAAAATAGTCCAGTCTCATACAAGGTAATCCAATTTTTTCCTGTCAACATTATTTTGACTCCGCTCCTTATGAAAGAATAAACCTGGCATTAACATTTCCCTTTCCCCCCATACTCTGGTGCCTGTTGCTAGAAAACCAACCAAATTGTGACTGGGCCAGATCTCAGATGGGTGTCATCAGTTTCTATCATTAGAATGGAATGTTAATCAAATTGTAAATTCAATTATTTCTGATTCATAAATCTCCCCAGTTTTAGAAAATGGGGGTGTTTCATTCATCCATGGCATGGAAGAGTGAATGAGTGCACACCTGGGTTCTAATCTTTAGACCAACACCATGTCCCTGTATTTGATTCCCTTACTTGGTTTCCAAATAAGACCTTAGACTCTGTTGGTGTATCATTTGTATTATAAGAAATAATAAAATAATAATAATAATAATAATAATAATAATAATAATAAAAGGGGGAATTCATTCCAAAATGGAGCCCCCAATCATAGGAATGACTTCCAGAGAAAGCGGTAAAGGATTCCTTTGGGTTGGGGTAAAAATGGAAGGCACAGTCATCAGTCGCCCCCTACTGGTTAAGAGGGGGCTACCTTGCCTCAGATTTTAATAATTTGTGTGGTTGAATTCTATTTAAGAATCACAGAACTGAAACAGAATGTCATGAGTCCAAGGGGAAGTGGCTTGCTGAACACAGAGTGAGTTACTGGGGATGCTGGGATGAAAAGCCAGGATCTGAGGACCCGAGGGACCAATTTAATAACCACAGTCCGCCGAGGCCAGAGGTACAACAGCCTTAGCCTGTACTTTAAATTAATCCTCCACCCATGCCCCCTGGGGCGATTTCACCTCTTTAAATAGCTTTGGTAAAGCCTTAGCTCTAAAGAAAGATTTTGAGTTTCACATTCCAATGTACCACCAAAAAGAATCACATTTATCCAAAATCAACCATTTCAGCCACACATTTTGTACTAATTACTAGTAAGTTATTCTTGGGGCCCACTTCCTCCCTTCCAACCTACTCCCTCCTCTTTCTCTCTCCCTCTCTCTTTCTTGTACCATTCTAAGAAAATGTATCCTTAAAACTCTTCATGAAATAATTACAAAATGTCATTTTATTTTTAAGCTATGTATTTTTTTCTGATATCTTCATCATTAGGGTGCAATGTATTGAACAAAAAATCAAAATGGAAGGTTTAACCATATTTTCAGTATTTTTAAATCCGAAGGGTTTAAAAATGTATTTAGGATAATGATCCTTTTGTTTGAAAGGACTTCATGACCCAATAATTTGTCTCCAAATTTTGTCTCCAAAAACGTTAATATAAATGGACACCTGTTGGGAGAAATTTCTAAATCATGCCAGCTGCCTCTATGTCAGAGTCACCTTAGAATGTTTTTTGTTTTTTTTTTACCCAAAGTCACTTTAAAACTTTCATTATTCAGGTAAGATCTTTGTCTGGATTCTTTTAATTATGAAAATGTAGGCCAAGTAAGCCCTCATTGCCCTGAGTGGAAAGTGGTATAAAGCTTTTTGAAAGAGAGGAGAAGCCTGCCCCTGCCCTTAATATCTCTTGACGAGCAAATCTGGTTGCCAGGGAGAAAGAATGGAAAAATGTCTAATAGTGAAGGAGCCTTCTGGAAGCAAAATCTCCGGATCACAGCCCTTTCTCTCTGAGATGCAAAGACAGGAAAAGCTGTTGGGAGGGATGCAGGGTCACTGACAGAAAGGGATACGGAAGCTCCTGAGGGAAACTCTGTGAGAGAGGTCAGAAGTGGGGAGAGCGGGGGTTTGGGGGTTGGAGGTGGGAGGCAACTTAGTGAGGGTTCATGGGATGAGGCCCATGGAGGGCTCCTACTTGGAGGCCCAGAGGCCCACAGGTAAAAAATGGCCGACGGTATTTGGCTGTGTCCTGTCAGAGTTGACCGAGACTCCTGTTCAGGGAGTACTTTCCCTTGGAAAGTACTTTCATACTTGGAAAAGTCCTATTCCGGTGACCAGCACCTCGTCGGCACTACATGTGGAAGAAGGGTAAAGGGTCGACGTGCAGCCCCGTGGAGGGCTTCTCGGGGCCCCTCCTGCTTTTGTCACTCGACAAATACCACAGATTCACAGACTCCTGTTAGCAGACCATCTTTTGC
The DNA here is from genome assembly GCA_028533885.1 of Nasua narica. Taxonomy (NCBI): domain Eukaryota; kingdom Metazoa; phylum Chordata; class Mammalia; order Carnivora; family Procyonidae; genus Nasua; species Nasua narica. The sequence goes on along the minus strand of CM052812.1, from coordinate 64,536,522 downwards.
ACATCATCCACAACCCCTCTGAGCAGCCATGTTCTTTATGCTAACTGGACCGTTTATGGGTTTATAGTAACGGGTATGTGAGTTTGCAGTTCAGTGAATTGGAAAGGTCCCTGTCCTCTGCTCCTGGGCCTCAAGCTGGAGGCGTGGGGGCTTTCCCTGCTACCAAGGCTGTTGCCACCAGGCTGAGAATTAATGAGGATCCCATGCCGGTTCCTGCCCACGGTATAGCTGAGGGTCCACCTGCTGGGGGTATCCGTGCGATCCAAGAAATCTTTGGACTTGGAGCCTGGGATGCGGCCCTAGGTGGAGGCCTTAGGGATCCAGGCCAGGTTTCTGCCAAAGGAGCGACGGTCTACCCAGCAAGGAAGGGCCCCCCTTTCAACAGCAAAACCGAGCATGCCTCAGAAGCACTCACCCACGGGTGAACAAATCACACCTCCATTCTCTCTCCCTGCCTGCACCCACCTGAGTGCGCGCAGCCCTGAGGTTCTGGACAACTCCGGGAGGGAGGGAGAGGCCTGACAATGAGGACCCTGGACTTCCTGCTCCCAGGAACCCCTGCAGGTGCTCAAGCAACCAATTAGAAAAGTGAGGACTGACTCTGGCAGCGGAGGAGGGTTGGATGAAGCAGGTCGAGCTGGTTACGAGGGAGAACTGAGTTGCCTCGTTTCAAGACCCAAGAAGAGCAGTACCTGTTTCCTCTTCTGCATGTGGCCCTGAGATGAAGCTGGTGTGGTCCTCAGGGGCTCGGTCTTCAGGACATCAGGTCGTGGAGACCTCTTCTCTTCCCCAGAGACTCTGCTGAAGGGACGGACGTCCGGTGGGCGTGGGGGGAAACTCATGCCTCCACTTCGGCCGTCTGGCCCTTGCTCACTTGCCCGGGGGGGCGAGCAGCTGACCCTTGGCAGACAGTCCGTGAGCTGGTCGGTGAGCGGCCTCTCCTGGTGGTGAGCGTGGAGCTGTCCATCAGATCTGCGCACTTACACCTTCTCACTGAGATGTGGAGGGAATGAGATGTGGAGAAATTCGAGCCTTCCCACACCGCTGGTGGGCATGTAAAATGGTGCCGCCATTCTGGAAAACAGACTGGCGGTTCCTCAAAAAGTTAAACACTGAGTCACCGTGTGACCCAGGCATTCCACCCCCACGTGTAAGCCCGAGCGAGACAAAAAAACATGTCCTCGTGAAAACTTGCACACGGGTGTTCACGGCAGCATTGTTGACAATCGCCGCAATGTGGAAATGACCCAAATGTCCATCAGCTGCTGAGTGGATAAGAAAAACGTGGCCTAGCTACGCAAGGGATGCTCTTTGGCAATAAAAAGTAGGAAAGCACGGACACCTGCCTCAACGGGGTGAACCTGGAAAACGTGACGCTAAGTGAAAGAAGCTGGTCACAAAAGACCACGTTTTATTATAGGATTCCATTAGATGAAATGACTGGGACAGACAAATCTATAGACAAAAATACATTAGCAGCTAGGGACTGGAAATGTGGGAAGGGTTAGGGGGAACCGGGCAGTAAATGCTCGTGAGTACGGGGTTTTCTTTTGGCGACAATGAAAATGCTCTAAAGTTGATTGTGGTGATGGCTGCTCCCCTCTGTGAATATACTAAAAAATATTAAGTCATATACTTTTTAATTTTTATTTTTTATAAAATTTTTTAAATTTATTATTTTTTATTTGACAGATCACAGTAGGCAGAGAGGCAGGCAGAGAGAGCGGGAAGCAGGCTCCCTGCTGAGCAGAGAGCCCAATGCGGGGCTCTATCCCAGGACCCTGAGATCAGGACCTGAGCCGAAGGCAGAGGCTCTAACCCACTGAGCCACCCAGGAGCCCCTAAGTTGTATTCTTTAAATGAGTTAGTTATATGGTATGGGAATTATATCTTATAAGGCTGAAATTAAATACACAAAAGAAGAAGATATATAGAGGATGAATCTGTGACAGTGGGACAGGAAGCTAAAAGGTTCAGCTATAAAGAGAGACCGCGTGGCCACAGAGAGCCTGTGTAGGCCCGAGTTTGGAGCATATCGAAGCTCCAAACTCGGGCCTCCGGGGGGGGGAGGGGCTGAAGGGGAAGTAGGGGAGAGGAAGGCCTTCTACAGCTAGATGATGTCCCTGCTACCAATGCAGTTGCCACCATCTCTGAAGACTCTTCTATAACTTTCCAGAGCTCTCTGCCTCACACAGAAGCTGACGGAAGTACGTCCGTGTCCCAAGAAATCAGCTCCAACAGAGACCTCGAACTTGAGCGTTAACTCCACTCCTCGTGTGACTCCCGCACTGCACGGCTCATTCGAAGTCAAGCAGTTTCAAGAACCTGTGGCTCACGGAGGGCCGCATTCCTGGAGCTTGCCCACTGCGAATTGCCACATGACTGACGCTCAACCTGGTCCTTTTCGCCAGAAGCTTGTCCGGTGTGGCCCCGCCTTCCTGCACTCGTGGAGCAGTGGCAGGAAGGCGGGCCCGTGGGGCTGGGGCAGCTGAGCATGTACGCCCTCGAGGCTCTGGGTCAGGAGCTGGCCCTCACGGCGGCTCTGTCCGCTCAACACCCCACCGCTAGGGTCGAATCTGCTGGCCTTTTATTTCGAGCTGTATAAAGGAGCATCCTTTTTATGTCTCAGTTTCGGAGTTGGGACGTCCCTCTCAGTCCTGACCACATACACACCGTTGAGAGGCGCCGAGGGGGTGACTGCCACGTTAGGCAACAAATGCCAGGAGAGTTGACAGCCGGTGTGCCCCTCACAGCCCCTGTGTCTCTACTCCTTCGTGTTCGCCTGTGATAAGTTCCAGCTCCCGGGAGCCATGCTGCTTCCTGGTCTCCCTTTGCTGAGGCCATTTCCCAGAAGGGCCATCTCTGGCATGGCCAGTGGTTACCAACGTGAGGGCTCCCCTGATGGCATCGCGTCCTGGTTCCAATGTCCTAATCGTTGATGGGCGGAGGAGAACAGAGCACTGTGGGGATCGCTGGCAGTTGAGTTCAATGGCAGACCCTGGGCCCTTGGCTCTGTGCTTTCCTTCAGCGCCTGCTCCCCTTGAGGCCCGCCCTGGTTTAGGGCTCAGAGATCTTGGCAGTAAACCCTGTTGTTTGAGGTCCTTTTTTTAGCCCAGGGCAGCGGAGTTCAGGGAGGGGGTGTCTGTATTCCCTATTTCTTGCCACCGTAAATTCCCTGCCTGGAATGCACTGCAGCGATGTCATCCAGACTTGAAGGAGGAGGTTACAGAGATGGGGCAGAGGGAGGAAACTGCATGGGGTGCCCTTGTCCCAGCCCTGGACTCTGCCCAAACAGCATCCTGAGGTTGTGGAGCAGAAGGACCAACACGATGGACCTGTTCCTTGGTCCCTTTCCCCTTGGCATTGGGTGGCATTAGGTGGTAAGAACAGCGGAAACAGTCCTCCTGTCGCTGACCGTCTTGGGTGAGCTGTTGTCCTCAAGAAAAAATGTTACCCAAGTACAGTCTGACACCTTCCGTGTCATCATTTAACTAAGGGAGCAAACTGAGGCTCAAAAAGGTGGAGAGGCTGCCGAGGGCCGCAGAGGTATTGAGCGAGGAGGCTGGGATTGGAACTCAGTCTGTTTGACGGCAGTGCTGACTCACAGCCACCACCCTCAAAATGCCCGTGACCAGCGCAGGCCCGTAAGAGAGCTGGGGTGACAGGGATGAGTTCGAGTTTTGTTTCCACAGGGGGCCTGGAGGCATCTGCGGACTTCTCTGGAACCGAGGGGCTAGGGGCTGGGGCACCTTGAAGGCCGGCCAGCAACAAGGTGCTGTTGGCGGTCTGTGAGTGACAGGATGGAAGCCTTGGGGCAAGGGAATGAAAAGGATTTCAGCAAGATGGAGAGGATGGGGGCAGGTGGCCAAGTTCCCTTGGTCTTTCCCTCCTTCTCCTGTTGACTTGCTTCACCCCAAGTGGGGTCTAAGGAACCCAGGCCACAGTCCTCACTCAACTCACAGCAAAGGGAGGCGCAGAAGGGACTGGCGACGGAATTAAGTGTATATGGCACAGTAGGACTTGGAATATGCTAACTGGCACCCAAAGGCCAAATCTGACCTACAGATGGGGCTTGTTGGGCCAGCTGGGTTTTAAAAAACATTTAAAAATATTAAAAAATGGAGAGATCTCACATGAACAGATTTCTGGACTTTCTTGAACACTGGAAAACTCTGACAAGGCTAGAGCCCTGTCCCTCCATGCCAACTACTGGGGCGGGGGAGGGGGGAGGTTGCTGTGTCTGCCCCCAGGCCCTCCCTCGCCCCTGGGACAGCTGGCTCTGTCACTCCTGTCCCTGGTGGTGACCTCTGTATCTGAGCTGGCACCCTGAGGGCGGCCTGTGTTGTGACAGAGCTGAGGTGGTGCTGAGGGAACCCCGTAGGCAGCTGTGCCTAGAGGTTTGGTGTTCAGGAGTGAGAGGGGATCAGTGACATAGACCCAGGAGGGACTGTGGAGTGGAAACTGGCAGCCAGTGACCCCGCGAGAGCAGAGAGCATAAACAGTGTACATGAGTCAGAGTTGTCTAGAGAAACACAGTGTGTGTGTGTGTGTGTGTGTGTGTGTGTGTGTGTATGATAAAGAGAATTACTTTAAAGAATTGGCTCACAGGGCACCTGGGTGGCTCAGTCATTAAGCGGCTGCCTTCGGCTCAGGTCATGATCCCAGAGTCTTGGGATCAAGGCCGATATTGGTCTGCCTGCTCAGCTGGAAGCCTGCTTCTCCCTCTTGCACTACCCCCCTGCTTGTGTTCCCTCTCTCGCTATCTCTCTCTCTCTGTCAAATAAATAAATAAGATCTCAAAAAAAAAAAAAAAAAAGGGAGATTCTCTGAGCAGATATCTCCACATATTAAAAAAAAAAAAAAAAGAATTGGCTCACAGGACAATGGGGACTGGCAAGTTTGAAATCTGCAGGGCAGGCAGGTAGGTGGGAAACTCAGGTGGGAGCTGACTGTACAGTTTTGAGGCAGAATTTCTTCGTTTCCAGGAAAACAGGTGTGCTAAAGGCCTTCAACTGATTGTGTGAGGCCCACCCCCATTATGGAGGATAATTGCCTTTATGTCAGGTCAACTGACTGTAGACATTAACCACATCTACAAAATACGTCGACAGCAACTCTTAGACTGGTGTTTGATTAAGTATCTGGGTACTGTCACCTCGCCAGGTTGACACACAGCTAACCATCACCCAGCGATAAGAGCAGGAGGTCAGGGAAGGGAGCTTGGGAGACCTCCATGTTTAGGAGTGGGTAGGGGAAGAGGCTGTGAGCAGGGGAGGGAGGTGAGTCTGGCAGTTCTGATGGGGAGAAGCACGGGGAGGTGCAGCACCGTGACCTCAGCACTGCGACCACAGGGTGCTGGGTGCTGGGTGCTGGTGGGGGGCACAGCTGGGAGAGCAGTGCACGGGAGATCCAGTGCTGACTCTGGGTCTTCCACGGAATTTCATAATAAAGGGTAAACTGAGGAGCAAGGAAGAAAGGTTTTGTGTGCTTCGTAAGCTAACGCAGAGGCAGGAGCCCTGTTCTAAGGGAAAGAGAGAGGAAGCGGAAGAAAACTGGGGAGATGCAGAGGGTAGGACTCCCTGTTGGGACCAGAGAAGACTTCCTGCTCTGGGATGGGGAGAAAGCCCAGCCTCCACGCGGAAAAGCAAGGACATCAGGGCAGCGCTCTGGCGGGAGCAGGCGGGGTCAGGAACAGCAGCGCTCCTGACAAAGGCCCCTTCTTTCTTACCTGGGATGCTTCGTGAGCCCCTCTGCATCTCCTTCCACCACCTTCAGGCTGGCTTCCTGGTGCACCCGCAGTTCTGACTCCCTTGGCCTGGGCTCTTTGTCTTGGACCTGCGGCTGCCTCCCCTCCCTCCCCCTGAGCTGGATGGCAGGATTGCTGGCTTTCCCCACTCTGTGCTCTGCTCCTGGTCCCCGCTCCCCTTGCTCTGCGCCCTCCCGGGGACTACGGTGGCTCTTTCTTATCTCCACTGGTTCCTGGTGGATGGCGCCAGACAACAGGTGACCTGAGTCCCAGGACAGCAAGAACGCACCGAAGCGCACACGCGCAGACACAGACACACACTGGAGGGATTTCATTTCCAGTTTTTAAAAAGCAACAGAGTGTAACCTGGCACATTCAGATCATCCTTACACTTACTTGGGGCTTACTACTGCTTTTTCTTTTGAATCCCTTCTGGGGGCATCACCACAAAGTCTTCCCACCCTGAAGACCTCCAAGGGGTTAATCCAGCCCTGCCACTCAGCCCTCTGCACTCACTCACCAGAGCTCAGAGGAGGTGGCAGCACCACGGGGAACCAGGGAGTGCTGCTCGGGAAGGGCAGGCCTAACAGGGGGCGTGTGCACCTACTGGGGCCCTTTTGTCCCGCCTGGAAGCTCAAAACATGCTGGAACACGGAAAGAAAGGTACTTGCTGGAGCGACTCAGATATGTTCCAGCATTTTCCCACAGGCTCCTGCATATCCCAAAATAACTGTGACTCTGGATACTGTTTCCTGGCATATGAGTGCATATGTCTAATGTTACGGAACAGTGGGCAAACCGGCCACACTCACCCAGGAGCTGCAGGAATGCACGGCCCGCAGAGGAGCGCCGTGCCGCACAGACACTCAGCCCGTAAGAAGCGTGGACTCACCAGAATCACCCTGACCACCAAGAGGGGCCCTGGTCAGGGCCCACCTTTCGCGGGAAAGGAGGAGGAAGGCCCAGAGAAAGGAAACAACTAGCCCACACTCGACGCAGCCAGGGACCCTAAACGCTCATCAACTGTTATTATTGGTGCTCATTTTGGAATAAATGTCAGTTGAGCCTTGGAAACGTAAGATCTTAAGTCAAAGGGACTTTAAGTCTCTCCTGGTCATCCGGGGTACCTCTGAGCCCAGGTCTGGAAGTGGGAGGTTTCAAAATGCATTGCCTCAGGGAATTTAGTCTTGCTCAGGAAATGACTGGGGATGGTCCAATAGCTGGAAGACAGTTGAGCCCTGGCAAACAGACAGAAGGCAGGAAGTTTGGGGGAAGGAAAGTCAGAAGGAAGATACTGCCCAAGGAGGTTAGGTTTCACAAAACGGCAGGCTCAAGGGGGAGCAAGATCTGGACAAAAGGTGAGAGTGGTGAGGGCATACTCAAAGGTGGAAATGTGCTGGAGCGGTGCAGACCCTTTGGTGAGAGGAAGTCGGGGGGTGCTCTGGAAAGTTCTGGAAGCCAAGTCCGGGGACCTGGGCTGCCAGCGGTGAAGGTACAAGTAGCTTTCAGTGTGGATGCCAGTACTTGCTAGTTCCAAGTCATTTGCTTCATCCAGGAGACAGGAATTTCACAGGATTTTGACCATACATATATATATTTGACTATATATAGTACATATAATATATATATTTACTATATATATATAGTGTCTAGAAAGAGGTGAGAGGTTATTTTCAAATTTCTGTGATCCTTAGATAGTTGTGTTCCTCTTGGTCCCCACAGTCCACTTGATGCTAAAGATGGTGCAGGGGTGCCTGGTGGCTCAGTCGTTAAGCATCTGCCTTTGGCTCAGGTCATGATCCCAGGGTCCTGGGATCGAGCCCCGTGTCTGGCTCTCTGCTCAGTGGGGAGTCTACTTCTCCCTCTCCCTCTCCCACTCCCCCGCTCATGCTCTCTGTCTGAAATAAATAAAATCTTTAAAAGAAGAAGGCGGCGCACTGTGGTGAGACTAACATGGACTTTATGTCTCCTGGGGCTGGATTCAAATCCTGCCCCTGCTCCCAGCTCTGCGGGCAAGTCACTTCCTGTTGCCTCACCGGCTTCATGAGTATGTTGAGAATAACATTTGTTACATTCCACTGCTCCACATGTCTCAATTCATTTAATCACTTTTTCCCTTTTACAACTGAGGAAACAAGGAAGGAAAAGGCGATGGGACTTGTCTGTTGTCCCAGGGCTATTACAAGAAGTCGTAACTGAACCCAAGAGTTCTGATTCGCGCCTGTGTTCTCCACTGTGATGCTCTCTAAAGGGCACCTGGATGATTACACAGCAGAAGCCTCTCCCCACCCCCCGATACTCAGTGGGATATGAGCCCAACTCCCACGGAGACCAAGACAGTGATGTTAGTAAGAACCCTGCAGCCGGCCCTACAGCCAGCCTCTTGTCCCGTGCAAGACCCAGGCCACATAATTCCTACCCAGAGAGTCAGGTACCACCTAATTTGGATGATTAAAAATCTCCTAGCTACAGTCAGGGGCTATCTATTGGTGTTCGGTGATTAAAAATAACATCAGTCCAATTCATAACCACCCAAGGAAACTTCATGTTAAGGTATGTTGGCCATAGATGCCCAAGTCACGAAAAGCAATGGTCACGTTTTTTTATCTTTGGTTCATTTTAAAAAGTCCAGTAGAGGCCTTTTCCCCTATTGACACGTTCAGGTTTCTAGAATCAGCGGTGTGTCATGAGCAGTCAGCGTGTGTTCCCCGCATGCGTTCACCCAGGAACGATGCTGGCAGACTCCCATCGGAATGACTTCAGCCTTTCTCAGCGGGCTAAGAGTGGCAACTCCAGGAGCGGGTATTTTTGTATGGCATAGTCACACACCGATATTAAACTCAGTACAGTCATGAGGAATTCGGCACGGGGGCTCTACGTCAACGTGCTCTCTGGGGGTTCCAAGTTCTTGGGGCTGTCCATTTTTTATTTGCGAGCAATGAAAACACCCAAATCTAGCACAATCAGAGGCTGTAGTCGTCCCCAAGCTTTGAAAAAACACTGGTGTACAAGGAAGGCTCTTCTTCCCCCCCGCGGCTTCTGAGTGCACCTGATCCTGACCCCAGTGGCTTCTAGGAACCCAATCTGGGAAGAGACACCCAGCCTGGTTTGATGACTCAGAGACGTGTCAGATAAAGATGACCCCAAGACTCTCACAGAACACATTCCCAACCCCAGCGACCTGGACCGCACACAACACGGGTCAGCCTTGGGCAACACGAGGGACTGGCTTTCCCGTGTGCGTCTGAACCCCCCCAGCCCCTTGCTGAGGCCTGAGGGTGGCCTGAGGCCAGGGGAGCAGAGATGCTGCCGGGGAGGCCCCTGAGCTGGGCCAGTCGGAAGAGCGACATTCCTACCCCCTGGGTGCACGGCCCCAAGTCTCACCTGGCTCACAGCTGCGATCTCAGGTTGAAAGGTGACAGACGCTCATTCTCTCATGAGCCGGGCCCGGCGAGAGCTTGCGGATCCCAGAGCTGGCCTGTAAACGCAGCTGCCCCGGACCGTTACTGGAGCCAGTGAGACCCCATCTCGATGCTGCCGCTCTCCAAACTTCAGGAATCACATAAGCCATCTTGAGTTATATTATTACTTTATTTTCTTTTTTTTAAATGTAACATTATAGTCATCCAACATACAGATATTCCTAGGGCTCCTTGCACATTTTATTCTATCTAAAGTTAGCTATTTTAGCTATGAGATGAAGAGAATCATCCCATTAAAAGGGCAATGATGTTTCTGAAAAATATAGGTTCCATATTTGTGCGATGGGAAATCAACACCCCATCCACCAGCCAAAAACCTCCCTCGGTCCAGAACCCCACGAAGACAGCTGACGACCACGGCCGACACGTAGTGCCCGTGCACAGAAAGGGCCCCAACAACAAGCAGGGGGGTTAAACTTGTGAAACAAGCAACTTCTTCATTTGTACAGAGTAAGAATACAGATGAAAAGCATCATTTTCCTTTTAGCCCTTTAATTAGTGTGTTTGGCCTCCACCCAAGTCACTGTGTACCAAGCGCCTACGAATAATAAAAACAAACTGATTTAAAGTCCCTGAAATGCATGCAACTTAAAATTCCCTAACACACACCAGCAGTTCCCAGCGCCCGGTCTGCTGCGTGCGGCGGGGACTACGGGGCGGCTGCGTTTCCAGCTGTGTTCGTCGTGCTGGTGCTGCCTGGGTCTGCAGCTGCTGCTTCTCTGGCTTCCGGCTGCTGGCGTTCCGTTTGGGGATCTTCTCCATCTCCAGCACTTTTCTTATTCTTGTCTGTTGCCATGGCACCCATCTCCATGATCTCCTGCAGGGGTCGATCGGTTTCAAGGGAGCTAGGCTGCAGTTCATAAACCTGGACTTGACCCGGGACATCTATTGCTTTCTGTTCAAGTTTCTCCAGGATGGTCTGAACCTTCCTGACGCCATCTCTCCTGGCCTGACGGACGTCAGCTCGTCCTTCGGGGTCGACCGAATCCAGGGCCAGCAGCTCTTTGGTCAAATACTCTTCTATCATCAGGTACTTTTTGTCCGTCTTCTTGCCTTCGAAGTTGTCCACGGCCTGCTCCAGCCCTTGCACGTTCTGTAAGATGGCCTCCACCTTCAGCACGCCTGGGTGTTTTGGGGGCGCCTCCACTTCCCCTGGTTTGGGAGGTGTGGCTTCTGCGGGGGCAGGGCCGGGGGCTGCCCCCTCTTGGGCAGCCACATTCTTGGGGGAAGAGGGGACAGCAGGAGGGCTGGGGCTGGGAGGACAAGGAGCCGGAGCTGGAGCCGGAGCCGCAGCCGGAGCCGGAGTCGGAGCCGGAGTCGGAGCCGGAGTCGGAGTCGGAGCCGGAACTGGAGCCGGAGCCGGAGCCGGCGGAACCTTGACTTCCACCCTCTCAGAGGTGGGTGGGGGCTTCTGGGAGACAGGTGCCGAATCTGCCTCCTTGCGGATCACTTGAATCGGGATGTGTCCAGGAAGGAGATCTGGTCCAACTGGGCCTGGCTTGCTTTCGGGTTTGTTTTCAGGTTGGGGAACAGGTGAAGATTCTCGATGAGTCATGGGCTGCTGAGAAGAGGCAAGGACACAAAGATATTTTTAATAACCGGCTGAGAGTCCCAGGTGGTTGTCCGTAGCTAGTACTATCGACTATAAAGGAAACGGGAATGGCCTGAATAGTACAGAAGAGACTTTCGAAGTCAACCACATACTGTTACAGGATGAAAACATACTGATCATGTTTGGGACCGAATCATTCATTTCCATTCGTCACCCTGGACTGAGCCATGGGGGAGTAACTGCCACAACCCCTCCCTGCCGCCGGGGGGGACCGTCTTTGTTCCGGTGGGGGGGGGGGCAGTCCCATGTCCTCTTTCAGAAAAGGTGTAATCTGCTTTTTTTTTTTTTTTTAATCTACAACAGCCTTGTGGCTTCTGCCCAGACTGATGCATTTTTTTTGAGAATAAGCATGATGCCCAAAATAGTTAGCTCTGAGAGGATGTCGCGGGGCACATCTGCACCAACACTCGGTCGTGTGTCTCAGCGCTGACTCCTGGCTACATGGGCTGAGATGCTTTTTAAGGTAACTGCAAGCAGTAGTTTTTAGAATGAGCCATGCTTAAAACAAGTATCTTGGCTCTCCTAGCATTTCAGTGAACATCTCGCCCCTCTCGCCGCCCCCCCCCCCTTTTCTGACTGAAGTGGAGTCGACAGACGACGCTGTTAGTTTCAGGAGCACAACCCGTCACAGTTCCACACGTTCCGCGGTGCTCACCCGAGTAAGTACAGTCGCCACCTGTTCTCATATTATTGACTATATTCCCTACACTGCACTTGTCATCCCTGTGATTTTGTGACTGGAAGTCTGGACCTCCTAATCCCTTTCATATTCTGCCCATCCCCCCATGTAGCTCCCCGCTGGTAACCATCAGTTTGTCCTCTGCATTTAATGTCAGCTTGGGTTTTTTTTGTTTACTCTTTTGTTTCGTTTTTCAGATTCCACATGTGAGTGAAATCATACGGTATTTCTCTTTCTCCAACTTATTTCACTTCACGTGATACCCTCTAGGTCTATCCGTGTTAGTGCAAATGCAAGATTTCATTATTTTCATGGCCAAGTAATAGTCCAGCGTATATGCATACCACATCTGCCTTATCCATTTATCTATTGATGGACACTTGGGCAGCTTCCAAATCTAGGCCATTGAGAATAATGTTGCAATACACACAGGGGTGCATACAGCTTTTCTAATTAGTGTTTTTGCCAAACCCCTTTAAAAATCTCACATATTCTCACTTTATCAACTGAGGAATAAGAATTAAACTACATGATTTCTAAAGTACCCCCAATTTAAAATACTAAATTCCACTATAATGTTGTTAGGTCAAACCTTTGCAAACCTTCAAAAAGAGATCTTTGAACAAGCGCTAAAAGGGAGGGCACCACAAACAAGGTTAAGGAAGAAATAGGACTAAAGATGGTTTCACCCATTCTGGGAAATATATGGGAAACACACAAGGGGAAGCATTTCCAGCTCTGCACATGGGCATGCTTCCCTGGGATTCCTGAGCCCAAGTTAGGATCTGGTGGCTACTTAACCATCTGAGTGCCAAGAATCACCTTTTCCGCCAGACCTCTTTTGCCAACGTGGACTTCAACTCTGGCTCTTAGCACTCAGGAGCCAGCCACACACCCCTCTTTGAGTTTTAAAACGATTTCTGGATAAGAAAAATACTTTAGAAATTCTTCAGAGGGGTTGCTCTACGGCTTGTACTCTGAAAATGTCAAGGTCATGAAAGCAAAGGAAGTCTGAAGAACTGTTCCAGATTGAAGGAGACTGAAGAGAAATGATATCTAAATGCAGTGCTCATGATCCTAGATTAGATCCTGGAACGGGGAAACCACTATCAGGGAGATTTGAAAGTGGACTGGGTATTAGATAACAATGTTGTAAGGACTGTGGTTATGAATGAGGTCTTTCTTAGGAAAATATTTCCTGAATTATTTATGAATAAAGGGACACAATATCTACATTTAAATCTCCAACAAAGAAACCACATGGACGATACGTATTGAAATAAGAAATGGCAAAGTAAATACAGCAAAATGTTAACAGTAAATGTGGATGAAGGGTATACTGGGTTTCTTCGTATGATTCTTATAACTCCTCTGTAAGAATGAAATTATTTCCAAATAAAGAAGCTAAAAAAGAACCATAGGAGGGTGTTACCACCATTTATAGTAAGACACCCTGTACATTTGCCTACGAGGGGCTTTCCTTCTAAAAACTGGGGCAGAGAACCAATTTGGCTGCTCAAGTTGGGGGGCCCAGGGCTGCTCAAGGCTCTGCTAAGCTACAAGCTGTGAAAAAGAATGACCTCCTCCTCCTCCAGGATGTGCCCTACGAATTGCCCCTGAGGGATGACTAGGTCTGTGCCTGGGACTTCACCAGGCTGGAATGTTTCCCAGCCAGGCAGCCAGCTTGTCCTCCGTCAGGCAACGTGGTCCTTTACCCCAAAGGAGACGGGTGTAAGACAGGTCCCTGTCGTTAAGCTCAGAGCTGAACCGGTAAGGTGATCACTTTCGGAATGCACAGAGTAACCCGCACCAAGCCGTAAGGGCCTGTGAGGAGGAAGAGGAGGCTTCACAAAAGAAGCAAGACTGGCTGGTCCCTCGGAGGGCGGGGAGCACCTGGATTGTGATGACGTTTCAGGGAGCTGAGTCAGCGTGAGCAAGGCACAGAGGTGGGAAGGACAGAAAGGGCTTGCAGAGTGGAGAAGGGGTATCCGTGAAGGAGGACACAAGCTGCCTGGAACACTAGAGACGGGGCTGGCGCGTGGAAGGGGTCTGAAGGGCCCTGAAAAATGTGGTGGGCACTAAGGTACCGGGTCCCAGGTGTGTGAGTGACCCTATACACGTGGTCCAGCTACTTGTCCCCGGGGTGGTGGAGGTTCTGCCCCAAAGGCAGCGGCAACGACTACCAAGCAGAAGCTACAGGAGGTACCGAGCGTCCCCAGCGCCTATCCTGCACGTCTGCGGATGGCGGGCCAATTCCCGGATCGCGCTCCCCCCAGGAACGCGTGCGTGAGCTAGTTAGGACCCGGGGAGGACCCAGGGCGCCTGCATATGGCTCCTCGGCCCCTGAACAGCTGCTGCCGGAGCCAGGCTGTGGATACCGACTCCGTACCTGAGGCCTGTCGACCACGGTGTGCACGCGGTGGGGCAACGGCGAGTGCACTGGTGTGCTGCTCCTGGCCGGAGAGCCCTCCCGGCTGGACGCCCCCCGGACGGGGGACCGGAACGGGGATGCTGCCGGCGTGGGCCGGGGCTCCCACTCATCCCCCGGGACCCGGGGGAACATCGGCTGGTAGGTCTGGTATTCACCCTGCTGAGCTGGGTAGTGGGTCTTCTGGGCTTGGTGGAAGGCAGGCTGGGCTGCTGGCCGGCTGACATGCTGCTCGTGTATCACAGGGATGGGGATGTAGCCCCGGGGGAGCTGGTGACTGCCCAGGCTGCTCCTGCCGGACGAGGAGGGCAGGCTGGCCGAGGAGGACGAGGACGAGCAGTCCGAAGCAGCCGGCGACTGGGATCGCTGCAAGACACAGAGAGTAGACGATGAGTGGCCCTCTCCCCTGGTGCCCCGACCCTGCGTCCTTTATGTGCCTGCTCAGGGTAACACGCTTCTACCTGTAAACCTTTCTATCTCCAAAATGTACTGCTCGGACTCAGGGACTCTCGAGTCAAGGGGCATTCCAATTCTTACCAGCTCAATAGTCTTTTAAAAAATAATTGATTGATTAGTTGGAGAGCGCACGCAAGAGTGGAGTGCGGGGGGTGGGGGGCAGAGGGAGAGGGACAAGCAGACTCCCTGCTGAGCAGGGTGCCCCATGAGGGGCTTGATTCCAGCACCCTGAGACTATGACCTGAGCCAAAGGCAGACACTTAACCGACTGAGCCATCCAGGTGCCCCTCGATAGCCTTTGGGAATCTGAAGTATGGGGAAAAAACGCTCCCTTGTCGCCGAGCTGACTAGAAGATTCAGTAAGACCATCTGTGGCTATGCTGCAGCCCAGGGCCCTGCACGGAAGGGCTCAGTGTGCTGTGTTGTTGCTACTCCTGTTGTTACTGACGTCACCTCTTTCTCTAACCCTTTCCTCGCAAGCTACCGAGGATGCCGCTGGCCACGGGGAGCAGCACATCCCGCGTGGCCCGAAGCAGGCCAGCCCCTGGACCGCCTAGAAAATCAGGTGGGTGTTTCCCTAGCTGGCTTCAAAGGACCCTGCTCAGATTTCTCTGATTAACGTGTCACTTCAGATTTTTACAACAAAAACATTACAAATACACGCACTCCTCCAGGAAAGGAAAAGTACAGAGCCAAAGGAGGCAAGGCTAACTCTGGGCACGGACGCAGAGCGAGAATCCGCACTCGTGAACACTGCCCGCGGACACAGCCGGACAATCTGCAGATGGGAAACCCAGAAAGGCTTACCGCTCGGGAATCCTACTGGGGTCCACTGGCCCTCAAATCCCAGCTAAGAACTGGATTAAGAACTCTTTAGTCATTAGTGGGCTTCAGGCTTAAATAAAACCCTATCGTCGAACAGCTAGCTGACTTTCCAACTCTTTATTTGCGTTTCCTTTTTTTTTTTTTTTTAAGATTTTATTTTCTTATTTATTTATTTAAGGGACAGCGAGAGAGAGCACAAGCAGGGAGGAGAGGGAGAGGCTCCTGCTGAGCGGGGAGCTGGACGTAGGGCTCAATCCCAGGGCCCTGAGATCATGCCCTGAGCTAAAGGCAGATGCTTAACCCACTGAGCCCGGGAGGAGTAAGAAGTCCCAGAAATGCCCCACTTCTACCTTTATGCCTTTGGACCAAGCAGTTTACCCTCCTGAATCCCAATTCCTTAACCACAAAAATAAGCCATGACCCCTGCCTGTGGGGTCACAGACCTGTGAAATGCTGGGGGACACTGTGGGGGAGGTCATGCTATCGTTGCTGGGTGACTCTGCTGCTGCAGGCCAGGCCCAGATGCCCTGCATGTTGGCAGGTGTGTAGCCCAGGGGTTCTGGGGCCAGCCCCGGATACACCGGCTCACTCGCCTTACCTCAGGTCTGTAGGAGCCTGGGGGCTGGCATTGAGCAGCTGCTGCCACCGCCTGTCCACACTGTTTATCTGGCTGGGTGGCTTCCGCCACACCCCGCAGAGGTGACTGGGACCTCTGAGGAGCCTCTGTGGCCGCCTCAGTTCGGAATCGCTGTGTCCCTGGCTGGGGACAGACAAAGGAAGGGCGTGGCTGCCGGCCCTCAGCGCCTTCGTGGAGGACAGGAATGGCAATGTAGCCTGGTCGGAGCTGGGGGTACACGGCGTGGCCTTCCCGAGGGGGCAGCGGCCTGGGGCCCTCCTGGGAAGGGCCATTTGCAGAGGACGGTGCTTCCTGCAACACAAAAAGGACAAACAGTCTGGTTAGGAACTGGGAAGAAAATACCTCAAAGAGGCAAAAACCTGGTGCTAAGTGCCATTTTCCAGAGTGACTCTGGGCACCTCCCCCACCTCCGGCATCAGCCAAGCCAGCGGAGCCCAGAGGGCGAGGCTGCCCACAGGCACCCTCTGCATCTGCCCGATATCCCCTCCCCTCCAAGGCCGCTGCAGGGCCAGCAGTTTCCAAGTTAGGGGCATCAAGAGAAAGCAGGTGAGCCACAGGAGCCAGTATCCCAATTTCCGAAACTGGCCAGACAGGTTTCTTTTATGGGTGACAACTGGCAGCAGTATGTCGGAGAGCCATGGACTGTCCCCTAAATCAGAGACGCGGGTCAGAAGGCGCGAGGATGAGTCAAGTCCAACTCACTAAATTATAGCCAGCTTCCCTGCTTCCTCAAAGGTCCTAGCGTTTCCTAACCACACAGGGTTGTGCTGGACCCAAACACACGACACGGCTCGGACGTCCCTGCAGAGAGGCGGCAGTGGGGCGAGGCTGCCTACACGGGGACATTTTTGGAACAAGCTGCAAGAAAGGGAGACAAGAAGGCACACCCGGGCGGCACAGCAGAACAAATTACGGAGGATGAATTATGCTGGTCTGATGACGCCAACAAACTCTGCCCTGGCGAGGAGTGGCTGGGGTCCCTCTCGTGTCCTCTCATGAAGTTGTCCCTTTAGCCGCCTGGCTATTTTGGGACCCTTGAGAAGGCCAAGTTCCAGATGTACCACGGAGAAAGATCTTGTTTCAGACAACAAGGCCGGTCAGTCACTCACGAGGCAATGTCATTCCTCACCACGGGCTGAGCAACCAAAGTCAGGGACCCCAAGGCTTCCCGGCTTGACTATCTGCTGAACCCTCCTAGAGGGTCCTTTACAGAGGAAGACGCCATATAAGGAACTGTGCCACTTACACCTGGCGAGGTCAGCGATGAAGGAGAACGATCCTTCCTTAAGGAGGTATCTCTCCGAACTGCAAACAAATGCCAAAGCCTGAGAATCTGGGAGCCTGCAGGGTCTACCTCTCACTGCCACAAAACCAGTCACAAGTAAGGAAAGCTGATTTGCATTTTGAGTGATCGCCCATTGTAATTTTGCCTTGTTTCTGGGTTTGTGTGCGACAGGCGGCGGTGGTGGTGGACCCTGGAATTTGGCTCTCCCCCCCCCTCAACTGCTGCCCCCCTGCTGAGCCCCTGCCCCGGGCCTCCCACACACAGGAGAGGCAAAGGGTGTCCCTGTGTCCTTGGGGACACCAGCAGACAGGCACTCTCAGATTAGAATACCCACGTGCTCAGGGTGGCGGCATTATTTTAGCCTGCTTAGCTCTCAGGTCACCCAAGAGCAAGCCGTGGGTTCAGGCCTCACATGCAGAAGCCAATTCCTGCTGTGAGACAGGCACCAGGAGGGAAACAGCAAGAGGCACTGAGAATACCCAGTGCTACTCGGTGCCAACTCCTAACCTGCCATCTCGGCATGTGATCCCCTCGCTAGGGCGCCCCTCCTTCCAGCCTGAAGCAGGGGCCCGCACAAGTCCTAGGGGCTCACCGTTCCCTCCCGGCCTCGTACAAAGGCCTCAGCTATCCGCACAGTCCGCGGGCAGGGCAGTTGGGAAGCCCTCATCCACCGACTACCTCCTGGTGACCATCTAGCTACCCAGATGCTGGGTACTGTGGGCTTACCAGACCGGCAACGCACGATCCCTGCCGACTAGGGGCTTACAAGACAGTCTGAGACAGCAGGAAACAACGCAGGAAGCAAAACCACCTGGAAAGCATGGGAGGCTCTGCAAATGGAGGAAAGGCATGGGCTTTGCCAGCAAGGATGGGGCTGTGCTGCAGAGGAAGCCAGTTGGTTCTGACCTCTGTTGGTAACAGGTTTTGTGATCTGGGGTAATTCTCTTAACCCGTGAGCTTTCATTCCCTTATCTAGAAAATGGGGCCAGCAACACCCATCTCGCAGGGCTGTTGGGAGGTTTTATGAGAGCACACGCAAGAAGGATGCCCAGAAGGCAGCAGCGCCTGTGAGCTTCCCTCCCCGAAAAGGCGCACAGTTGTGCTGCGCAGACCGCGAAGTGTCAAAGGAATCAAAACTGAAGGACAAAGCTAACTGACAGAAGATTGACAGTAAGGGCTGCCCCGCAGGAAATGGGAGTCCCTGAAAGGGTGCTGAACTTTCTGTGAGGACGGAAGTGTTCTTTTTCTGCCCTGTGGTAAACACGCAGATACATACGTACAAACCTGTCAAGGCATACGCTTTGTGGGAACCCCCCCACCGCCCAGCCCCTGCTTCGTTCCACCTGCACGATCCGATTTTAACAGGGGAGGGCTGCCAACCCCACCAGGCCCACAAAGCCGGCTGTTAGCTGTGCCTCCAACTCAGCCCCTTCCAGGGCCTGGAAACCTTAGATGGACCTGGCCTGAGGCTTGGCTCCTCCTGGGGGAAGCCCCTGGATCCAGAAGGCACAGCCGCTGCCTGCCAAGAGCTGCGCATTTTATGCATCTCACTGAAGAGATTCTGTACAACTCCCAGAGAAAAGGGAAGACAAAGGCTGGAGGGCAGGAAGGAGGGAGGAAGGAAGAGCAAGCACTTCCTCCTGCCCAGAGGAGGTGACAGCAGGGCCTGCCCCCTGGAGCCAGCACGCCACCCAGCTCTGGGAAGAAGTGCCTGGTCTAGGTGGTTTGGTTGGTGGAAGAAAGCCGTGGTCACTGGCGGTGGGGTGGGGAGTCTGAGCAGCAGAGAGAAGGGGCAGCACGTGAAGGTAAGTGCTGAGCTGAAGGTAAGGCCAGAGCCCGGAGGCCTGACATCCATGGTCCAGGGCTGCTCACAAGAGAGGCCTCAGCAAGACAGGAGGAACCGCAAGGAGAAACCAGGACATGTCGGAAATGAGGGGAGGAGTCCGGGATGAGAGTAAGGAAGGGAGGGCAAAGCGGGGGCTGAGGGCATGGAGAGGAAGGGTGACCCAGGGAGGCGAGCAGGAGGAGGAAGAATGGAAAGGCCTCCGTGGCTGGCAGGACAGCAGCAGCGAGGGGGAAGGGCCACGACGAAGACCCCGAGTCCTGAGCCTGGGGTTCACGGGGCGATGGTGCTCACGGCCGCAAGGGTTCCAGGTGGCTAGAGGCCCTGACGTTCTGTACCCTGGGCTCTGCATGAGTCGACCCATTTAATAAAGAACCCCACGTCTCTTCATGAGTCTCACATCTAAAAGAATGCTCCCGTTCCAGTCTGACTGGGGTTTTGTTTAGAAAAACACTGCTGGGGGTAAGTAGAAAAACCACCTTGGCTTTACAGAGCCCAAGACTAAGCATGTGTACAGGAATGAATAATTTAAACCAGCAACGAAGCTCCCACCCAGACAAGGTGGGTAAGCGGCACGCTGATGCCCCCCCCCCCCCCCGAGTCCACTCTGCCGGCGTCAGATCCTGTCAGTAGCAGATGCTGCAGTGCTGACTAACCAGGAAGCACCACCTGAAAGGGTTCAATTGCCTGTTGTCTTCTAAGGTGCTTTTCATCACAATCTAACAAAAAATACATTTTTTAAAATGAGAAAAGTGGGGCACCGGGGTGGCTCAGTCGGTGAAGCATTCGACTCTTGATCTCAGCTCAGGTCTTGATCTCAGGGTCATGAGTTCAAGGCCCTTGCTGGGCTCTAAGCTGGGCGTGGAGCCTACTTAAAAAACATAAATAAAATAAAATGAAAAAAGTAAAAGAGACAAATGTTATAGTTCGTGATTCTTGTACATTATGAGAACACGCCTCCTCAATCCCTAAGAAGCTCCAGCACATCCAGAAGGAGCCTATTGGTTAAGGTCAGCATCCCGGATACAGGACCCACGACTTGCCCCCTTCGGAACTCAGTGGGGACCAGGGACCGCCCCTCCTGGTGTCAGACCTCTGGGGAGGGAGGGGGCGAGCCACAATCACGTAACCAGGCAGGCCCTGCAGGTCGTCCCCTCCTCCCTGCCCGCCTTGCAGTTTCTTAGGGTGTAATGATGGCACTCCAGGAACCACTTTCTAGTGCAGCTCAGCTCATCTTTATCTTTGGGCAAAGACATCGGGAATCCATATATATGAGATCTGGTTAGGAAATAAGACTTTCACTGCTTATCTCACTACATTCATTTATGAAATGAATTGGTTCATTCTTCTCCCTTACTTTGCACTGCGGTAAAATCCTGAGGTGTATCTCAGGGCACTCAACAACTCCATGAAATGGCCAGGATAAAAAGCAGAGAAAATTACCCGAGATGAGCCAAAATATGCCCTATTAAGTACAAGGTATTATTATTAGAGAAGCCTGGGGTCAGACTCTGAGCTTGGGTGAGACCTTGGACTACGCAAGTCTTGTTTGCTTAAGAGCACTCTTAAGGGCACCAGAGCTTTGCTGCTGGTTTTTAATAACAATGTGGGGACTAAGGGGGCCGCAGGGGGATATGGAAAGACACATGTGGAAAGGCACTCAGTCCTAGTCCCGGATCTGCCCCTAAATATGTATGTTACGTAAGCAGCTCACATCCTCTCTCTGGATCTTACTCTCCTCGGCTATAAAATGAAGGCGAGGCCCAGATACTCTGTGAAGCCGTGGTTCTCAGACTTGAGGCGGGATCAGGAGCACCCACAAAGTGCATAAAAGTGCAGACCCTAAGCCCAACCCAGACTGCACTGAGAAAACACTGATCTACGTGAAGTTCCTTCCCACTCTGGCATCTCCATGGCACTTATTCCAAGGTCCCCTCTAGCTCTAAACATCTACATAAAGCTCAAAAACAAGGAAAAGTTGACGTCACAGAAATCTAAAAATGCCCACTCTTAACTGTGTTCAGCTAAATCATAATGGAAGTCACTGGGATTCAAGGTGTCCCTATGTTTCACGTCCCAAATGAAGAGGTGGCCACTAACCCCTGGAAGGACTCCTTGTGCCTTTTTTTGTTGTTGTTAAAGACTTATTTCAGTGAGAGAGAGCAAAAGGGGGAGGGGCAGAGGACGACAGAAGAGAGAGAGAGGGAGAGAGAAAATCTCAAGCAGACTCCCCGCTGAGTGCAGAGCCCGACATGGGGCTTGATCTCATGACCCTGAGATCACACCTGAGTTGAAACCAAGAATCGGGTGCTTAGCTGACTGCGACACTGTGGCACCCCAGGACTCCTAGAGCCTTGAAAGCAGGGCAAGAACACCAGCTCTTGGGTACCTATCAGGCATATGCCAACCTCCATGCTGGACGCTGCATTTGAACAGCCTTCGCGGCTGGGGGGACAGCTGGGGAGCAGAGTTTGCCTCGACCTTCCACAGTCGGCTCCCTGTTCACTGAGTGGCCTCTGAACCCTGAAAACAGCCCCTGTCAACCCCAACCTCAACTCCACGGCACAGCGCTCTCCAAAGTGTTCTCAGCACCTACAAGTCACAGCTCCCGCCAGTGTGGGCTGAGCGAAGGGGACGAGGAACAGAGGTTAACTTTCAGAGCTGCCCTGGAGTCTCAAGTAGGACACAGATCCAGTAACTGGGTTTTGAGGCCAGAAGAGCCTTCACAACGGTCAGGTGTTGGCTTTAACTAATGACACTTCAAAACTTCTAAAACAAAGAAAACAAGATGGAGGAAAGCAGGAATCCTGAACTCCCCGTCTACCTACGGCCTGGATCGAAATTACGGAGCTTGGCTCCCTTCTGCAGGCAGGAAACAAAACAAAAGAAAAACTTCCTTCTAAAGCACACACAAAGCTGAGCTTCAACATCCTTCCAAGACTTTCTGTCTGGTATGCTCAAGCCCTCGAAACGAATGAAGTATTACTGCCAATTCGATATATCCCTCAGCCAACCTCAGTTCCCAGTGCATTGTGATAAAGGGTCTCTCCCTCGGGCCAAGTCTGGGCACACAATGGACCCCAGGTGAATTCTGAAGAGCAGGCAAAATCCACCTCCTCAGAAGTCCGCATACGGTGCTGCTGGTAAGACAGGATTCTGTGCCCACCACAACGTCGGGACGCAGCCCAGTGACAGGGCGATTGGGGGCTGGACCTCACTGCCAGTTACCGAAGCACAGATTTTATACCAGGATCACCGAGACAGGTGTCCCGATGTGCTCCTACTGGGGAAAACTGTCTATAGGATGAAACTTAACACCTCTTCTCTTTGCAGCTGTGTCCAAACAAGCAGGAATGAACCGGTGTGAGCCCCGGGCTTCAAGCTGTCACCCTGAGCTCCGGTGCCCCCCTGCTGCTCACCAGCTCTGCACCCTCGAACATGGACTCCTGGCTACCAAGACGCAGTTTCTCCAGTTGTAAAAATCCCCACAGCTCCCAGGGATTTCTGCACAATTTAAGTGAAATGAGGCATAAGAAAGGCTTTTGTAAACTGAGCCTGCCCAAGCCCTACACAATCACATGCCTTCATTCCACAAATGGTTATGGCTAGACCCAGCTTCTCTGAGCAACAGTTGGTTGAGCCTAGAGTGTACAATGCCTAAAACCTCAGTGGTCTCACCAGCCGGTAATAAGCCTGTTAGAGTTAGAAGCCCTTTATCTGAGAGTCTTAAGGACACGAATTAGCAAGGGCACCATTTTCTCTGCTGGGAACTGTATCTAATGCTTTACAATCTGGAATCAAACAGCCCCAACACTCTAGGGGCCAAGCCCTAAACTCCCGCCCAGCTCCAAGAGGCCCAGCCACTCTGAAGAGACCCGCCTCGAGGACCAGTCCCCACTGAACTTGCACTGACCGTGGCTCCTTGCACTCCCACCCCTGAGACCTGGTGAGAAAGCCCAGGCCAGGCTGGGACAGGAGGATCCGTCTGGGAGGAGAACCTCCCCCGGCGTCTCACCAGCAATCTCGGTGTATCCCCAGCAGGGTGTGCGGGCACCTTCCAGACCAGGCACCACAGACCACGGCTCGCAGTTCAGCATCAGCCTCCAGCTCCCTGTCTCCCCCACCCCCTAGGGCCCTCCTCAAGGACTCCATGTAGCAGGTGTGGACCAAGGTCACACAGGCAGTTACCAGCCTGGGAACCCCGGTTACCCGATGCCTAGCTCCCGAACGCATGGCTTCAGGGAAATGAAAACCCTAGCTAGTTCCTCTTCAGAAAAAAGGAGCAGGGACACCTGCTCTAAGGATCTGAAATCATGAATCACAGATGGAGAAATACCTGAAATTTCCCTATCAGGAAGCAAACTGTCTGAAGTTACATAAAGAGGTTCCCTCATGGTTCATTCCCTGGGTTTCTCAAGGACTGGTCTCATACGGAGCTGGAACCCTGACTGATCATGTGGCTCTACCATCTGCTAGACACCAACTCTGCAAGTGCTTGCTGGTATCGGGGTGCAGGGCTTCACTAGCTATGCATTTTGTACAAAATCACTCCCCCGCTAAATCTCCAATTCACCAACTGCAGCGAGGGCCAGGGCCCCTTTAGCCAAGGGTAGCTGCCTTGAGGGGAATTCCTAGGGACCCTCCTCCCCACCCTAAGCAGCTGCTCAAGGCATTCCTCCAACAACCACACTCCCCCAAGAGGATGGTGGCAAGTAGCAAACCACCCCCCTCCTCCCACCTGTAGTCCCGAACAGCTGTGCCGATGGCCAGCCCCTGGTTAATGTGACTCAGTTTCCCCCACAACACTGACTGGGCACCTCGCTCCTGCCTGGCAGCTGTCCTGGGGTCTGTACAGAGATGCGGAGGGAGACACTCCCCCGAAGGAGTCAAGAGTGAGGGTTAACACGCCACCCCATGCAGGAGAGGCTAGGAAACAATGGCTCCTGGCCCATCTTGGCTGAGGGATCAGGGATGAAGCTGGTTGGGGCTGTGGGCTGCAGGTCTGGGTGAGGCTCCAGGAGGCCCAACAGTCTTCATCTGCACCCCCTGTTGTGTCCCCGAGTTATGTGGGGCATGGGAACCCTGAGGAAGGGTGCTGAGGGCATCCAGACACCAGCCAAAAGACAGGCAGCTAAGGTAGTACGAGGGGGCAAGAGAAAAAAGAAATTGCTTTTGAGAAAAAAGACTTGAGGCCTAGCTGGGAGTCAAAAGACCCATGTCCAGACAGATGTGTCGGCCGCATGGTGACTCCCCTCCTACTTCTTAGTGGAGGTTGTGATTGTTTCCACGGATTGAACACACGTGTCCAGTCGGGCCCTGACTCGTCACTTTCCAGGCACTATCCCCCCGGTCCTCACAATCCTGCTGGACAGGTAAGGTGGTGTTCCCATTTTACAGAAGGGGAGACTGAGGTTCGGAGAGGATGAGTGATTTATCTGAGATCACCAGAACCCAGGTTTGTCTGATGTCGTGGCCGGGGACGTGTTGGCCCTTTCACTATTCCCACCCCACCTATATAATGTCATAATAATTGTGGCTAATGCCTTCGAACGTTTCCATCTTCCCAGGGTAAAACGCAGCAAGGGAGAAAGCATTTAGTTTTGCCCGGTTAAGCTGGGCTGAGGCTCAAGACCTGGAACATTCAGTTCAAGTGTGCTCTGGGCCAGGGAGCCAGTGCTCGGTGCTGAGTCATTGCCTGGCCCAGGCAGGGCCGGCGGGAGGGCCTGCGCGCCGCTCGATTCTGAGTCACCACAGCCCCAAGCGCCCAGCGGGGGGCCTCTGGAGGGAGGAAACCCCGCTCTATCCGGCCCGGGAGCAGGTCCCCTTGTTGACACTCAGGGTCTGTGGGATGAATTCGGAAGATTCAAAAAGTGATGTGGCTGCCTTGTCTTTTGCACACACAGATTCTTTTCCAGCCTCCTGCCGTTTGGATTTAACTATTTACTCATCCAGCCAGTGTCCAAGAAGAATCTTTAAAACAGCAGGGAAAAAAAATCTACAATTGGACCTTAACGAACACAGAGGACGTGATTTCAAAATAGGAAATGGCTGTTCTCTACCAGGGTGCTCAGGAATTTTCAGAGGCGAGTCTCCCCTCAGTCGCTGTGCTGGGAGCCCTGGGGCAGCCACTCCCGTTCCCAGGCGCTTGACGGAGGCAGTGAGCAATCGTAATTCTGGGCTTTTCTGAACTGACAGTGAATAAGAAGGCTCACTGTGCACTGTCTGGCCTTACTGCCAGCCACATGGGCAAAAAGAGAGAGGGAGAGAGAGAGACTCCTTTGAGGCTGCTCTCTGCGCAGCTGGGCATTAGCGGCGTCTGGCTGCTGCGAGCTCCCAGCCTCTCCAGCTGGGCTGCTCCAAGATGCTGTGTCGCTGGTGGGGACAAAAAAGAGCTTCTCCAGACTCATAAGGATGAACTTAGGAAATCAATACTGAAGTCCTTTGTGGAGAAAAGGCCATTTAGAAATGCAGTGAAAAGGAAACTGCCCCCGGGGGACCTTGGGAAGCCCAGAACAACACTTGAGTGCTTAGAAACCAACAGAAGGCTTCCAGCAACTTCCACTACCTCTGGGCTTGAGCCTGCACTTTAATAAGGGCGGCTTTCCTTTTACCAGCCTGTCCACTCCGGAGCCCGGCCCAGGTTTTACCCTTCTCTGCACTGAATCATTTACTGAGACTGGAAACTCTGCCAGGCACTGAGAGGCAGAAAAATGACAGTTGCACAGTGCCCCCCCACCCCCCAACTCTCAGCCCACAGGGACTAGACCCCAAGGCAAAGCACACAAGTCTGCCTTTTGGAAGAAAGACTCCAATCAAAGTAGCGTGGAGTCTGGAGCAGGCACAACCTGCTTCCAACCAGAGAGGCTCACGTCAGGAGTGCGGCATGGGGAATGGCATGCAAGGAGACAGACCTGTCCTCCGTATGGCGTGGAACACCATGACTTACAGAGAGCAGGTGCTCAGGAAATTTCGGATGGAATGAATGAACGGCGACTTGGGCCCATCTAAGTTCAGACCCAGGCTCAGGAAATGAGTGGTCTCTAATCAGCTGGAGCCAGGCCTGGGGAGCTCCAAGCATAAAGGACTTCTGAGAAGCAGCCGGGCCCATGGGGGGCAAGGCTATCTGTCACCCCTCCTGACCCCCCGCCCTAGGTGAGGGTAAAACCTCTGGCCACAACAGTCTTTCCGTGGTGTCACAGCCGACAGGCCTCAGATGCATCTCATAGTTTCCACCTTAGAGAGCTGTTCTCAGGATTCAAAGAAGTAAAGCACCCAACCAACATTTGGCATATGTGTGTGTGTGTGTGTGTGTGTATGCATATGCATATGTGTGTGTGTGTGTGTGTGTGTGTGTGTGTGCAAAGAGAGAGAGAGGGACAAACAATAAACTGTAAGGTTCATTCTATCCTAAAGAAATTCTCTCTCATGACGCTTTTGCAAGCAGCCTGGCTTCTAAGGCCCCTGAAGAAACCTTCACAGAAATATGTGAGGACTTAATAACACCAGACATCCCACACGGTCACACAGTGCCAGGCAAGCAGTGAGGATCAAGGTCCACATTTGCAAAGGATGGGATCTGGGGTTTAGCTTCAAAAGTCCAGCTGTGAGTTTGGGATTGGAGGCGGAAGAGGACCTCGAGTCAAGACTGGATTAATCAGCAGTAGGGAGCCGGAAGGGCCTCGAGAATTCCACAATCAGGCCGACCGAGGTTCCTTCAGGGTTCATCAGCACTAATGGGTCTTCAGAGGTTCCTAAGAAGCAAGGCCTTTGTCTTCTGCTCCCAGTTTTCCTGTGTCAGATCTCTTAAATATTTAAGAGCAACATTAAAGGAGCAAAAACGCGAAGGAGGAAGAGTAGGTTTCGGTTATTCCTGGTTTCCTATTTTTGATGATAAACACCAAACCATTTAAAAAGGTCAAGAGGAACTAATAAACATGTAGAGTGCCTTATTTAAGGCAACTGTCATTCCAGAAATGGGGACCGGAGGACAGGGTGGTCTGAAGCTTTCCCACTCACAACCAGCCCCAAGAGCATCAAACAGCTGAGCCCTCCTTGGACCTGGCTAACGTCGAACGCCGCCACAGCTCCTGGGTACCGGCTTTACCCTCATAAAGGGCAAGTCTACTCTATAAAACGGAACGAGTTATGTTCAGTTCTTGCATAAGCCAAACACAGCCTGTTCTGTGGAGTGTAAAATGAAGGTCTTGGATGAGCTGGACATCTGAGGCATCTGACCGTGCTCCTCATCCTCCCCTCCCCCCCAAATCCCTGTTCATCAGTTGCGAAGGAATTAGCTCCCCCATCATGCAACTTGCTAGAAAATTCAAAGGAGAGAATAGCCACTCATTTCCTGATTGTGCTCTGATTCTGCTAAGAGGCCCAAGAGCTTGCAATCGATCTGAAAAGAGCAGAATGATCTCATCTTTAAGAAAATTCAGGAGGCTCTGCTAAACCTGGAACAGAAAATAAATGGGTCTCCCTACTTTAATCAGAAGTCAAAACATTTCCAATTCCTCTGAAAGGATGTCTCTCCATCTCTCTCTCAGGGCCCAAGTCTAATCTGTCAGATTATTATGGGGAGCTTCTGCTGGGAGGGCAAAGCAGGAAGAAAATGCTCTGGCCCACTTCTCTCTGGGGTACAGGAGGGTCTCGGGACTGCCCTAAGTCTGACTCAGGGCACTGCCACCCCCATATTCACACTCACACAAGCCAGGCACCAGGGGCGTTTCCCCAAGGACGACAGGGCCTCAGGCAAAGGCTCTTCAGCTTAGCTGTTAAGCAGGCACAGCCTGAGGGTTCCAGGGCCTACATGCAAGAAGGTGGGCACTAAATTGCAGCTCCCTTCCCCCTACAAAATGGGATCAGCAGTGGCTCCCAAATGCCAGTCTGGCAAAATCAGGATCATCAGGGAAACTTCGCTGACGTCCAAATGTCTGGGCCCCACCCTGAGAAATTTGATTCAACATGGGGGTGGGGGGCGGGTAGGGGGATGACGCCGCTGGCAATCCACGTTCTTAAAAGGCTTCCCAGGAGACTGCGGGCCTTGGGGATCTGTGCTGGTGACCTCTAAGATCCGCAAAGCTAGAACAGCCCTGCTCATGGAGGGAGAAGGGTCTCCCTCTGGTGCCAGGAAGGTGTGTGAGAGAGCAGCACAGCACCCCACTCCGAAGCCGCTGGTCTTTGTTTAGTCGGGGAAGAACAGGGAGGAGTGGCTGCACATCAGACTCCAAAGTGAGCACCAACCTCTCTGCCAGGGAAGGGGCCTGGACCAGAATGAACTTGCCAGAAGATTAGTGGCAAACCCACGTGCGCAGAAAACTGACATGCAGGACTGCAGGTGGGGAGGTCCAGTTGCTTGGAGCAGAGCTGGAGAAAGCCCAAAGTCTTAGCCTGTGGCTGCCCTGCCTCCTCAACAAAGGGCAAGACAGCTCTGCCTCTTCAACAAAGGGCAAGACACTTGCTCTCACTTGCCCCCTCTGTAAAACTAGGGACAGAGAGTCACTCTAACTACCTCAGGGCATTGTGGGAGGACCAACTGGAAAACCACAGAGGACAAGCCTCAGTGAAACACAAAGTTCTAGTCACTTCCTTTCCATGAAAGCCATTCCTCTACCAACAAGGTTAGACTGCAAACACCCAGAGGCGGTCTTCCCCCTCAAAAAGGGCTTCCTCTGTTTTTTCATGCTTAACCAATGGCTTTTTACTGATTGATCGCATCTCCTCCTGAAGATAAGGATGTGCAGAGGGTCCTCTCAGCATAGCTCCTCCAAAATCGCCCTCCCTTTCATGCCAGGGCCCTTTTTTGTTACGCATTAAGCCGATTTTTAACATAAAACAACATTGAAGGATTTTCCATTGTATTTAATCTGGAGGAAGATGCCATTCATGGAAGTGAAACTGGATTAGTCACTCAGATGTTCTGTGTATCTGAAAGCACAGGTATGAAAGCCATGAAGCCTAAAGAGCCAATGAACTGAATGTTTATTCTCTCCTTAAGTTCTGGCGCCCTGCTGACAAACCTCCAGTAGTTAATCTGGTAAAGAGAACTCGTTTCTTGAGTTACTGCATCCAGTCATCACCATCCAAGTAATCAGAGCACAGAGGTCAGCCACGCAGTACTTGGTTGCCGGGAGGACACAAAGACAACCAAGTATTCCGGCCTGCACGCGTCACAGCTTCACAAAAATTCTAGACACTTCTACCTTCTTCTGAGCAGATACCCTGCCTCTTATCAGGACCTTCTGGTGTAGTTCTCTTTGCTATTAGCACCAGCTGAGTGACCCTTGGAAACATACTCGAACTATCTGTAAAAGGAAGAGGTTGAGCTAAAAGATCTTTGTGGGCCTTTCAACTTCAAAATTCTGACTTAATTTTCAAATCCACTTTTCTGGCGTCAGACATCTGATTCAGAGGCTGTTTTCTCTATTTGTCGAGAATAACAGTAACTCAACCTGGGTTTTTTCCCCTTTAAAAAGGTTTATGAAACCACAGCCTAATCAATCCACTGGATGGGTGCACAAAGATCTCGGCTTGCTGGGTGAGTCTTATTCTAAAAACAAAGTGTTGGCAATCTGGGTTTATGCTACACTTCCAGTGGCTATGTTCAAACTTGACCTTCACTCATGACAAAGGGTGCCAGCAGATTCTAACAGTCCCTGTCTCTATAGGAAGGAGGCCCTGAGAAATGATAGTTTTACACTACACCGAAGATCTACATCCATGTAGACTGCTGGAACAGGGCTGGTTTGAAATGTGCTTCAGTTTCACCCAATTATGGGCTGAACAGACACACAAAAAAGTATATATAATTATGCCCATTCCAGCTAATTACATACTCTTGTACTAATTTTCAGATAAAAATATACAATCAATTTCTTATAAACGTAAGTTGGTGAGTGTTCGACATCTCACTGCTGGGCACCAGGTTTTCATCAGTATTTTTAATTTGAAAAACGTGTAGAAATGAAAGTGGATGGTACAAATATTTCTTCTAAAATAATGACTTATAAAGCACTTTTAATTTTGTGACTTTTTAAATCTTCAAAACAACTGACCAGCTCTTTATGGCTTTTTAAAAAAATTTTGGCCCAGACAGCATAACATGACCCTTTAAGTGTATTTCTTTTTTGCCAAGCTTTTTACTTTAAAATAGTTCAAATTTATAGAAAATTGGAAGTGTAGCACACTTAGCTGTAATCTTTTAAGTTAACAGACTGATTCCAAATTTCTATTTCCAAACTTTCATGCTCTTAAGAGTTAAAAAGCATCTATCTTTGCATATATGTAAATGAGACATACTTCTGCTGGTTCACAAAAGTATTTCTGTATTAGTTATTTGTGTATTAGGAACTAATCCTAGGTATTTTAATACCATAACAAGGAAGGGAATGGATGTCATTTAAAAAAAAAAATTCTTTCATGCCAGTGTGAGGCAATGTCTTAAGGCAATGGTCAACCATGAGACAGTCTCACGTTTAGTTCAGAAATTGCTTGGAAGAAGAACATCTTGTTTTCAACAAATCCTACTGGATATATTCTTACGGAAAACCGTTTCAAACAATAATACAATTTTAACTGCAAATACAATAAGGGGGACAAATGTATTTACATCAGTCCCCTGAGTCACTCTGCTCGAGACAATAAAGTCAAGATGCCTCTCGACCAAGTTGAGGAACTTGAGGAGGCAAAATTCCTTCGAGACCACCCCCAAGTTTGCGAGTGGCCCCCTACGGCGTCCACCCGAGCGCGGACAGCAGAGAAACCCGGACCTCAGCCCGGGTGGGCGGGCGGCCGCAGGGCCGCGGCGGGGCCTGGTCCGGGCCTCGGGAGCTGACCAGGCCGGCTGTCCCTCCGGAACCCTGGGCCGCCCCAGCCACCCGAACCTCGGCCCCTCGGATCCGGCCGGTGGGACGGCACCTGGAGCCACCGCGCGGGTCGCATCGCTCGGGCTGACCCCCAGGAACCCAACGTGGCCCGAGGAGAGCAGTCCCCTCCCCCCGGGGCCTCCCCCACGCCCCGACGCCGGCCAAGGGCGGACCACAGCAGGGGCTCGTCGGGGCCCAGCAGGCGGGCCCCGGGCGCGGGCGTTCGCCGGCAGGTGCGCCCAGGGTCCCCGCAGCCTCGCGCGGTGCAGCCGCCCCTGCCGGTCGCCGTCGAGGGGGCCCGCCGGCCAGGGCGCGGCGAAGGCTGGCTTACCTTGGGGCCCTCGGGGGGCACGCGCGGGTCGTTCCACGTCGTGGTGCGGCTGTTGTGGTCCACGAAGAAGGGCCAGCCGGTCTGCGGATCGATCTTGATTTCCCAGCCGGGGGGCAGGGGGTCGCCGGCGCCGGTGCCGGACGCCATCTGCACCATGGGCGAGTGGGTGGCAGCGCTCATGCTGGGTCGGGGTCTGCCCGGAGGGGCGGCCACCGGGGTGCCGGGTCACGGGGAGCCGAGTCGCGGGGTGCCGGCCTCCAGGCGCCGAGTCGCTCGCTGGCCGCGGCCGGATCGAGAGCGGTGCGCGCCGCCGACGTGTCCGGGAAGCCGGCGCCGGGCACCTTTATGAATTAAAGGAGGGGGTGACGTGGCCCGAGAGGGGTGGAAGTGTCTGGAAATAGCCTCCTTGCTGCCAACCGGGAAGGAGATAAAGGGAGGTAGCAACTGGCCGGCTAGAAACTTCTGGTCCCATCCAGAGAAGTTGGCGGCGAGCGGGTTGGATGCGGAGCTCCGCCCTGAGTCATAGGCTATAATCGGGGCGGGGCGGGGCGGGGCGTGGGCGGGGCCTCGGACGACCGCCCCTCCCCCACCCCTTCCGTTCCTCCGCCGCCCGGCAGCCCTGGCGGGTGTTCCCGAGCAGAGACTGGCCGGCAGGGCGGGCAGCCTCCGGGGCGTCGTCGGTGTGCGCTGGGCCGGTTTCGGTTTTCAGACTCCCTCCCTCTGCTCGGAGCCGAGTGGGTGTTCCCTGGACTGGGACTCGGCGCGCAGGATGCCTGCTGCCTCTTCCTATAAAAACAAAGTCACCGTGAGCCTTTAAAGTCGTGGATTTTAAACTAGAGTCTCGCCCACCCCCCTTTGCTCCCTTATACACTGATACTCGGGGACGCTGGTGTCCCTCTAGTACGTTTGGGTCACTTTTTTCCAAGGGCCTGAGGAGCTCCGGAATGTTGATCTGACACCATAACAAAGCCAGGGAGAAAATGCAAATACAAATAGAAACTCACCTGCCTTCTTTGGCAGCCTAAAAAAAGATTGCGTCAGCCGTGGTTTTATGCATCTCAAATATACAAACTATCATTGCAATGACAAACTTTAAAGACAAATGACCTTCTTTTGGGTTTGGACCTTTTTTATGGTAGAAATTATTTCTTGGCTATCTTAAATCTTGACCTTCATTTGGGAGGTGGGGCCAAGTCCAACCATGAAAAATTGTTGATTCAGTGGTGGTTGTGCTTGTAACCTAAACCAAGCAGTTCCCAGGAAAAGCCCGTGCCCCTAGAGGGAGAATTTGGAGGAGGTTCCATTTCAGATTCTTAGGCAGGCAGATTCTTTCCCTTCCCCAGAAATATTCTGGGAAGTTGCTTTCATTAAGAAGAAAACCACAGGTCCAAAATGGTGTTACTTGGGCCAGGCCAAGTCACCAAACCAGGGTTTAATACTTAACCTAATTTCAGTTTCAACCTCCCCCAGAAATATGTCTAAACTTGTCAATCAGGAATTTTCTGATAAACCCAAAGATATAATCTGTCGCTTGAGCCTTCTCTATCCCCCAAAGGAAGATGAGGTTATTTGCAAAGTAAGAACCCCTGCCCTTCCTCCTAAAGGAAGATGATCTTGCCTGAAACAATCCTTTTTTTCTTTTTCTTCTTCTTCCTCTTCCCCCTTTGTTGCCCCACCTTCTTCTTATAAAAACCTTCCATTTTGTACAACTCCTCAGAGCATCTATTTCCTAGATGGGATGTTGCTTGATTCATGATTCTTTAATAAAGCCAATTAGAGGGGCGCCTGGGTGGCTCAGTGAGTTAAAGCCTCTGCCTCCGGCTCAGGTCCTGATCTCAGGGTCCTGGGATGGAGCCCCACATCGGGCTCTCTGCTCAGCGAGGAGCCTGCTTCCCCCTCTCTCTCTGCCTGCCTCTCTGCCTGCTTGTGATCTCTCTCTCTCTGGCAAATAAATAAATAAAATCTTAAAAAGAAAAAAAAAAACTTAAAAAAAATAAAGCCACTTAGATCTTCAATTTACTCCGTTGAGTTTTGTTTTTTAACACTTTGGGCTAATATTGGACCTAATTTTTCAACTCAAATTCAGAGAATATCCTGGAACCTTTCTTCCTGCCTCAAGTCACTCCTTTTGGAACAAATGCGAGAATGGCTTCTTGATCATTCATTTCCAGTGGAATGTTTCCCAGTTGCATGAATCTGCTTGTCAGCTTTGAAATCCCAAAACTCGGTTTTGTGAAAATGCCAGTGTACCAATTTACCACTAGAAATATTACTATTGAAGGAGCTGGACCCTCACGTTCACTGGTCAGTATCTAGGTTACTCTTGTATCTGAAGCTCTTAGCAGAGGGCTGGGCTCAGAGTTCATATTCAATGAATATTGATATTTATTGAAGATTGAATGCAAAGCAAATTGTATTTCTTTCCTTTGCTCAGTTTGCTTTCCACTACAACTACAGTTTAAACACTGAGAGCATTCTTTACTGGGCTTTTTTTTCCTAGGCAGAAGCAGAGAGGAAACAGTTTTCTCTGGGATTAATTTAGCTGTTTCTGAGACTTGTACTCCATCAGGGGCTTCGAGTGGGTTTGCCTAAAATGGAGCCGTAAGTCTTGGAGAGCTGGCTGAAAGCAGTCCTTTGAGCCATTCCAAATAACAGGGAGCTTGTCTGTCTATGGTGGCTTTTTTTTTTTTTTTCCTTTCTCTGGGCCTTAGGACATTAGTTCGCTGGGTGCTATGGACTGAATGTTTGTGGGCTCCCAAATT
The DNA here is from genome assembly GCA_028533885.1 of Nasua narica. NCBI lineage: Eukaryota > Metazoa > Chordata > Mammalia > Carnivora > Procyonidae > Nasua > Nasua narica. The sequence continues at coordinate 64,502,572 of CM052812.1, read as the reverse complement.
CGTATGTTGAAACTTATTCCCCTGTGTGATGCTGTTTGGAGGTGGGCGTTTGGGAGGTGATTAGGTCATGAGGGTACACCCCTCATGGATGGGGTTCCTACCCTTATAAAAGAGACCCCGGGGAGCTCCCTGCCTCTTCTATCAGCACGAGAGGACCCATCGAGAAGGTGGCTATCTGTGAACCAGGCTCTCACTGGACACCAACTCTACTGGTACCTTGATCTTGGACTTCCCAGCCACCAGACAGTAAGGAATAAATTCCTGTTGTTCATAAGCCACCCCGTCTCGGGTATTCTATGATAGCCGCCTGAATGGATGAAGACACCAGGCCTTCTGGAGTCTGCCCTAAGCATGACTTCTGGTTCCTCTTTCTCTCTTACCACCCAGTCATTCCCAAGCTTAAGGACTCCGCTGCCTCGACATTCCTTGACTGTGTGCATTTGTTCTTCAGGACGACCGGCATGGCCCATGTCACCCTAATCTCTCGTGTAGACCCAGGTGATGGCCTCTAATTTTGTCCGTGTCCAGTCCCTTGCCCACATGGCAGCCAGAGTGACCTTGTTCAGGCACGAATGGACCATGTCCTTTCCGTGATTAGAATGATCTCATGGCTCCCATCGCCCTCTCTGTACTCAAGTCCACACTCCTTGGCCTGGTAGACCTCAAACCCTGTCTCTCCGCTCCTGGTGCGCACTCCGTGCTCGCCGTGCTGAGCCGTATCTCGCACACACTTCTCTCGTCTGCACACACTGCTCCTTCCGTCTTCTTGCCCACTCCCAGCACCTGCAACTCCCTTTGCCTGGCTGATTCCTCTTCATCCCCGAGTATCCCCTTTGCTCTGATACAAATCCTGTGCCACCTTATCCCGTGAACCGCCCTGCAATTGCTTGTTTGATGGTCCGGTTTGCTTATGGGTTGAGTTTCCCGAGGGCAGGTGCAGAATCCTGATAGTCACTCTGTCCCAGCCTCTGGCACTGTGCCTGGCAGATAACAGTAACAAAAACAACAGTAATGGTAATGACTGCCATCCGCTAGGTATTACCACAGGCCAGTTATTGTGTGATGGACTTTATGCAGATTATCTCATCTTTGTTGGGGAGGCTGTGATCCCCTTTCAGGAATGAAGAGCGTATTCCCCCAGATGCTGGGAACACTACAGGGATATCGATCCCGTTTGTCCTTGGGGGACTGGCTTTGCTGAGGAAAACCGCCTCATGTCAGATCACCTGCAAGAGCCCCCTTCATCCGGGGCTTGATCTACTGAGGGGCACAAGGGCCCTGCCTTTTGGTCCAACTCAGGGGAGAGCTAAGGAGCTCTCCCCTCTGCAGAGCGCTCTCTGGGGTGGCCGCTGCTTTCCTTGGGACTGCCTCAGGCCTCAGCTTCTCCCTCTGCCTGCTCCTGCTTCCTGCTCTCCCTTTCACTGGTATTGCTCTTAAAAGGACTCCCTCAAGAAGCCCTGCTAGCTGACTTCTGTCTCACAGTCTGCTTCAAGGAACCCAACCTAGAACAATCCACTTAGCAGCCCTATGGGAGGGTATTATTGTGACTCCCCCTTGACAGCTGAAGCAATTAAGGTTTAGAGATGTGTAACCGCTCAGTGTCACAGCGCTCATGATTTGTGCAAGTGGGATTCAAATGTAGCCAATGGATTCCGGAGCCCGCGCTGTTAGCCAGGCACTCAATAAATATAATAAGTAAATCGATGGCTTCGTCCCCCTAGTCACCAAGGAAAGATTTTAAAAAGCTACAATTCAGAAACAAAGTTTTGTGCCGATGATTTGTCTCAAGGCTGAGGAAACAGGGGCGGCCCCAGGCTGCTGGGACCGCCTCACGTCAGGCCCCCTGATGGTGGGGATGCACCTGACGCACAGCACAGGTCACAGATGTGGACTCACGCCCGACTCTCATGGCGAGTTCCAAATGCAAATGTCACCCAGAAGATTTCGGTGTCTGAATAATTTAATCCATTTCTAATGGAACACACGAGCTGGCATAAGAGAACAGCCAGTTCTCCCAGATCGGTGCAAAACGCTGGTCATCCCACGTCATTTTTGTTTGCCGTTGGGATGGATGTCCTCAGAGATCAACACATGCAGCCATGCACAGCTTTACCAACCAACCCCTCCCAACACGACCCTTCCACTCAGGGCAGCGTCGACGAGGAAAGCTGGGGCCACCTGGTTGGAAGCTCTGGCTTCTCCCCAACGTCCTGATGGTCCAGTGCGTGGGGGAAGAGGAGCCCCACGCGGTAGGTGTTAGAGCAGAGAGGGGAATAGGAGATGTCTAGTTGTGCTATGGAGGTCTCAATGATAAGCTCTAGAACTATACACTGGTGGAGGGGGAGGGGAAAAAACCAAGACAGTTGGCCCTTGAACATCATGGGTTTAAACAGCGTGGGTCCACTTAAACGTGGATTTTTCTCAATAGACACAGTACGGTACTCTATATGCATTTTCTCTTCCTTATGATTTTCTTCACATTTTTCTTTTCTCTAGCTTACTTTATTTATTTTAAGACTACCGTGTACGACACATGGACTGTGTATGTGTTCGTAGGCTTCTGGTCAACAGTAAGCTATTAGTAGTTAGGTTTTGGGGGAGTCAAAGTTACACACAGATTTCCAACTGTGCGTGGGGTGGGGCTGGTGCCCCTGACCCCCATGTTGTTCAAGAGTCAACTGTATGGCTCAGCTGTAGAATTTCAGATTGCAGCACTAGCTTCGCATCTGTTTGTTATTAAGGGTTAAAGTCGGCTCACTGAAGTCCATCTGCTCCCTGCTCTCTGACCTCCGGTGGTGGGGACATTCTGTACCAGGCATCTGGGCCTTTAATCGTAAACTATCCTGCTTTGCTATTTATCTACACATCCCCCTGAAAGGATTGCAGGAACCATGGAAATGGAGACTCTAGCATTAAAAGCTAAATTAAAAAAATTATATTTTTTAAGTAATCTCTACACTCAACATGGGCCTTGAGCTTACAACCCCAAGATCAAGAGTTGCATGCTCCACTGACTGAGCCAGCCAGGCGCCCCCAAAACTAAATTTTTTAAATATCAGGCGCTGACCTGTACCCTGGGGCAAATAATACATTATATGTTAATTAAAAAGTAAAATAAAATACATAAAATAAAATAAAATAAAATAAAAATATCATGCTTTGTTGTTAAGCAGGTCAGGACATGGTCTTAATGATTTTGCCCAGCAAACCTAGGAGGCATTAAGCCCGTTGCACAGACGAGGAAACAGCCTCAGAGATGTTGAGTAACTGGTCCAAATTAACCTGGCTGACCAGCAGGTAGAACCAGGATTTGAAACCAAGTCTGTCTGATTCCAAGGCCTGTGCTTGATTGTAAGGTTAAACACTCCTTCAGGTTTTGCTGCTTTTCCGTTTTCAGCGAGTCCTAGCCAGCCGAACAGCTGTACTAGGTTGCACAGTGTTCACCACCCCCAAATCCATATCCACCAGGAACCTCAGAATGTGGCCTTACAATGTAAGTGGAATCGGGTGAAGATGAGGTCATACTGAGGGTGCCTGGGTGTCTCAGTCGGTTAAGTGTCTGCCTTTAGCTCAGGTTATGATCCTGGGGTCCTGGGATTGAGCCCCACGTCAGGCTCCCTGCTCATCGGGGACTCTGCTTCTTCCTCTGCTTCTCCGTTTGCCCCTCCTCCCTGCTTTTGCTCTCTCTCGCTCACACTCTCTCCCTCTCAAATAAATAAATAAAATCTTTTTAAAAAATAAAAATTAAAAATAAAGCTAAGACGAGCTCATATTGGATAGGCAGGCCGTAACCCAATGACCAGTATCCTTATAAGAGGAAATGTGGACACAGAGACACACAGAGAGAAGGCTTGGTGAGGCTGGAGCAGAGATCGGAGTAATGTATCTACAAGCCAAGGGCTGCCAGCAAACACCAGAAGATGGCAGAGGAAGGGTCCTCCCCTCGAGTCTTCCAGAGGGAGCCTTGCTCTGCCAAACCTTCACTTCCAACTTCTAGCCTCTCGAACTGTGAGACAGTGGATTTCTGTTGTTTTTAAGCCCCCCACTCCGGGGTTGGCACTTTGTTAAGGCAGCGCTACGAAACACATTCAGCGGCCATACCATCAATCTCTGTCACCCAATTCGGAGGTGGCTCCTGTGATCCATAATGAGAAGCACCCTTTGGAGCACGAGCGACAAATGGTTTGATTTCTCCCTCATCAAGCACAGCAGTGCAGAGAGGAGGCTTTTCTCAACTGTTCATCTCCCCACCAGACGAAAATCAAATTCCTGTTTGAGGAACTATCTGCCAGGAAAGTAATGAACTCCCAGCTCATTTGAAGTGAACCTCTTATATTTGTTTTTATTTTTATTTATTTATGTATTTACTTTTTTTTTTAAGATTTTATTTATTTATTTGACAGAGAGAGATCGCAAGTATGCAGAGAGGCAGGCAGAGAGGAAGGAGGAAGCAGGCTCCTGCCTGAGCAGAGAGTCTGAGGCGGGGCTCAATCCCAGGACCCTGAGATCAGGACCTGAGCCAAAGGAAGAAGCACAACCCACTGAGCCACCCCGGCGCCCCTTATGTATTTACTTTTAAATTTTAATTCCAGTATGGTTAACACGCAGTGTTATATTAGTTTCAGGTATATGATATAGTGATTCAACAACTCTGTACATCACTCAATGCTCATCATAAGTGTCCTCTCCATCCCCTTTATCTACTTCTCCCCTCCCCACCTCCCCTCTGGTAACCATCTGTTTGTTCTCTAGAGTTAAGAGTCTATTTTTAGTTTGTCTCTTTTTTTGCTTTGTTCGGTTGTTCTTAAATTCCACATATGAATCCATCATATGATATTTATCTTTCTCTGACTGACTTATTTCAATTAGCATTATACCCTCTAGATCCATCCATGTCATTGCAAATGGCAAGATTTTATCCTTTTCTATGGCTGAAGGGTTAATATTCCAGCTTGTATAATACCCCATTTTCTTCGTCGATTCATCTCTTGGTGGACACTTGGTCCGTTTCCATAATTTGGCTATTGTAAATAATGCTGCAATATATATAGGGGTGCATATATCTTTTCAAATTTCTGTTTTCACATTCTCTGAATAAATACCCCATAGTAAAATTACTGGATCATATGGTAGTCCTACTTTTAATTTTTTGAGGAAACTCCATACTGTTTTCCACAGTGGCTACATCAGTTTGCATTCCCTCCAACAAGGCATGAGGGTTCCTTTTTCTCCACATCCTTGCCAACATTTGTTGTTTCTTGTGTTTTTTTTTTTTTTCAGTCATTCTGACAGATGTGAGGTGATATCTCACTGTGGTATTGATTTGCATTTCCCCGATGATGAGTGATGTTGAACATCTTTTCATGTGTCTGTTGGTCGTCTATATGTCTTCTTTGGATAAATATCTGTTCGTGTCTTCTGCCCATTTTTTAAATGGATCATTTGGTTTTTTGTTTTTTGGGGGGTTTTTGTTTTTGCTGTTGAGATGGATAAGTTCTTTATGTATTTGGATACTAACCTTTTATCAGATATGTGATTTGCAAATATCTTCTCCCATTCCATAGATTGTCTTTTAATTTTGTTACTTGTTCCCTTTGCTGTGCAGAAGCTTATATGTGTCTTTGTTTTTTTTTTTAAAGATTTTATTTATTTATTTACAGGGAGAGAGAGAGATCACAAGTAGGCAGAGAGGCAGGCAGAGGGGGAGGGGGAAACAGGCTTCCCGCTAAGCAGAGAGCCCGGGGATCCATCCCAAGACCCTGAGATCGTGACCTGGGCTGAAGGCAGAGGCTTAACCCACTGAGCCACCCAGTCGCCCCTTATATATGTCTTTAAATGATGTGTTTTCTTTCCACCAATCAAAACTCTCCAGATTTTAGGGTCAGGTTTCAGTCATGTCCCTCTGACAAAGTATAAATGAATTGAGAGCTTATCAAGCCAAAAATCAATAAATAGTGATGGAACTATAGGAAGGCAGTGAAAAATCTCCAGTTATCCATTTAGTCGTCCACTCCAGCAAACACTTGAGGGCCAATCTTTAGGAATGTAATGATGAATAAAAGGTAGGCTTGGCTCCTTTTGTGGATGGATGGGACAACCCTGTGAACAGTTAAATTATATTACAATGTGGTAAATGACGTTGCAGAGGTAAAATATTCTCAGAGCCCAAAAGATGGAGCAACTGACCCACCCCCTGAATCTGAGAGGGTTTCAGGGAGGAAAGAACATTTATGTTGAAAGAAAAAATGTTTTTTAAGTTGGTAATTCAGAATGTAAAAGGCACCAAAGAATACTGTATTCATTTGCTAAGTCTTTGTAACAAAGTACCACAAATGGGGTAGTTTAGAACAATGGAAATCTATTGTTTCATAGTTGTGGAAATCAGAAATGCAAGATCAAGGTATCTGCAGGGATTGTACCTACCAAGGACTGAAAGGAAAAAACCTGTTCCAGGCTCCTCTCCTGGCTTCCAGTGGTTTGCTGAGAATCACTTCAATCTCCACCGCCTTCTTCACACAGTGTCCTCCCTGTGCACCCGTATATGTCCAAATTTCCCTTTCGTATAAAGATACATGTCATATTGGATTATGGATGCACACTACTCTTACATGACCTCAATTTAATTAATTTCATCATCAAAGCCCCTATTTCCAAATAAGGAAATTCTGAGGTCCTGAGGGTTAGGATTTCAACATAGGCATTTTATGGGTCACAATTCAATCCATCACAGGTACTAGGTGCTCAATGAAAAACAAACCTTCTTCCTTCTGATGTTTCCATGCCTCCCAGGACCCTGGGAAGCAACCAGC
>CM052812.1:64390133-64495263 GCA_028533885.1 Nasua narica | reverse complement strand
GAGGAGGACGGGAAGAGACTTTAAACTCCTCTTGGAGGACCTTCCTCTTCAGACGGGGCTGCCGCAGTCCCATGTTTTGACAGTTTAAATGGACATAGTTCTTGTGGGTCTAACGACTGTCGCATTGCTTGTTTTCCCTTTCCCTCAAGGAGCCTACAGTCTCCTATGGTGAGGTGCTCCTCCAAATCTTGTGACCATGACGGGAATTGTCATTTTTTCTCCCCTCTGGGTCAGCCAGCCTCTGGCTAGGTCCTTAGGGACAGAGCTCCCTCTGCTGGCTCGGGAGCTGGAGCCTTGTGGATCTTGAACAGAAGCCTTCTTCCTGTGGCAACATCGACTTCAAATAATTGTCATCATAATAATCTAGAACAACCCATTTATGACACAGTACAATTATCTATTGCTGTAGATTGATGATGTTACTGTGAAGTATAGAAAAGGCTGTGTAGTCAGGCTGGGGCCCTTGTGAGCAGTGACCTTTGGCCTATTTCTTAATTTCTCCGAACCTCAGTTTTCTCATCTGTAAAATGGATATAATAACCCTTGTGTCAATTGGGGTCCAGGCAGGAAAACAGAAATTATGCTAGTTGGGTTCACACAGAGAACATGGGGAAATTGTGAAACGGTGTCGGGGGGGCAGAGAAAACGGTTGGGGTATTCTGAGGTCACAGAGAACAGCTGCAGGAAGCAGCCGCCATCCCTGCGGTGGAGGGAAGAGGCTGGGATCACCCGGACTGCGTCAGGAACCTACTGCTGCTCAACAGACCTCCCCCAAGCTTAGAGACTTACTGCTCTCGGGGTTGGCTGGCTGGCTAGGCAGTGCTTCCGCCGGTCTCCCCTGGACTCATTCATGCCGCGGTCTTCCGTGAGAAGGTAGGCTGGAACATCTGAGGAGTTGGCCTATCTCTCTGTCTCTCTGTCTCTCCCCGTCTCTTTCATGCTCAAGGAGGCTACGCTGGACTCCCTCACGTGAGAGTGGCAGCGACAGTCCGAGAGAAGACGTCTCAGACCACAGATGCTCCTCCAGGCTCTGCTTCCCGTCTGCTCCCATTGGCCAAAGCAGATGGCCTGATCTAGCCTGGGTTCCGCCCGAGGGGACACTCCGGGGTCTGGATATCGGGAGGCAGGATCCATCGGGGGTCACCGGTGTAACGGTCCATCTCAGGAACCTACAGATTTAGAGGAGGGGCTCCCAGCCACGTGCTAGCTCAGGATCTTGGAGGAGGGATCTCATGGCACAGATGTGTGAAGTGCAGGCCTCCCCCCTCCCTCCCGCTCGAACCTTCCCTCCCTCAACCTCCCCTTGCCCCCTGGCTGTGCGGGGAGTGCGGAAAGAAGTTGGAAACTGGAACCATCTGCTGCTCCAGGGGAATCAGCAAGCAGATTTAGGAAGGAACAGGTCTCTCTTCCTTCACCTTCCAAACTCCCTCTGACACAGGAGAAATGTAGCTTGCAGACTCCCAGCCTGGCGTCCCGGAGCTGGGATGGTGGGAGCTGAGACTCGGATGGAATGCTTCACGGTCTTGCAGGCGTGCGGTGAAGATTGATGGTGTGTGCACAGTGCTCAGCCCAGGTGAAACATTTAATAAGGGATAACGATTGGTATCCTTAACTCTTTTTTTAAAGATTTTATTTTTAGGTCATCTCTACACCCAACACAGGGCTCAAACCCACAACCCCGAGATCGAGAGTCCCGCGCTTCACAGGCTGAGTCAGCTGCCACCTGTATTATTAACTCTTTTTAAATCTTTCCTAAGCACGATGGCACTGAACTCTTACTTGCTAGATACCTCACCGTGGCGTAACATTTGGAGGTAACTGAGGCTTTATTCCATGCCGACATTTTCTCACTGCCCTGTGGCCCTCATCCATAACATTTCTTCATCCATAACATTTCTCATCTCACCCAGGAGAATGTTTCAGGGTCTGCACAGAAGGTCTAGAAGGTCGTTGAAGTTCACAGGGCTTCTGAGTGGATTTTTCAAACATTTAACGGAAACAGTGGCTTTGAAAGCCCCACCTTTCCATCGCAAGATCTGGGTTTATCCAGAGAGTAAAGGTTTCTTGAGGTCTCGGAGACCTGGGGCCTAGAGAGCTGGGGGCACAGAGCTTATACCAAAGGTGCAGAGAGGAAAGCAAGGTAGGAGATCCCAGCCCGGAGGAGAGAACAGTGACCAACTAGCAGAAAGAATCAGAGGGGCTTAACTGGATCTGGCATGTTGGGCCTAAGAGAGAGTCCCATACTCTGGTTCCTTCCAGGGCTTATAAGGGTAGACATAAATTGCTGGGAGAGTGCCAACAAGGAGGGGAAAGATCTGTGCCTTCTGTCTCAACGAGTCAGGTCTAGGCTCGTCTATATCCAGCAGGGCACAGACAACACACTCAAAGTAGAGAGTTGAAAAGAATTGAATCAGGATCTGTTTACAAGTGTGGGCAGGACTTCGTAACAGCAATAAGAAGTCCGTACAGTATCCTGGTACTAATAATAGCTGGGAGCTATCAACTACCACTTTTAGGCCTGACGGAGCAAGAGGAAGGACCAATTCCTGGAACCTGGTGAGCTGTGTGTTGAGGGCTGCCAGACAAGCTATGATTTGGGGCACACAGCCAGCCCATTGCAGTGGCCCAGCAGGTGGGAAGTTTGGGGAATAAATGTGATTCTTTTTCTTTTCCCTTTCCTGCCAGTACAAAGGATTGCCAGATTACATGAGATATACTTCTGCTAAAAAAATTAAATTGCTTATCTAAAATTCAAATTTAATGGGGGTGGGCAGGTCCCATATTTTATCTGGTAAGCCTAGCCGGTATTCCCCTTTGGCTAGCCCAAACAGAAGCCAGGGCCCAGGACATCCTATTGAGGCAGCCCCAAAGGTCCCCTTAGGTTTTATCCTGTAGGCAATGGAAGTAACTAAAGATTTTCAGGAAAAGGGCAAATATTTTATTAAATCATTCTTTATTTAATATTTGTAGCAACACCGTACATGATAGCATAAAATGCACATTACAAGAAGAATGAATTGCAATGGGTACACAAGGAAATATTATACAGCAGGGAAAAATCGACTTTAGCCACACACAATGGGTTTTTTGTTGTTTTTATCAGTTTCAGTTTATTGATTTTTTGGTATAGATTTCTTAAATAACAATATTTAAATTAAAAATCAAAGCATATTTACTTTATGTAGGGTACATGTCTTAAGTTTAATGGTCATATTTTTTTATGACAGCATTTTTTTTTTTTAGATTTTATTTATTTATTCGATACAGAGAGAGAGATATCACAAGTAGGCAGAGAGGCAGGAGGAGAGAGAGGAGGAAGCAGGCTCCCTGCTGAGCAGAGAGCCCGATGCGGGGCTCGATCCCAGAATGCTGAGATCATGACCCGAGCCGAAGGCAGCGGCTCAACCAACTGAGCCACCCTGGCGCCCCGTTATGACAGCATTTTTAAGATGACTAATATATTGTACACCTGAAGCTAACATAACACGGTGTTAACCATACTGGAATTAAAAGTTTAAAACTTAATAAGTAAAAGATAGCTCCTATATTGCAGAATTATTTTCAATCTCTATGTATCGTTAAAATACTTAAGTAGGCGGGGCGCCTGGGTGGCTCAGTGGGTCAAAGCCTCTGCTTTCGGCTCAGGTCTCGATCTCAGGGTCCTGGGATCGAGCCCCGCATCGGGCTCTCTGCTCAGCGGGGAGCCTGCTTCCCCCTCTCTCTCTGCCTGCCTCTCTGCCTACTTGTGATCTATCTCTGTCAAATAAATAAATCTTAAAAAAAAAAAAAACAACAAATCTCCCTATACCATTTTCTGGTCAACTCCTCCACCAGCCCTTCTCAGCCTCTGGGAACTGCTGATCTGCTTTCCGTTCCTACAGCATTGCCCTTTTTAGAATTTCATACAAATGGAGTCACACAGCATGTAGCCCTCTGAACCCAGTCTATTTCATTGAGCGTGATGCATGAGGTGTCTTTCTGTTGTTGCCTGCCTAGATAATTCCTCTTCCTTGCTAAGCGTTTTTCCATTGCATGGATGATGTAGCAGTTTGTGAATCCATTCAGAAGTTTAAGGACATTTGGGATGTGTATTGGTCAGGGTTCTCTAGAGAAATAAATTCCGTAGAATACATATACACAGATCTACATATACCAGCATACATACGTCTATATCTATCTATATCTCTATCACCTTTATCAATACCTGTATCTATCAAGAGAAATAGTTCGTCTTCGGGAATTAGCTCATGTGATTGGAGGGGGAGGAATGATGGTAAGTCCAAAATCTGTAGGGGTAGGGTTGGCCGGCAGGCTGGGGACTCAGGCAGGAGTTCTATGTTATAGCTTCAAGGTGGAAGTGCTTCTTTAGGAAACCTCAATTTTTGCTCTTAAGGCCTTCAACTGATTTGAGGAGGCTCACCCACATTATTGGCGGTAACCGTGACTTAGAGCCAACTGACTGTAAATGTTAATCACAACTGCAAATACCCCGACAGCGACATCTGGGCTAATGTTTGACCAGACAGCTTTGTACCATAGCCTAGTCAAGCTGACACATAAAATTAACTATCACAGGATATTTCTTGTTTTTCGTGAACATGAATAAAGCTGTTGTAAACATTCCTGCATGGGTTTTTTGTGGATCCAAGTTTTCATTTCAACTGGGTAATAGGAGTAGGATAGCTAGATCATAGAGCAAGTATATGTTTAATTGTATAAGTAACTGCCAAACTTTTCTAGAGTGGTTATACTATTTTGCATTTCCATCAGCAACATACGAGAGTTCTAGCTGCCCACTTGGAATTGCCCCTCTTTTTTAAAATTTTAGCCAAGGTGATAAGTATGAAGGAGTAAAAAGAGCAAGAGTACATATGGCCTTACGTACTTTTCCATAGTTATAAGAAGGAAAATTAAATGATATGAATATATATATACACACATATACCTGCATTACAATTCTAGTTTAGGAAATAATGGTAAAGTCCAACTTAAGGATAGGACTTCCATCTGAGGGGAGAAGGTAGAGGAATGAGAAATAAAAGAACCCTGTAAGTGTTTATGTTATTATCAGTGTAATGGTTCCCAGGTTAGCTGACGAGATCATCGTTGTTCATGATTTCTCTTTCTCTTTTTTGTTTCTTTTTTCAGAGAGGGAGAGAGAGCATGCCAGCACCGAGCAGGGCAGAGGGAGCGACAGAGGGAGAGAGAGAATCAAGCAGGCTCCACACCACGTGGAGCCCGAGGCGAGGCTCACTCTCATAACCCTGAGACCACGACCTGAGTCACAATCAAGAATCAGACACTTCCCTGACTGAGCCACCTAGGTGCCTCCAGTTGTTCACTACTTCATTAAAACATGAAAAAAATTTAAAAAGGGCCGCATGTGGGCAAATGATGACAGTGTGTTGAAAACCAAGAATTGTGATTAATCCAATTCTGTATACTTGAAGTCTCATTAAAAAAAAAAAAAAGGAAAAGAAAGATTAGTGGCAAAATGGGTAGTGTATTAGAAGTGGGAGAGAGTAAAGGCATGAAGGACGGGGAAGGAAAGGAATTCCGATAATCAGTGGAAATTACAGACCCAAGGTTGCAGGTGCGGGGTGTGTGGGGGGGATATTTAAATGACAAGTCAGAGGGGAAAGGGAATGGACAGGGACTCTGGGATCAAAGGAATATAGGGAGCAAGAGAGATAGTAAAGCACATGGTTGATGTTTTTGCCTAGCAGGAATGATGTCATTCACCAAGACAGATGCCAGAGTAGAATTTTGAGGGGGGTGAAGAGCCCATGCAATTATTCAGAATTCAAGTAGGGAGCTCAGGAAATGGGGAGGGAGAGACTTGGGGATAATTTCTATATAAAAGTCGTTTTTTATTCTGCACCCTCGGACCCTGGGCCCAATGTTTTACATGTGTTATTCCATTGACTTTTTCCGGCAATCCTGTGCTATTTTATACATACTTGACAGAGGAGAAACAGAGGCATCAAAGGAACACTGAGTGGGTTTAAGGGGCCAGGAGAGATCAGAAACTGTAAATTTGTAATGGTGACCGTTGACAAGGGTGTCCGCTTTTTCTCTCGCAATTCTTGACAGGAGCAAATAGAAGAATCTAAGGTTAGGGATTTGGGGTGAAGGACAAGAGGGTAAAGAATTAAGGCAGTTTCCTGACTGATGACTGTGTTGAGTAGGACCCCGGGCTTGCCAACTCTGAGACCAGGGAGTCTAAGGATGACACGGGGGAACATGTCAAGACCTCCGGAGGACTTTACAGATTCCTGGTCCTCAAAGTCACAAACTATAGATTTGAGGACTTCTTCCTATTCATGTAGGTCATAAATTGTGATTTTTCTAAATTGATTCTAGATGATTTTACACACTGCAGCCTCTGGTAACAGTAGGGGCTGAGATTGCTATGGGCTGTACTTTTATTTTGTTTTTAAGATTATATTTATTTATTTGACAGAGAGAGAGAAAGAGACAAAGAGCATGCACAAGCAGGGAGTGGCAGACAGAGGGCGAGAGAGAAGTAGGCTATCTGCTGAGCAGGGAGCCCAGTGCCGGGCTTGATCTCAGTACCCCAGGATCATGACCTGAGCTCAGATGCTCAACCAACTGAGCCATCCAGGTGCCCCTACACAACTCTTTTTTTAAGGAGTTGGTAAATGTCTTATTTTCTGTTCATTGGATTTTCTGTGTACTTATTATGAACGTATCCCTAAATATTCCCTCAGTTGTTTGCTCTCCTTCCAATAAGATCAAACAAATTAGGTGTTCATCACATTCCATATTCTTGAAATCTCTCAGAGCCTTTTAAAAGATTGTGGTAAGGGGTGCCTGGGTGGCTCAGTTGGTTGAGAACCTATCTTCGGCTTAGGTCATGATTCCAGGGTCCTGGGATGGAGCCCCGCATCGAGATCTCTGCTCAGCGGGGAGCCTGCTTCTCTCTCTCTCCCTCTGCCTGCCTCTCTGCTTGCTTGTGCTCTTTCTCTCTGTCAAATAAATAAATAAAATCTTAAAAAAAAAAAAAGATGTGGTAAAATACACATAACATAAAATTCACCATTTGAGCCATTTTTTTTTTAAAGATTTTATTTATTTGTCAGAGAGAGAGAGAGGGAGAGAGAGCACAAGCAGGCAGAGTGGCAGGCAGAGGCAGAGGGAGAAGCAGGCTCCCTGTTGAGCAAGGAGCCCAACGTGGGACTCGATCCCAGGACCCTGGGATCATGACCTGAGCCAAAGGCAGCAGCTTAACCAACTGAGCCACCCAGTCGTCCCCATTTGAACCATTTTTAAGTGTATAATTTAGTGGCATGAAATGCATTCACATCACGGTGTGACCATCATTGCCATCTGTCTCCAGAACTTTTTCATCATTCTACACTGAAACTCTATCCATCCAACAGTTACTCTCACCTCTTCCCCACCCTGGCAACCCATCTTACTCTCTGTCCTTCTGAATGTAAATGGAATCATACAATATTTGTCCTTTTGTGACTGGCTTATTCTACTTAGGAGGATGTCTTCAAGGCTCCTCCATGTTGTAGCACGTGTCACAAATCCCTTCTTCTAGGGGGCAGTTGGGTGGCTCAGTCGATTAAGCATCTGCCTTCTGCTCAGGTCATGTTCTTGGAGTCCCGGGATCAAGCCCTACATCTGGCTCCCTGCTCAGTGGGAAGTCTGGTTCTTCCTCTCCCTCTGTTCCCCCCCACTCCCAATCTCTCTCAAATAAATAAAATCTTAAAAAAAATTCCCTTTTAAGGCCAAATAACATTCCATTGTATGTGGAAACCACATTTAGTTTATCCATCCATTCATCCCTCCATCTAATGGACACTTGCTTTTCCCTTTTGGCTATTATGAATAAAGCCATGAATGTGGGTGTACAAATATCTCTTCAAGACCCCGATTTCAATTCCTTTGGATATGTATTCAGAAGTGGACTTGCTGGATCATGTGGCAGTTCCATTTTTAATTGTGAAGAACATCATACTTTTTTACACAACAGCACCTGCAGTGCTCCGCGCCCTCACGGAGCACGAGGGTTCTCTACATTGCTGTCAATTCTTGTTACTTTCTATTTTTGTTTTCTGATAGTAACCATCCTAAGCTGTTTCAGAGAGAAGATTTTCCTTTTGATTATTATCTTTATAATTCTTATCTTCATAATTTTTTTTTAAGATAGTTCCTCCTCCTCTGACTTCTCTTGATAGGTTAGTGTCTTCCCGTGCTCTCAGCCCTCTTACCTTCTCCACCCTCCTCAGGTGATACTTTCTCACATACTGAGATGTTGAGAGGACAATGATACCTGCACACCGATTTGTCCCAAAGCCAGTCTGGGCCCTGCATGAACTCCAGATATATCCATGTGTACATTGAGCAGCTTTAAATATGTGTCCCATGAGCAGATGCAAAACCAAACTAACTTTCCCTGAAACCTGTTCTTCCTCTTGTATTTCCTGACTCAGTGAAGTGCTCTACAATCTGGGCAGACTGCCAAGCCATTAACAGGGGAATTATCTCAGTTTTCCCTTTCTCCCACCCTTCTGTCTCCGGGTTATCTTATATCCATAAACTTCTGTTTTTTCTCATTGTTACTGTCTAAATCCACTCCATCTATACCACCTTATCTCATGCCTGGAGAAATTACGTCCCAGGAGCTCTTTCAGCTTGATATCTCTCATCCCTATAATAACCCCCACATCTGCTTGAGTTCTTCTGCTACCGCACAGCTCTGATACAACTCCTCTGCTTAAAAGCTCTGAATACATATGAAGGAGTAAGGACCAAGAACAAGGACACTTCTTTAGAAAACTAACCCCACCAGGATTAGAACTTATTAGGAGGATCTATTTTTGTAATGGCACAGGCATAGACGAGTTGGCCAACGGAATAAGAGTCGAGAAACTAACCTGTGCAGATAGGAAACCCTGACCGAGAAGGTGCCTGGCTCACCCCGCACTGCAAGAGAAGCTGCTGCAAGGAGTGTGGTTGCTGGATGGCCTCCAGGTGTTCTCCAGGATGGAAGACAGCAACTCATCCCCATGCAGCATTCATACATCCTTCCTCCCAGGGCTTTCAGCCCGCCACGGAGATGGCGGGATTCCTGGAGCTGAGCCATTTCTGTTCTGCACGGAATTTTTCTCTGGGGCACTCTTTGCCCTGGGGCACCCTGGTGGCCTCGCCAAGACTTTCTTCGAGTCACACAAATGTCTGAGGCGATTGCTAGCCAATCCCTCCTTCCTTCTCTCCTTTGACAAGTCTCCGACCTCTGTTGTGGGAGTCCTGGCCTATTCCAGCTCTCTCCTCCTTCCGTCCTTCACAGGTTTCCCTCGGGGCATCTCTTGCCCATTGAATCCCATTTTGGTGTCTTCTTTGGGGACCCAAACTGCACAATGACAGGGGGAGCATGTCCCACCAACTGGCGGCAGGGGAGAGCTGTTCAGTAATTGCAGTTAAAAAACAACGGTTGAGGGGCGCCTGGGTGGCTCAGTTGGTTGAGCAACTGCCTTCAGCTCAGGTCATGATCCTGCAGTCCCAGGATCGAGTCCCACGTTGGGCTCCCTGTTCTGGGGGGTACCTGCTTCTCCCTCTGATCTTCTCCCCTCTCATTCTCTCTCTCTCTCTCTGTCTCAATTAAAATAAAAATGAATCTTAAAAAAAAAATGGTCGAGGGCGCGCCTGGGTGGCTCAGTGGGCTAAAGCCTCTGCCTTTCGCTCAGGTCATGATCTCAGGGTCCTGGGATCGAGTCCCTCATCGGGTTCTCTGCTCAGCAGGGAGCCTGCTTCCTCCTCTCTCCCTGCCTGCCTCTCAGCCTACTAGTGATCTCTCTCTGTCAAATAAATAAAAAAATTAAAAAATCTTAAAAAAAAAAACCAACAATGGTTGAGGGTAGGGGGATGGGTGGGCCTGGTGAAGGGTAGTAAGGAGGGCACGGATTGCACGGAGCACTGGGTGTTATACACAAACAATGAATCATGTAACATGACATCAAAAACTAATGATGTACTGTATGGTGACTAACATACATACATACATACATACATAAAAATAATGGTTATCTAGGCACCTGGGTGGCTCAGTCAGTTAAGCATCTGCCTTCTGCTCAGGTCATGATCTCAGGGTCCTGGGATGGAGCCCCCTGTCATCAGGCCCTTTGCTCAGCAGGGAGTCTGCTTCTGCCTCGCTCTCTGCCCCTCCCCCCACTTGTGCTTTCTAATAAATAAATCTTTTTTAAAAATAATGGTTATCCATATGGAAAAATGTGAAACTGGATCCCTACCCTACATGTATATAAAATACCAAGCGGATTAGCGACTTAAATGTCAAAGACAAAGTTTTAAAAATTTTAGTAGACTCCATGGATGAGTATCTCTTAAGAGTCTATAATTTAGGCTTAATGTGGGGAAATAATTCTTAACACAAACACATGCACACAATAGATTTGACCACTATAAAGGCATTTATAAAGAGAAAAAAACAATTTACAAACTGGGAGAAGATATTTACAATATGCGTGAGAAAAAATTAGCATGAGAATTCATAAAAGTCAAGGAGAAAAGCACATATAACCTCATAGAAACACAGGCAAAAGATATCAACAGGCATTATTCAGAAGCAGAAACACATGGGCTAATAAGATATGGAGAGATGTTCAATCTTACCGATTAGGTAAATGCAAATTAAGACCACAAGGAGCTGACACTTAGGTTGAAAAAAATGTAAAAAGTCTGACAAAAGCAAGTGTTGAAGAGGATGTGGATCCAGTCATAAGACCTTCTACCCAATGCTACTGGCAGTGCAAACCAGTGTACTGACTTTGGAAAAATATTTGACACGATCTTTTAAAATTGAATATTCATATACCCTGTGACCCAACAATTCTACTTTAGGTATAAACCCAAACAGACCAAAGAAAGCTATCTATGTAATAGGAGATGCGCACAAGTATGTTCAGAGCAGCACCGTTCATAATAGTAAAAACCCAGAAATAATCCAAATGTCCATCAGTGAGAAATCAGAAAAAGTGTGATATATTCACATACTGGAAATCATACAATAGGGAAAATGAATAAGCCAAATACATAAAATATGGCTGAATCTTACATTAGGTGAGAAAAATCTCAAAAGGATACAAAAGCACATTTTTTCCTTTGTAAGAGACTATTTTTTAAAATAGATTTTATTTATTAGAGGGTCAGAGAGAGCACAAGCAGGGGGGAGGGGCAGAGGGAGAGGGCGCAGCAGACTCCCCGCTGAGCAGGGGGCCTGACATAGGGCTCAATCCTAGGACCCTGGGATCATGACCTGAGCCAAAGGCAGACTGAATGAGCCACCCAGGTGCCCCAGACTTTATTTTTTTAGAGCAGTTTTAGGTTTACGGAAAAAACTGTCAAAAGTACAAAGATCCAATATACTTTCTCCCCACCCCAGCATACAGTTTCTGTAATATTACCATCTTGCATTTATGTGGTATGTTTGTTGCAACTGATGAACCAATATTGATACATTATTTACTAAAGTCCCCACAGTTTACATTGGGATTCACTCTTTGAGTTGTACAGTTCTATGGGCTCCACCAAACAGTATCAGGCAGAATAGTTACATCACAGTAAAAATGCTCTGTGTCCCACCCATTCCTCTTTCCTCCTCTGACCCTCCCAACCATATATCTTTTTAGTCCCCACAGTTACACCTTTTCCAGAATGGCACATAGTTGGAATCACACAGTATGTGGCCCTTTCAGACTGGCTTCTTTCACTTAGCAATATGCATTTAAGATTCTTCCATGGGCTTTTTAAAATTATTATTTGGGCTTTTAATATTACTATTCATTTAATTAATTAATTAATATTTAATACTATTATTTATTATCATTTGGGATTTTAATATTATTATTCACTGAATAATATTCCATTGTCTGAATATATCACAGTTTATCCATTCACTTATTGCAAGACATCTTAGTTGCTTCCAATTTTTTGCAATTATGAATAAAACTGCTGTAAATATCCATGTGCATGTTTTTGTGTAGACTTAATTTTTCAACTTATTTGGGTAAATACCTAGGATCTAGGTTTAGCTTTGTAAAAAAACTGCCAAAATGTCTTCAAAGGTGGTTGGATCGTTTTGCACCCCTGCCAGCAATGAATGAGAGTGCCTATTGCTTTACATCCTTGACAGCTTTTGGTGTTGTCGGTGTTCTAGAGTTTAGCCATTCTAATAGGTGTGTAGTGGGTGTATTCTTTTTCTTTTGGGGGGAGCATACTCCTTTTTATTATTTTTAAAACAATTAAACATATGTTGTATACATACACACACACACTGTCTATATATATATAGTTGTATTCCATATAAATACATATATGGAATAAAAATTTATAAAAAGGAGAACAAGAAATGGTGAAGATATGTGATTATTTTCACCCCATGTGAGGGGGGGGCAAGAGGATCACTTAGTGTGGGGGTGGGGGAGGCAAACCACAAATTTGGTTGTAAATGCTGTCATTATAACTTTTTTTTGGGGTGGAGAGTTCACAGCTATTATTACACTAAAAGTAACTAAATTAATAAAGGTGGGTTGTATGTGGTTGGCTGAATGATGGCCTACCAAAGATCTAAATCCTCATCCCCAGAATCAGTATATGTGTTACAGGAGGGGAAACGGACTTTGCTGATGTGATTAAAGGTGTTGAGTTGGAGAGATTATCCTGGGCCCAGTGTAATCACAAAGGGTCCTTGTAGGTGAGAGAGGGAAACAGGAAGATAAGTCAGAAAGAGGTGTCAGGATAGAAGCAGAGGTCAGAGAAGAAAGAAGTTGCTATGCTGTTTCTGAAGATGGTGGATAAGGCCAAAAGGTAAGGAATGCTGGCAGCCTCTAGAAGCTGGAAAAGGCAAGGCACCCATTCCTCCCCTAGACTTCAGAAAGAACCAGCCCTGCCGATACATTGATGTTAGCCTAGTGAAACTGTTTTTGGACTCTGACCTCCAGAATTTTTTTTTAAGTTATTTACTTATTTGACACAGGGAGAGAGAGATCACAAGTAGGCAGAGAGGCAGGCAGAGAGAGAGGAGGAAGCAGGCTCCCCGCTGAGCAGAGAGCCTGATGCCGGGCTCGATCCCAGGATCCTGAGATCATGACCTGAGCGGAAGGCAGAGGCTTTAACCCACTGAACCACCCAGGTGCCCCTGACCTCCAGAATTTTAAGATCATAAATTACTATTATTTTAAGGCACTAAGATTGTTACAGCAGTAATAGGAAACTAATACACTGGGCCAGGCATGCATCAGTGATTAGCTGGATTATGATAAACCCAGTTCTATACCCAGGTCCAAAAAAGCAAACAAACACCCTTAAATGACTTCTCAACTCCTCAGCCCGATACAAATCCTTCACAATTCTTTAAGCCCACCTCTCTCAGTTCTCAAGACCCCTACACCATGCCTTCCCCTTTTCTCCCTCCCCAAATAACTATATACTTTAACCCTGGATCCTGGTCTCTGCGCGCTTTTGCTATTCCCACTGACTCTTAAGGGGTTCAACTTCCTTGCCATGGAGTCTATGAAGCTTTCCAGGTTCAAATCCCCTACCCCCCAGTACACGTCGGCAGAGCCAATCTTAAGGCACTGTTTAACTGGGACCTTTAAGGTCGAGCAACAAGCTGAAAAATCTTTATCACCACCCTTCACTAGGGGCGCGTACAAACTCTTTAACATTCTCCTAAAGATGCTGGGGAGAGGGGACATAAGCGAACCGTGAACCCTTGTGGGGAAAAAAAAAACATTCTACAAGGCTTTAGAAGCGGTTTGAAAATGGCTCCCTCTTCTCAAGCAAGATTTCATTTCCCGTCTATATGATGGATATCTTCAAACACAACCTTAAATCTGTGGACGTCTCTGCCCAAAGATTTTTTTCCACTCCAAGAATTAAACAGGGGGTTTGAGGGCATTATCACTGCACCTTACACTAACTCGATGAGTCATTTTAACGGAGTAGTACTCTACTTACCACCTTATCCGATGAGATAACGGATGGGGAAACCTTTGAAACTTATAAATCAATCTACAAACAGCCTACCTAGGCCAGGAATACCTATTTGCGGGAAAACATGCCCAAAACGCACGTCCGGACCTTAGGAAGCCTGAGGGGACCCAGAGAGCGCAGTTCCCAGCTTAGCCCGGACCCAACATCCACCACAGCTCCTCCAACACGTCGCGCGGGTCGTCGGTTGATGACCACGGGTCGGCTGTTTTGATGAACAGAAGACGGCCAGAAAGGCCTGTTGACTCGGACACCACGCGGAGCCAATGCAGGGATTCAGACATAGTTAAAGAAACCGCTCTCAGGCGGGACAGAGGCGGAGCGGTAGCACAAGCTGAGCCAACTGAAGAGCCTTAAAATGCTCGGGGCCGTCCTAGGACAGCCTCCAGCGCGAGGCACTCTGGGACTTGTAGTTTACTTCCCGGTCAGCGTATTTCCCATCCCTTCTCCCCGCCTTTCAACGTCGCTTTTATTGTCTCCTTCTTCTTCCAGCACGCCGACTTCCTGGTCGCCGGACGTCCTCACGTATGACTACACTACCCAGAAGTCTCTTCTTCGCGATCCAGCGCGCCGCGGGCGCCGGCCGTCTCCTGTGGACTACAGTTCCCAGAAGTCCTCTGGAGAAGTGCTTTCCTCTCTCATTTCCAGGACCACAATTCCCAGAACCTTCAGCTGCACGGCGGTTCCCTTTTCACTCGATCTCTTCTTGAGCTGGCTGGGTTTCAGCCGGCCAGCAGGCACTCAGCGACGACGTGATTCGTCGGGACTGGGCACAGGGTTTTCTTAGCGGCCTGTTTTTTTCCCCACTCAGTTATTCCTTTACAGGCCGTCGCGGCTGGCCTGAGCGGTGACCTGGCGGGCCGCGCCTGCGCTCTGCCCCGTTTCCTGCCTGGCTGGTGGCGGTGGCCATTTTGTTCATCCTCCTCCTCCTCCTGCTCCTCCTGGTTGGAGCGCAGTGTCCGGAGCGGGCTGGGGGGAGAGAGCCCGAGAGCAGGGTTCGGTGGCTTTTCCTCTGTCCCCAGCCGGTGCCCGGAGCCCCCCTCCCCTTCCTCCCCACCCCCTCCCCTCCCCAGCCCTGCCCTCCCCCTTGTCCCGGGATCGCTCCGTCGCACCCACCATGATGGAAGACGACGGGCAGCCCCGGACTCTGTGAGTACCCGAGACTGGGGTTGCCAGGCGCCGAGAGGCCCGGGCAATGCGGGACGCTGAGGGAGGGAGCAGGAGAGCGGGGCTGAAGCAGGGACTTACGGCGGCTCCCTGGCCGGGATGGCGCGGACGCGAAGTGCATTCCTCCTCTGTCCCCTTTTCCTTGGGAAGGAAGCCCTCCCTTCCCCCAAACAGTCACTTCCTGGGGTCTGGGGTTTGTTTCGACCTTTTCCTCTCGCGCCCTTCTTTGGACACCTTTCCTAGGCCGGGTTTCTGCGCGGTTGGGGCTGTCAGGCCCGGGAGAGCTCCTGCTCCCCCTCTGCTGTGGGGGCCCTGGACTGGGCCGGGAGCTGCCGGTCCCCACGGGGGCAGGGCCTGGGTGGGGGTGGGACCGAGGGTGGGACCGCAGCCTCGTGCCCCGCGGGCCCCAAGGAATTAGCGCTCTGGTCCTGCTAGTCCCCAGCTCCATCGCTCCCGGCTCTTCTCCCAAGCTAAGCTCTTCGAGGAAACTGGACACTTCCTCCACTCAAGCCCCTTCTCTCTTTCTGCCCCACGTGCCCCCGCCCACGCTGTCAGAGACACTCGCCAAGCGCCCGCTACTTTTGAAGTGCAAAAGCGATGCCTCTTGTCGCCGGAGCATCTTTCCCTTCTTGGAAGTTTACTTTGAGCGCTACCTACGCTAAACTGACAACCAGTTGTTAAACTGCTTTTGCTCTTTTGGTGTTACCTCCTCCTAATCTGTTTGCGCTTTGAGACCTTCAGAATTGGATAAAGTGATGTCTAGCCACTATTCGATGTGTCTTCTGACCGCCTTTTTTCCTATCTTGCTGTTGCTTTTTACCTGAAGCCTGATCTAATGAATGAATTTCATCTTCCAACTGCTTATTCGAGTTTTCCTTTCTTTCCTAATGAAGAGTGATGACTCAGCATTTGCATTCCTTTCCGGATAGTGTGGCACTCCTTTCTTTTTCGTGCATTAAAAAAAAAAAAAAAAAAAAAAGCCTGAGTAATTTCTAATCAAATGTTGGCTACCTTCGGTTTTCCTAGCTTGTGGAAGCTCAACACGCCTGCCTCGAGTACCAGGAGTCAGATCGCTGCTTTGTTTTCTCTTGCCTCTGCCTGGTATTGATATGATCATAGTCCACTTGGCTCTGCTATCTGTTGGGGAAATTACTTTTGGGGGAATAGATGAAGGTGGATGGGTACTGAGGAAGTTTGACTAGGTTCTCATCTCTTCTGCCAAAGAAAGTCCACTCAGTAAAGAAGATAGATACCTATTTACAATATTGATACAGGTTTGGCTTTTTTTGTTTCGTTTTTGGGGAGGGTGGGGGTGGGCTTGCACTCTTTGTATTTCTATTTTTCTAACTAAAGTATTTGCCATCCTGTTTTGAGAATTTGAGGCCAATTTAAGCACATCAAATGTTTCAGTGAAAAGTCTGTTCCAGAGAACTTTTATATTTTTATTTTGTGCTGTCTCCCTTTGCTAACTTTTTTCCCCCGGAAAAGAGAGAATTGGGACAATTTGAAATTTGCCCTTTAAGATCTGTTGAAGCCAAGGCTGGGTAGTTAGCTATTTGTGCTTTGATGGAAGCATCCGGGAAAGTTGAATTTAGTGCTAGCTAGCATGTATTTAACAAAGAAAAGTTACATTGTATCTAAACACCTGAAATGTCATCATTGCATCATAATAGCTACTGAATAATTGGTAAATTCTCATGGTACCTTTTTCATTAACTGTATCTGTTCCTTAAGAGGAATTCCTGGTTTTGTCTGGCCAAGTAATATGCCATTTCACTACCTTTAATTCACATAACTATCTTTGCATTTGCCTTATCTTCATCTCCATCAGATCTTGGATCCTTCTTCAGTAGACTAATGAGCTAACTTTGTCACTTATTTCTTAACCTCTCCTTTCTCCAATCTCCTGTTCTTTCTCTGAAACACACTTAAGTCATCTGCGTTTACTGTTGTCTGAGAATGTGATGTGCGTACATGTGAGTAAAGAAACATCTTGAGCTTAGTTGTACCTGTATGTCAGTACGTGTTTACTATTCTGTCTTCCTTTTTCCTTCTCCCACTCTTCTCTATGGGAAGGGTTTTTTTTTAGACAAGGACTGCTACATCTTCCTAGGTCTTAACCCTGCAGCACTTAGTTCACTGCCTGGAACACAAGAGGTACTCAAATATTTTACAATGATTATACTTCTTTTCATTGAATTAGTATTGTTTATTTTTTTTAAAGTCTTGATAATGTAAAATTATGAACTGACATGACCATGTCATACATGATGTGGTCTGTTGATTTTTATATATATTTTTTAAACCCTTCAAATGCGGAATTTTGAGATAAAAGCAAATGTTTCAGAATTGGGATTTCTTGGTCAGATTTTAATAAAAATAATGCATAGTATAGTTTTTTCTAAGTGTTCATTTTACATAATTCCCCTGAAAGGGTTCTCTTAGGTGTAAGTAACATGACAAAAACTTTGAACGTGAACTTTAGAGGTTGACATCTAGTAGGGTTTTATTTTGTTGTTTGTGGAGACCCTTTTATTTTACATTGTGCTCTGTGGGTTAGGTTTTCACATGGCTAGTATGTTTTAAAAGAATGTACTCTTGACAAAGCTTATCTTAAACTGTTTCCTTAAAATGCCTGTGTGTTACTAGTGAGGTTTTTTTCCTGCAGACACACACAAGCTAAGACATATGGTTCTATCATCAGAAAACAATATGGTGTTTATAGCCTAGGTAGGTCTTTAAATATTCATTATCTACAGTATTACTAATTTATTTGATGGTATTTAAAGTGGTATATAATTGCTTTGATGTTGAGCCTAAAGTTTATTTATCCTTTAAAGGTCTGTTTTCTGATGTTCTTTGTTCTTATTTGACATTTATTTTGGGGTAATAATGTATTCGATAACTTGCGATCTAAAAAAAAACAAAACGAGATCATGCTCTGTAATCTGGTGTTGGAAGTAAACTGCCTGACACCGACCTTGTGGGATCCACATTTCGGACTTGTGCTGTGGGTAGCTTTTGAGTGCACAGATTTGATGCATGGTATACCTGAATCTATAATACAACATTAAATTATAGTGGTGTTTTATTGTAGTTTAATTAACTTCATTTATCTGATGCCTTAAAATGAGTAGGAATTGTGGATCTGGGATTACACCATGTTATGCAATGCCATCCTTTAAGGCTGTTGTTTCTTTCTGATAGAGGCTGTCAAAAGGAAGAAATAAAGCAGTGATTTAGA
The DNA here is from genome assembly GCA_028533885.1 of Nasua narica. Lineage (NCBI taxonomy): Eukaryota > Metazoa > Chordata > Mammalia > Carnivora > Procyonidae > Nasua > Nasua narica. The sequence continues at coordinate 64,476,812 of CM052812.1, read as the reverse complement.
ATATAATCTGAACATCTGAGGATAATAGCAGAAGAAACTATTAGATCCCATTATAAAATTGATTAGCTATGTGATGGATTTGGCTGTATTATGGCTGTAATTAAACACCTCGGCCAACTTAATCATAGTCTCTGTTTCTTTAAAATGCGTGTGTATGTGTGTCGATATCCCTTATGTAGGTGGTCAGTTCACTTATACTCACCCTGTACCTTTCCTCCACCTTGCCTCCTTCCTAAAATGAAATACTGACAAATTGATCAGTTCGTTAGAGGCCCATTGGAAGGTATTGTTGTAATATCTCCTCTGACATAGGAAATTGTCAAGAACAAAAGCAAAAATGTTATTTCATGGAAATTTAGCCATAGTCTCTTGTGTAAAAGTGCACGAAATTCATTTCAACCTTGGTAGGGCTACTCTTTTCAGAGTGAGAGCACATTCAGTGTTGAAAAAGCTTGGTTAGTCTTCTGAAAGGCATGTTCTTAACTTAAAATTCTGCCCAGTTGGACATAGGAAGTAGTTTGGCAGTGTGAACTTTTGCCTACTGTGAAACTGCCAAGTTTCTAGTCTCAAATTGGATTTTAACCCTTATGTTAGGGATAAAAGCATGATTTTCCGTTTTTCAAGCTTTAGTTCCTACAGTTCCTGTTCATAGAAGACAAAATAGACCTAAGGTATGCCTTTTTTTTCTTGAGTAAAAAATTGTTTTAGAATTTCCTAAGTGTTTACTCTTTGAATTGATCTCTTAATATAAGAATTTGAGCCATTTGTCTTCTTCTGTTATTTTGTATGTTCTTCAAGTAGAAATTTTATACTTAAACACTTGGAACTTTAGAATATATTGACTGCTTCACAAGAGAAAGAGTGGAGTGTAGAAACTATAATTTAGAAAGAGGAAATACACTTCAGTGTACTACCAAGAGATGATGTTTGTCCCAGGTCAGGTATTTAAGATCTGCCTTAAATATTTTTGTTGGTATTTATTTTGGGACATAATTTTATGGTAATGTAAGGTACTTAAGCTGTATCATACAGTATTTTAAAAGTTGTAAGAAGTTTCTCTGTTGAATATTATGAAGGATGAAGGCATATGCAAATGAATGAACTACAGAACTCCAGTAAAGGAAAAGGCAGTCAGATTTGGGTAAAATTTAGATGAAATTATATGGCGAATTACATCTTTTTTATTTTGGTAAATTAAGATGTTCTACATATTATGGAAGGCCTTTTCAATATTAGTTTTGGAATTTAGTTTGCTGCTTTACTACTGAACTTTTAGAGGAGATATTTGAAAAATAGGAAACCTTAAACTGGATTTTTGTATTTCATGATATTCTAAACTTAGATTACCAATTTGCTCTTTGGCATCAGTGCTTGAAATGTAAATTACTATATCCAAACGTGCCTCTAGAAATTCTTTAAAATTTATAACTCACTCCAAAAAGGTTGACTTGAAATAAAAATCCTATTAAACAGTAACAGCTTTAATTGTGACTGTTAGGTGTGGAAAGTAACTAATGCCCATGCAGCTTTTTTCTGAACAAATCAATATTTAAACAGTAATGCAAATTTAAAACCATTTAAGTTACTTAAATTTTATTATATAAAAGTGGTGATCTATTTTAACTTTGTTATTAGTGTCAATATGTGAAAATCAGTTTTATCCATTCCTCTCTTATTTTCTTAGAAATGAGCTAACTAGCACTTTCGGCTAAATGAATATAAAATTTAGGAGACCGAGGTCACTTGTTCATTTACTTTATAGATAGTTCTACCTTATACAAGAAGAAATTATTCCCTGGATACAGGCGCACAAATGCCTCTGAGTTAAAAAGGGACAGGCAGTTGTCTGGTGAGCTTATAATCCTGTAACCTTTTGCTACTGCTGGAAAAAGTGTGTCATTCCATGGACTACCGATGGGTCTGCTCTACTTTAATTATAAGAAAAAGATGGCATAGTAGATCTAAAGCCCTTTGTCACTGGTTTAGTGCTTAAGTAACATTGGACTTGTGGTTCAGTTTTAGTACAATGTAGATCTTAGTACCCGTTGCAGTGAAATTCTTAGCTGAACTGGGAAATTGCTTCTCATTCTTAATCACATAATTTTTTTACACTTTACCTTTCTGGGTTTATTTTCCCCTTTCAGAATGTTCCAGCTTAAAGCAGTTATGTATTTAATGTGGTAACCATAGATGCAAGGCTTATTTTGGTCTCAGTACTCAGTTTCCAGATGTTATATATTATTGTTCAGAAAATAAAACTTAAATCTTTTTAATTTCCAGGAGAGGCTATGTTAAATTTTATAAATATTGTTTGGGTCATGAGGTTAGTCACAACAAATGTGAGTTTTAGGATTTATATACCGAGTGCCAGACTTAAAAGTTCAGCAATTTATTAAGCTAAATTAATATTAAATCCATGTGACAAGAGAAACCAGGTGGTCATTTCTGGGTGGTGTTCTTTTCTTCTGAGTTTTTATCTGTATTTTGAATTTCTTAATACAGAGTACATATATTCAATATGGAATTAAAAAAAAAAAATCCCAAATCTTTAAATAGGCATAGTGAAAAGTATACCTAAGTGTCTTAAATTTCCTCTGAGTTTCTGAAGAAACCTTTATATTTGCTTTTTTTATCTATATAATGATGTATTTAGTTGCTCTCATGTATTTTAAATTAGGAAATTTTATTGTTTTGCTCTGGTTTCCGAAAACAAAACAATGAAGATATATCATCGATAAATCTTGTTTATTAGCAAGACAAAACAAAACCTTCCAATCTCTGTGTTTTGCTAACTTTAATTCTGTTCTTTGTTCGCGTAATTGCTTTTGTTGGGGGTCTAAGATAAACTTACCTTATGTCTAATGTCTTTATTGATCAGGTGTTATAATTAATCAGTATTTTTGGTGGTATTTATGTGTGTGAGAGAGAAATACGTACACACATTTTGAATTGTGTTTTACACCCAGAAATTGTAGTTATGTGGAGACTGGTTTAAATTTTTTATTATTTTTATTCTAATAAATAAGATGAGACAATGATATGTAGGATACAGAATAATAATGCTTTTGGGTATGCAAAGTCACATTGATTTCTTTATAAAATGTTTGAAGTGATACTTTAGTGGCCCAATTTAGTACCTAAGACACTTGCTGCTTTCCTAAGCAGGGTTAATCTTAACTTGCATAGGACTAGACTTAATTGGAAAAAATTTTATTGAAGACAGAGGAAGTTAAAATGAAATAAAAGGTATTAAGTGGTTATGCGTTAGAGCCAGAGCTGAAGGGAAATTGCTGATAATGTATTCTTTTTCTTCTTGAACAGATACGTAGGTAACCTCTCCAGAGATGTGACAGAAGTCCTTATACTTCAATTATTCAGTCAGATTGGACCCTGTAAAAGCTGTAAAATGATAACAGAGGTAAGATCTTCCCAGTTCCATGTGCTGACAGCGTGATGTTTAACGTTGTGAGGTACATGAGTTTATTTAGTATCATTTTAAAATATCATTTTAAGCCTCAAGTTATTCTGATGAAGAAATTCATGTTCATTGTGTTGACTTACTACTTTCATTTGGCAGATAAACTAGGTTTAGAATGGCGTTTTATTTGAGAGGACAAAGTTAGTGTGCTGTTACTCTCGAATGGTCATTCTTCAGGATATGGTTACCTTCAAGTGATTCTGCTTGTAAAAAATTGTTAGCACTATTTCAGAGTGTTGAGAAACTAGGTAATATTTCATACAATTCCAGTAAGAATGTCCTGCTTCAGATGATATGCATTTAAAGTTTCGGAAGTGGTGTAGTGAAAGAACATCAGGTTCTTATGTGCATAGTATAGCACCGTGCGCCTTGTGTATTTCTAATAAATACTAATAACAGTTCTACACAGACTGGACTTAAATTGTTAGGGCGATCATTTTATTTTCCTTTTTTGCAAAGAAAACTTCCTTTTTATACTCTCCTGGTTAAGACTGTGTAACAGTGCCCAGAGACGTGTTTCAGTTCGTTCTCATCCTCCTTTTTCTTTATTCTTCCACACACTTCTTAGCCTGTTTACTAGGTACCAGCTATTCTGGTAAGTGCTAGAGATTCACTGCTGAGTAAGACGGTTCTTAGTGCCATAGAATTTTATAGCCTAATGAAGGAGACAGAGGAGTTAACAGGCACCAATGACAGAGGATGATCAATGCCGTGGAAGCAGGCAGCATCGAGCGCTGTGGGAGCACCGAGGTCGAGTACAGTCTTGGGTCTGGGAGGTTTTATTGGAGGAGTCAGTGTCTAGGCTGAAAGTGAAGGGCAGCGGTGGAATCTGAGGACGAGGGGTTCCAGGTGAGAGAAGAATGTTGATCCAGTTTGGTAGACAGAGAGAGCAGGCGTGCTCATGAGAGTAAGTGAGAGGGTAGAGACCGTAGTGTGGTTGGTGTTCTGAATGGGATTAGTCATAAAAGATCCCAGGAGATGAGGCAAGAGTGTTCAGCAGGGGCTGAAAGCTATGCTAAGGAGTTTGTGTTATACCCTGGGAGGGGAACTGTGAAAAACCCGTAAAGCAAATTGGCCTTTTGATTTTCTTTCCTAACTAATAATTGTCCTTATTCCGTTCCAGTACCTCTTCTTTCCTTCCTGTCTTTGATTACTCATTCATTCATTCTTTCATTCATCAAAAATTTACTTTGTGGTAGGCACTATTCAGACCTCTGGGGATATAGTGGAGAGCAAAAGGGAGGAGACTCCCATGAATTTACATACTATCGAGAATATTGTTAACAAATAAGTAAACAAGATAATTGTAGATAGGGGGCTATGGAGAGAATAGAGCAGTTCTATGATGGGGATTGGAGGGTAGATGTTTATATAGGCTAGGTGGTGAAGGAAGATGTTATTTCTGAGACAGAAATAACAAGATGGTGCCATCTATATTAAGAGTTGGAGGCAGAGGGCGCCTGGGTGGCTCAGTTGGTTGAGCGACTGCCTTTGGCTCCGGTCACGGTCCCGGGATCGAGTCCTGCGTCGGGCTCCCGGCTCCGCGGGGAGTCTGCTTCTTTCTCTGACCTTCTCCCCTCTCATGCTCTTTCTCACTCTCGCTCTCTCTCTCAAATAAATAAATAAATAAATCTTTAAAAAAAAAAAAAAAAAAAGAGTTGGAGGTAGAGGGGATGGCAGATACAAAGGCTGTGAGTTAGTAATGAGCTTGGTGAATTCATGGAACCAAAGACCAGGATGGCTGGAGCCTGGGAAGTGGAAGGAAGTGGTGGAAAATGAGGGTAAAGAGGCAGGCAGGCAGAGTTCAGAATCATGTAGGGAAGTGTGGGCCTTGACACCCAGATTGGATTTTATTTTGGTTGTGGTGGAGTTTTAAGCAGAGTAATGAGGCATTCTCATTTGCAATTTTAAGATGATTTGGAGATTATCATGGGGAATGGGTTGTAGGGGGCAGGAATGGAAGGAGGGAAAGCAGTTGGGCTTAATTTACTAGTCTAGGTAAGAGATGATGGGGGCTGTTTTTTAGATTGGTAGGTGTAGAGATAGAAATAGGTAAGTGAAATATAATTTAGAGGTGGAATCAGTAGGACCGGATTGGTCCGGCAGGGGACTTAAGGGAAAGGAAGACATTAGGAAAGACATTAAGAGTCGATGATGATACTACTTATTTGCTCAAACGGGCATAACCAAGGGAGTTGTAGGATGGATGGGGGGAATGGTGGGAATCAGGAGTTCTGTTTTGGCAGTATTAAACTTAAGGTGTGCATTAGACTTGCAAAGTAACATTGTATGTAAGTAGTTGGATAAACTGAGAGAGACCAGTGCTGATGATACCAGTTTGTGTTGGTATTTAAACTTATGAGACTAAATGAGATCTAGTTCCTTGACATAAAGAGAGTGCTGATAGAAATAGAGTGGTCTGCGTCTAAGCCCTGGAGCATTTCAACACTTAGGGTGACGTTTAAAGTTTGAATTAAGGGGGAAGAACTGCCTCCTAGAAGATCTTCCACTGAGAAAACCAGAAAACGAAGAGGCTGTGTGGAATCTAAAATGGAATATTTAAAGGAGGAGGAGGCATTAGCTGTTTTGAATTATGCTTGAAAATCAAGGTGAGGACAGAAAAGGGATCACAGACGTGGCAGAGGGGCCACTGGTGAGCTCAACCCAAAGTTTTAGTGGCCTGATTGGGTAGGAAGCCAACTGGAGTAGGTTTAGGAGAGAATGGGATGTGAGAAAGTGGAAGGAGTTCTCTAGAAAATTTTTGAGAAACATTTGATAAATATTTATTTTAATAGTATTCTTTTTAAAACTTGTGTGCACAATCAGCCATTTGTGGGGAGAAGAATTTGAAATGAATTAATTTATCCATATTTTACAACTCCGATATTCAAACTTACATATAGCTGCAAAATCTCCTCTATTTCTCTGTCTTGACATTTAAGTCATCCAACAAAAATTGGTGACAATACTTATTAAGGTAGGACATAGTTGATTTTTAGAGTGTCCCTTGGCATAAATGGGAAGCTTCCCAAGAGCATGAACTCTTGTACAAACTAGGTGTTTATTTTCCTTTCTATAAATTCCACTTTAGTGTATAAAAATGCTTTTTCCCTTAGATTTGTGATTTTTGTACTTTAAATATTGTTTATCTTAGATTCTAGCTTTCTCTATATACTATTTTGTTATCAATTTTTAGGCTAAAAAATTCTCTGACAGTTGGGTTGGGACAAAAATCAGTGGCGTCTTACATGAAATGCAGTGTAATATGAATGTGTATGCGTGTGTACATGCATATGTTCATACATTGAATGGGGTTAGCCTGTTACTATTAGGTAAACTTGAAGTCATTTTGCATGAGTTAGGGTAGTTTACTAAAGCCTTTTGTCATGGATCTACCATTGGATTTCTGTATGTCTTGCTATAATTACTATTGTTTTCTGTAGAGACCATCAGGGCAGAAGAGATAGATGTAAAATGAAAAATTGACTAGCATAGTTTTAGCTTGCTGTTTACCTTTACATCCTTTCTATAAATGAATGTTACTGGTAAATGTTAACTCTTACAAGAGGAATTTAGTGTGTGTTTTTCTTTGTAATCTTTTCTCCATTTCCTTTCTATACCGCTTAAGAACAGAGTTCACATGGGTACAGTAGGATTTTTGAATGAGAGCCCGTAGTTTTCTTGTCAGTATTAATGATCACGCTTTTTTTCCCTCAAGGAAATGCCTTCTGGTTGCTTCGCCACTATTGTTTTAGACGTCTTATTTTGGATTTTTCTTCTAAAACTTTCCTGGAATGAAAAACAGTGGTTGTTGAAACGATCTTTATTTTATCTGGTATTTTGTACCCCTTGTAAGTGCAACTAGAATTCCACATTTTAAAATAGTATTTTTTTTTAGGGTATTTTACATTGAACAGTGATGTTTAGCCTCATGCAAAAAAATGTATTTTTATGGTTGTGTAGCTCTTTGATACAGGTTGCAGTTTTATAAAATTCATTTCCATTTTGGTCATTAGATTATAAAGTTGCTATAACTTAGGTCGTACTTTCTAATTGTCTTTATAAATGTTTCTTTGCCAACTCCTGTCAAGCGTAATATTTATTGTTAGAATATATTTAATAAAGATTTCTTTTATCAGTTTTTTTGTGATATAAAGTTGTAGCTTTGGCCTGGAATATTTATTCAGACATATTTTCAGAAGTTCTTTTCTTGATTACTAGCATATTTTTCTGGTCTTTGAAGACTAAATTCAAGGTATATAGAATTTCCTGTTCATTAGGATAGTTTGAAAGTTCATAGGATGGTTTGATAGTTCATTTCAATAGCTGGTTATACATTTAAAATTTTTCTGTTTTTATTTTCATTCCTTATCCAGAAAAGGAATACATAATCTCATCTCTTCCTATGCTGTACTCATCCTAGTTTCAATCATAAGTAAAGTTTGTAAAGTTGATTCAATTCTGTTTTCTTTTATGATGGGATATAGTTTATGAAGGATTATGAGGCATAAATAAAATTCATCCTTTTGAAAATAATGTTGGGAGAGAGAAGAGCAGTGGTAAGGCGTGGTCCTTTAAGGTTTTGTTTGGTCTAATATAAACTTCTGTTTTACATTTAACATATTCCATCAGAATTCTATATTTTATTTTGCTTTAATACTGATGGTCCTGATTCTATACTGCTTTGATGGCTCTACTGGAGTACAACAGTATTCTGAGGTGCAAAGTCAGGTTAGCTGTAAATCTTATTTTTATAAGTGTTAGGCTTTCATAAGCTTATGCAATCTCACCTTGTACATTCCTAGCTGTCAGTAATGTTTTTTCCTGGATTTTCTTCTCAGCAACCCGATAGCAGAAGGGTCAACTCTTCTGTTGGATTTTCTGTTTTGCAGCATACAAGCAATGACCCATATTGCTTTGTGGAATTTTATGAACACAGAGATGCAGCTGCTGCATTAGCTGCTATGAATGGGAGAAAAATTTTGGGAAAGGTAAGATAATAGAATGATGGCACTTCATGAGTATATATTTTTGCATGTCAAATTAGCTTGTGTGTTGGGGGGGGTGTTTAGCTTGTATTCTTTTTAGCAAGTTTTTAAACAAGTGTTCAGCTGTGCAAAGTGATGGTTTGGCTTTATTCAGCCTAGTGTTTTTACAAAAATTATCCTGTTTGATAAATGATTTATTAAGTGGTACAGTTCATAATGACATGCCTAATAATTGTATTAAATATAATCTTTATTTTTAGGAGGTCAAAGTAAACTGGGCAACAACACCAAGTAGCCAGAAAAAAGATACTTCCAGTAAGTACTCCTGCTGCATTTTACTGTGGAAGAGTTCTGAAATTATCCTGGCAGCGCTACGAGCTTAAATAGGGTTTTTCTTCCCTTAGTGTTGCCTGAAAAAGGCTTATTAATAGCTGGCTCTTTAAGTATTTGATTACCAAATGCTTTGATTTCAGATCACTTCCATGTGTTTGTTGGGGATTTGAGTCCAGAAATTACAACAGAAGATATCAAATCAGCATTTGCCCCCTTTGGTAAAATATCGTAAGTATCCTAATCAATACTATACTCAGTAGTGATAGGCAAAATTGTATATGATTAACATGTACTTGAATTAAGATTTTCTTTCCCTAGTTAGTGTGATTTTTTTGTTTGTTGGTTTGTTTTGTTTTTTTGATTAGTAGATGTTGTTGAAAATGTTAATGTCATTTCAATGTTTTGGGGTCTTGTTTTCATCTAATCCTGTGTATGATATGTTAAAATTATTTAAGTGATTCTGTTTGTTATCTTTGAAACAGATGTTTGGGTGGTAAAGCCATATAAATTCCAACTTTCTGTCAGATGTTTTCAAAATTTGGTGGTTAACCAAAAGTGAATGTGATGTATACTGTGTATTAAACTTTTATAGGAAGAGTTTATAAATTGGGAAAAATAGGTAAATCCTTGGGTATATTGTGGTTAAATTGGAAATGTACATGTTTAATTATGATAAATGCGTTTTGATATTTTAGCTGAAAGTAGTCTATTATAATACTAAAATGTTTTGTTGTCTGAGCCATAAATGTGGGATAAATTAGTAGATGTTTTTTTGTTATTGATATTTGATTCTGCTAGTTAGGGCCCAAATGTGGTTTGATTTTAACAAAGCTTATGCTCAAATCTAATTGTATGTTATGTGATCAAATATATTGGGAAATTAAAAGTGGTTTTATAAGTTCTATAAAATGTCTGTTACAATGTATCTTTCTGATTAAAATCTGTATATTTTATGTACTTCCTGTAGATTTAAATGAAACGTTGTAGTACTACTTTACAGGAATATGTTTCACCTAAGAACAACAATATTTTTCTGTATACAATTTGTTGTTCTGTAGATTTATTTGAAAGAAAGATTTAATTCTTAATTTTGTATTTTGATATTTGCTTTACTTTTTAATCTTTAAATGTGGTAAGTAGTACTGTTTTAAAAATCAGTATAAAAAATAATACAGGTTGCTGTTTTTCAATCTTTATTTATACCTGAGACCTGCAGTTTTTCTAAAGTCCAAGTCACAATTAAAAGTAATAGCATTCTGGTTATTTTGCAGAATTGCTCATAAGAATGGACAGGATCTTGAAGGCTAACTGCAAGGAACTGTGCACACTGGAACTCAGTTGTAGATTTTTTTCTCATTTCTATTTATTCTTATTATACATTATTTATATATACATATTTTAGTATTTACATTTTAACATTCTATATTCAGTGGAGTTCTATATTTCCAATCATTTTAACTTACTCACTAAAATTTCTGTGTAAATTTGTTGTTTTCGTACTGGTGTGCTTAGCATTGTTGTTAGTTTTTTATTCTCCTTTCTTAAATTTCTGAAAATGTCAATTTTTCAAAATTTACAGCTGCCCAAACTCCAAAATGATGGTAGAGAATTGACCAAGAAAAATAAAGAAATCTGTTAACAGGCCATGTATGCCTTTTTAATTCCTATTTTTACCTCTTTTTCAATTTTTTAATATTTCATATATTTTGTATCACTAGGCAGAAGACATTTAACTATTTAGAGATTGCATGGTAAAGTAGTTAGCATTGTTACAGTAATTTATAGACCAGTAAACCTTAGAGGACACTAGCCAATAGAATATTAGAAAAGGAAACTATTGTTCCTATTAATCTTCAAATTTGAGCATTTAGTTTAGAAAGTGCAGGCTATTTGATTAGGTTGCATGTTTATTACATGTTTTTGTCCTACTGCTTTTTTCTAACAGGTAAAGAAGCGTTAGGGAGAGTTCAGGAATGGCAGTAGTTAATTAGGGCTAACTGGAATTTTATTTAAAAAAATGCTCACAATACAGTGTGTGTGGTTCCTTTTAGTTTTTATTTTGAGGATGACTCTTACTTCCCTCATTTAGCTGTGCTTCTTTTCACAGGGATGCCCGAGTAGTTAAAGACATGGCAACTGGAAAATCCAAAGGCTATGGTTTTGTATCTTTTTATAACAAACTGGTATGTTCTTTTAACTCAATGTAAATTTAATATAAAATTTAGTCGTTAATTGGAATCTTGAATATTCTTAGATATTGCCTGTAACACCTTTTATGTAATTTTGTGTGTTTTAATAGTAGAGTGTAGTTATTTTCTTGGAAATAAATAGCTGGAAAAAGGCTGATTATAAGAAAGAGTTATCACAGTTGCATTTATGCACTGGTGAAGGTAAGGTGTGTTGGAAGTCAAACTCAAGATTAGGACATATGAACTCATCTCAGAATTTGGAAGGAAGTTAAAATATATTTAGCCCAAACCATGAAAATCTCAGTTTTAACTTTTAAATTATCACCCAGACTTTTATAGTTAGGATATTAATGACTACAGCAAATTATGTAAATGAAAATTAAAACAGTTCATCGTGATTTTTGCATATATTCTTAAAGAAAAAATACCAAAATGTCTAAGCATCTGCATTAACTATAAGATCCGATAATAAAGTGGGCTCTGATGGTAGCATTTTAGACCAGTTTTAGCAACTTAAAATATCTACATCTTATTGAAGTGGCAAGATAAAGGCTACAAGCTGTATTCTCTCTTTGCTTTAAATTCATTGTAAATTCACATTAGTTGTGATAAACTCATTTTTACTGGCAGCATTCTAAATCCTAATGCAGAAGTCTTCTGTCTTAAAATGAATTCTTCATCTTGTGTCACAATCATAATCCATTGCTACTAGAATGTAGATTTCGGGGTAGGTAATTTAGACCGTAGTATTGGGGGGTTCTGTATATTCTTCAGTAAAAGTTACATTTCACATCAGCCATTAAATTAAGGTATTTGTGGGATTCTTACTTTCCCTCTTTTTGGTAATGAGTGGATTTAGAATTTTTTCTTGCATATTTGAATTATGATCAATTTCCCTTGATGCTTAAATGTTGTTTTGAAATCTCTGAATAAAAATAGTTTTGATGTATCACTGGAGTTGGTATCAAATGATAGTTAATATCATTTTTTGTGATATTAGTTCAGTTTTGTTTGTTTAGGATGCTTAATGAATTCATTCCCTGTACTGGTAAGATTTGGATCCAGGGGTGCCAGCATTTTATTTCATTTATTGGTCTTATATGCTACAATTTTCTTTTTCTGTGTTTGTAATTGCTCTTTCTTTCTCTTTTTTATCTGTAGGATGCAGAAAATGCAATTGTGCATATGGGAGGTCAGTGGTTGGGTGGTCGTCAGATCAGAACCAACTGGGCCACACGTAAACCACCTGCACCTAAAAGTACACAAGAAAGTAAGATACATCTACCGCGTTTGTTAAAATAATGGCTATGTCACAAAACCATGAAGTAGTGTAGTCTTAATTTCTTGAAATACAAATTTTATTAGCATTGTAAGGCTCATTTCATCTTGAATTTAATTGTCTAATAATAATTGGGCTTTGATAATTAGTATATTTGGAGCTGTGAACCAAGTGATTCTATAGATCAGATCATGGCGTCAAGAAAAAAAATTCTTTATTGACTCCCCCAGTGAGGTGTATCTTTGTACATAGTAATCACTTTTATACTACTGTACCATCATCAACATTTTTGTTTTCTTTCTGTATATAGATAACACTAAGCAGTTGAGATTTGAAGATGTAGTAAACCAGTCAAGTCCAAAAAATTGTACTGTGTACTGTGGAGGGATTGCCTCTGGGTTAACAGGTACAGCGTGTGGTGTTGGCCTCCCCTTCTCTGAGGAGCTTTATCACTCTTAGTGTCACTGTCATGAGCCTTAAGGATTTTATTTGTGTGTTTTTGTTTCTCAGATCAACTTATGAGACAGACTTTCTCACCATTTGGACAAATTATGGAAATAAGAGTTTTTCCAGAGAAAGGCTATTCATTTGTCAGGTAAAATTCTACTTATAGCTTACTCTTCTATTTGACCCGTTCTTTTCAGTTACATTATTTGATCCCCTCAGGTATCAGCCTTTGTCATTTTCGTAGTTCTTTGTAATGTAGAACTTTAATCTACCTACATAATTGCTTTGGGAAGATACCAAGTTGACAGTTCTGAACTAATGAGTTTCTATTATTGATGATGTAAGTTCTTTAAAAAAAAAAAAAAAGACCAAAACCTTCATATCTTCCCCTTTTAGATTTTCAACCCACGAAAGTGCAGCCCATGCCATTGTTTCGGTGAATGGCACTACAATTGAAGGACATGTTGTTAAATGCTATTGGGGTAAAGAATCTCCTGATATGACTAAAAACTTCCAACAGGTAATTCGATTTTTCACAGCACTTTTTAAGGTTTCCATCTTACATATCTACATAAAAGCTTTAGAAACTCTGTAAAATAAACAGAAAATAAAGCATATAGCTGCTTTCAGTTTATTTTATTAATGCTTTTTCGAAAGTGATTATTTTGCGGTATTAACTGAATCTTAATACTTTCTTTCCACAGGTGTCACCACCCCAATAAACTTAGACAATGATAAATAACAGAGTCCTATTCACATAAGGGTGCTTACTTAGTTTTTCTCTTCCTTGTCTCCCACTTTCTTCAAATACTGTGTTTCTTACTTATTCCCTAAAACGGTGATTTGCTTTTTCCTAGGTCGACTATAGTCAGTGGGGGCAGTGGAGCCAGGTTTATGGAAACCCACAACAGTATGGACAGTATATGGCAAATGGGTGGCAAGTACCGCCTTACGGAGTATACGGGCAACCGTGGAACCAACAAGGATTTGGAGTAGAGTAAGTTGTTTGGGTTTTTCCAGTGTAGAAACTGATACCGTTTTGAAAGAAAAGAAATCAAAAGTGTGTTTTTGTAGGGGGAATCTATTTAAATTCATCCGGCTATTCGACATTGTAAGTGTTTTAGAAACCTTATGAAGAGTGATTTATAGTGCTAAAAATTTGCTTTTTATTACCTAGGTGAAGGGAGGTTGCAGTAACATTTGGTGTTTTCTACTATCTCTATAAGCTGTTGGTAGACTTTCATTTACATTTCTAATTTTTTTTTTATCTTGTTTATTTTTGCATGGAAAAGGTCTTTGTCTAGATATGTTTAGAAATTTAATGATTTGTGTGTGTGGGCTTGTGGAAGAAGTCGAAGAGATTTATGTGGTACAAAGTAGTTTGCATTTTTTTCCTTTGTTCCTCGAGTGGGTTGGTCCTTTGCACCTTTCCCCCAGGCCAGCCCAGATCTTTATTTTTACTGATTCCTTCTTCCTTCTCTTTCCAACATGAATTTGTGATTTTTAAATTTCTTATATTGATGTACCATGTGTGCAATATATGATAGGTAGGTGATTTGTCGTTTTTTAAAAATCAGTTTTGAGATGTTCTTGAGTGAAGTCATTGTGTTAAGTTGTGATTACGTTAACAAATATTTAAGACTAATGTCGGGATGTGTGTTGTACATGTGGGGATGCATATCATTTATTTCTTTGGTCTTTGTTGTGGGTGTGTTGATTTCTTGTTGTTTATTCTGTGATGGGGCTCTGCTTGATTTTTGTATAAATGGATAATTTTTCCCTTGTGTTTGCTCAAGATTTTTTTTTTCCCCCCCAAGTCAATCACCTTCTGCTGCTTGGATGGGTGGATTTGGTGCTCAGCCTCCCCAAGGACAAGCTCCTCCCCCTGTAATACCTCCTCCTAACCAAGCTGGATATGGTATGGCAAGTTACCAAACACAGTGAGCTGGGACTCTAAACAAAATTGTAATTCATGATAGCTTCAGTTTCCTGTGACACTCTGAAGACATGAAAGTAGACATCGGAAAATGAAAATATTTATTTTAAAAAATTGAAATGTTTGGAACCTTTAGCACAGCTTTGCTTTGGTGAAGGACACATGTCTTCTAGTTCTGCCTTTTTAAGTTTTTGTTCATGATGGATATGAACATGATTTTTCTTTGTGTACAAAAACTAAAATAAAGTCAATAAAGACAATTCTGACTACAAATTTTGATATAATAGGAGAAATGGGTAATACATTTTGATTCTTAGATACTATTCCATTTTTATCTTGCTGTTCAGTATTTTAACTCACTGTGTTTTTAAAAGAGCAAAAAAAGGGAGGATCGTGGAAAACTGGGAATCACATATAAGTTCATCCTGAACCTTGATACTCCCCTCCCCTTCCCTGAGGTGGACCACATTCGAAGTCAGCAGAAAAAAGTGGGATATTGAGAAGAAATTGCATGATTTTGGAGTCGCGTTGGAGGAAATACTTTATGCCTAAAGAAACTGAAGCCAGACTGATAAAGGAATTTTACAAACTAAGGAACAGCATTATCTGAGTTACTTGAGCGAATGTTGGTGGTCCACATTAAGACATGTTTTTAAAACTTTAAAAAGTGTTGATTATTAAAACTGTAGTAAATTACATTTCATTTTGGGGGGAAATTCCAAGTATGGTGTTTGTATTAAAGTCAGACAGTCATACTTGTGCTTTTACATGAAGTTTAAATGATATACATTGTAAATATTGAATAACTACAGTGTTTAAAAAGCATGCTTCAACATAGAAGTAGCAGCAATGTAATTATTTGAAGTAACACTTAACACACTCCACTGCATTGAATGCAATGGATTGATAAGAATGTTTAAGACTGACACTTCCAAGGTTGGCAACTATGTAAAATTAAAATTATACAAATTACTATACAGAAAAAGCCTTAATTTTAATTTCATACAAATCTTTGATGCATTAGTACATTTTAAAATGTCATTGGAAATCAGATTTTTTTTTCTTTCTTTACATCACTTGGTATGTAAATACCTTGATTAAAACCTTGTAAACCTATTCCAAGGTTCCTATAAGTTGTATAGTACAGTGTTTTTAAAAAAAAAAAATCTTGGGGTGTTTTTTAAAATTAGATATATTTTGCCCGAGAATTTTTTTAACAAGATTGCTAAAACATCTTATTTAGACAGTTTGATGTACCAATTTATAATTGGATATTCAGCTTAAGTAGTACACAGAGTTGTGACTTTTATTTTTATTTGACTTTTTTTCCTTGTGGGTAGTGAGCATGGGATGACAAGCTTGATCAGAGGCTGAGTTGGACATGTGCAGAGTTTGTAAATGAACCAGTTGGGCAGATGTAGAAGCGTGAAGTTCGCTTCTGAGGTATTTTTCAGGCTATGTGGATAAAATCTGCCTCAAATTTCTATCCTAACAAGAATGTATGAGATAAAATCCTATGTATTCGAATTCTGACAGCTAGAGGGTGCAAATGTTTAGGCAGTGTATTTGAAATGTTGCTTTGAGGCCTGGGCACCAAAATGAGAAAACCCTTACCAGTTAAATAGCAAGATGCAATTAATACCCACAAAGTACTATTTTTTAAACGTTTAAGGTCTTAGAATTAGCTTTAAAATAATGATGGGATTTTAAATTGGTGACTATGATAATTTTGGTATTATTTTTCTTCCCCCATTTAGAAAAACAGTCATATGTATTAAACATGAATATTTGCGGGGTCTGAAATTCATCTTTGAGCCAGATTTGTTACGGCACTTTAGTTTTAACCACAGGAGTCCTCTGTGATCCTCTTCTGTATAAAAATTACCCTTATTTCTTTGTTTATGGCTAGTGTCCTTGGGGAATGTTATGGAAAAGTTACTTTATATTTTATAAGGAGAACACTCAAATTATATCAATTATGCCTCCTCGTTTAAAATTTCTTGAATATATGTGAAACTTGAACAACTAAATACTTTTTTTTTATATATCAATATTCTCAGTTTGCCTTTTTTGGTCTGCCAGTAGATTTAAGTAGCTTATTGCAGTAGCAGCTAACTATAGCTGCAGTATTTTCCTGGTTGTTCTAGGATTTCATAAAATGATCCAAACTAGTTCTAGCGCCATAGAAAACCTATTACTGAAGTGTCCTTCGTCTCAATCTGAAACGATGATTTCATGATCAGTTCAGTTAGTGGAAGTTATTCCGTATTAAATGAAATGTTTTTCAAATACAAAGCTACTTGTCCAAATGAAACGCACCATTTTAAAATACAACTGTCAAGCTAACACAGACTCAAGTCTATTTTATAACAGAGTGAAGTCAGTGCTATCTTGATCAATTTAAGCCTAAGAATCGTTGCCTTTTCCATGTTCATTAAAAACAACAGCAGAGATTCTTTGGCATGCAAGAAAATGTTTCTTATTCCTTAATATTTTGAGATTTATTTTGGTGATGTGTTTCTGACTGCCATCTTTGCTCTAATAATCTCTTTACTAGTATTTCCCCCGTACCATTCCCACGTGATTTTTATGTCTGCTGGCAGTGAGAGGCTAAAATGACTGGCCAACGTAAGCCAAAGCTGTAAACCACAGTTGAAGTAAGTCTTTCAATAAAGACTAGACTGTCTGATAAGTGTTTTTTTCTTATTGTCGTTTATTATTCCTTCCAGACTGCCATGAAATAAGCAATTTTATTTTAGGTTATTAGTAAGGTATATGGAATAAACATTCAGGATCTATTTCTATGTTCTGTGTAAGTGTCAAAAGTCCATTAGCTTTGTTGAATTAAAATTTTTAAGTTAAAATTTAATTTCTGGATATGCAACAGTAGAAATTTGCATCCTTCTAAAAATACACGCTCTACTGAATCTATTTTGTTAATTTAGAGTCCTCAGATAATGGAAACCATTGTTTTACCACATCTGGGTTGATCTTTGGTAGTATCTGTGAGTAAAGTTTGCACTCAACAAACAGAAAAAAATAGGAAAAGAATTTATCTATAGAGACATTTCTAGCAGGTATGCCCTAATTAAATCTTTCTGTTTGTTAAAAATCAGCATTTGGACTCCTACTTAATACATTTTGAACCTTGGAATTGCATTTTTAATATGCATTGGAAAGATGCAAAAATGATTTAGACTTTATATAAGCCTTCTGTTAAGTGGTCCAAATGAGCAGGTTTTGTTAAATACAAATTCTGCTATGTATAGTAATAAAGTGTCCTACTTAGTGTCCAAATAGGTTACTATGAATTAGATTGCCATCTTTTCTATTTTGAAATAAGGAAATTATGTGAATAATTATAACTTCAACAAATGTGTTAATTAGTACAGGTTAATATGAAATGTGGCCTCCAGTCTACTTAAATGGATCTACTATGACAATTAGTACAGAGGCTAGAAACTAATTCACAAGGTACTTTGTGTAAATATCCCTTTGAGGGGCAAGAATGACCTTTGGTTTTTAAAACCTAAATGTGAAGGAAGTTCAGTTTATATCTAGGAAATAGGGGAGGGGTGGGGAAGTATATATAATAGGGGTTTCTTGTGGGTTTTTTTGTAATCTTGGGCAAAAGAGGGCACTAATGGTAATTGACTTTTTGATCTAGTTAGGATTTTATTTGAGGGAAGTGAGGGCTTAATCTACATAGCGTTCACCATTTGGTTTTTAAACAAGAATGTCAAGGGAAGTAACAGTTGACAAAAGGTATGTGTCAAAGGATTTCCTTAATGTTCTAATTCAGTTCTAATACAGATGGTAAATTTTAACTTTTTCAAATTGTTGTTTTTTGCAATTACTAACCATTGTTTCTCTGGAATGTTCCACTGGGAAAGTGATCCCCATATTCTAATATTTTGAAGTCAGCTTGGAAAGTCTGCCAGACGAATGCAGCTGGAGTGCTGTCTGCTGGCTGTTAGAAGAAGGGCAGGCTAGCGGCACGTTGGAGAGAAATCTCGAGGCGGAGCTGTCCAGTCGGCCTTGCGGCCGGACTCCACTCGCCTGCAGCTCTCCTGTTGACTCTGCTTCGTTCTGGTGAACTGATGGGTGTTTGCCAAGAGCCTAATTCCCAGCTGATACTGGAAAATTGCATTTTTGAGGTAACTCAGGTTTTGCTATAAACAACCAGTCGAAATCCTAACTTGCACAACCGTGATTTTCTTTTTCTCTCTATTCTTCTTTCTTCCTTGGGTTTTGGTATACCCATGAAGAGAAGTCCAAAACCATCTGGACAAAATGGGCATGAAGTAGGCAGCCATATGCAACGGCTGCCTGTCCTGAGAGTCGATACTAACTAACATTGTGTTTAAAATTTTCGCAGTTCATTTTACTGGTTAGGAGTTGTGAGTTGGATTGTTTGGTATGTGGTTTATATGATTACTTTTGCTCAAAGAAGTAAAACTAATTCATAAATCTTAACATAGCTGAACAAAATTGAGAATGCCCATTTAATCTTAGTTTGCTTCTTTTTGGAGAAGGACTAAACTGTAAAAAAAATTGTTAATTGATTTCCTTTGGCTAGGTTATATTTTAGCCTGTGGCTCTACTCAGCCTCAGTTATCTGTTTAATGAGAATGTGGAACGGGAAAGGGGTGGCGACTAAGATAATGAAGGGGGCAGAGGTCCTTGATTCGGAAGAGTGTTGACGTAGGACAGACGGCCCCTAGCAGGTGTAACAAACCCTGGTGATCAAGGCTTCAGTGCTGGTATTTCATGTTACTTAGCTTAAGATGGTGTGCACATGTTACCAGGAAGACTAGGACACTTAGCAGGTCCTTGAGAATAAAATATTACCAACACCTTTGACTTACTGACCCTGATCATTTTTCAGTTTCTTTTTATGTGTGTATCTATTAACGTATCTACACGTCTCTTAGAATGTTGGGCAGATGCTGTGGTGCTAAATACTGCCTTCGAGCATTTTTCAGTAAAATGGGATTAAGATATGATTCAAAATCCACATTTAGTTTATTATAACCAGGAATCTTTTATTTTTAAAAATGGACAACATTTCCAGATTGCTTTGCTACTTTTGTATCTTTGGCTCTGTCGTCCTCCAGTAGAATGTAAGCTCCGTGGGGGCAGGGATTTTCTTTTGGTGACGACCTGAACCCTAGGGCTTGAGAACAGTGCTTGGGACGTGCTAGATGTTAAGTCAATGTTGAATGCCATGACTATGAAGGAGGAGGTGAAGGTAAACATATTTTAGTCTCCCTCTTAAAACCAGAACCCCACCTGAAGTTCTGCTGGGGTAGAACTTGTCCAGAATCAAGTGGGCGCTTGTCAAAATGCAGATTCTGGGGATCCACAGTTGTGGATGAAGATAATCTGAAATAAAGTTAATTGGTGTGGGTTCCTTTTTTCCTCTTCTAACTCTTGTCCAGGGAAGAAAACCCTATTGGCCATGCTCACACATTTTCCAGAGATAAGTGGGTTTGGGGGAGTATATCATCTCTGTAATTGCTACCAACTATAGCTTGTCAAGCATCTTTCGAAGGCGATTGGGATGTACCCCTTCTGGTGATCCCCTGGGGTACACCAGGTAGGGATCATAGCTGCTCCTGCATAGCCCTCTTCCGAGAATGTGAGTGATACTGGGCAGATAGTTTAGGGGGGATTACTTTTTTAGGAAGGGGCTACCAGCAAGACAGGAATTGGGTTTCTGGACAGGCAGCATCTGAGTATAACAGACAACCTGGAAATAGCCATGGGAAGTGACACAGATGAGATTCTTAAAGTGGCAATTATATATATAGCACATAGACTAGATCTAAAGTCAGTGTGTGCCTCAGCGTATTTAATGATTAAACTGGTTAGAGCAGAAGGCAGTTTCTTTGTTGGTTAAGTGAGGATGAGAAGACAACTTATAAAAGACTTGTACAGTGTTGGAAAAGAGGTCACCTGAACGGTGTTGGTCTTTCATGGCATGGGGACTACCACGTGAGTGCACAATTAAAATGGTGTCTTGCGTAAAATTTGGTTTGCCCTTCTATCCTGAAGGGTGAGTATTTATTGAAGACCTTATATTCTGTATTCTTTGGTTGACTCTTAAATGTGCCCTGAATCTAGCTCTTCTGTCAAATAGAAAGGTTTTAAATTTTCGTATCTGGAAATTATTGCATTTACTCACAGGTATATATATATAACCTTACTCCAATCTATTACCTCTTTCAGGCAAATGCTTTGTCTTGATGTTAGATTTTGTTAGACGTACTGGGCTGGTGACAAAATGCAAACATGGGAATAACAAAAGCCTGTCAGTTTATAGCTCTCGTCCCCACCGATTCTTGTCCTTCCCCCCAGTCCAACCACCGTCCTTCATCTGCACCCCTGCAGGAGCCCCTACCGCAGAGACCTGATATGTATCCAAGCGTTCCAGAGAGGAGTACTGCGCCCAGCTCCCAGCTCTCAACTCGCACAAGGTGAACGCAGTCACAAGGCGGCAGGAGGCCGGGCAACAATGTTGCCAGCACCACAAAGCCTGCCTGCTCTTCTAGCAAGCTCCGCGCCTCCCCTGACATGACTGGTAGCCGGATTTCTGTGACCATAGACTAGTTTGCTTTTTTTCAAGCTGTAAATACAGAATTAAGCAGTTTATATCCTTTCGTATCTGATTTACTTGATGCTCTGAGTTGTCGCATGCTGAGTTTTCCATGCTGTATGTAGTATTGTGGGAGTGAGTGCTACAATTTATGTGTTCTACTCTTCATTAAACACTGGGCTTTCCATTTGGGATTTATGTATAGTGCTGTAATGAATTTTTATAAATGTCTTGGCCAACACAGGTACTCATTTCTGTTGAGTCTATACCTAGAGATGGAACTGGGGCTTTTACCGTGTGAGTCTGATGGGTTTCAGTAGATGCTGCCCCAGTCTCCCAGAATGGTTGCCTCAGTTTGCACTTGGACGCAGCATATGAAAATTCCACTTACCCCCCACATTGCCAGCGGTAGATATCATCGGCCTTTTTTATTTTAACTGTTCTGGTATCTTTCCGAAGTTTTAACCCTTCTAGTCTTTGCAACACAACAGCCAGAGTGACTTTTTTTTTTTTAAGATTTTATTTATTTATTTGACAGATCACAACTTGGCAGAGAGGCAGGCGGGGGGCGGGGGGGGGGGGAGAAGCAGGCTTTCCGCTGAGCAGAGAGCCCGATGTGGGGCTCGATCCCAGGACCCTGAGATCATGACCTGAGCTGAAGGCAGAGGCTTAACCCACTGAGCCACCCAGGCGCCCCAGAGTGACTTTTTAATGTTTAATTTAACTTGCTGTTATGTAGGTAATTTGTAAGCATGATACCTATTTCAAAAGAGACCAAAAGATATACAGTAAAAACTTCCACTCCTCTGTCCTAGCCATACTATCTAGTTCCCATTTCAGGAAGCACCAGTGTTACTGGTCTCCCTATTTTTCCAGAAATATCCATTTATAAATCAATGTTAATTTTCCCCTTTATCCAGTAATGATAGCATGTCGTATACACTGTTCTGCCCCTTTCTTTATTCACATAATAGATCTTAGAGATTATTCTATAACAGTTGCATTAATTTTTTAAAAACACCTACTAACATGTAACTTGAAAACGCCTCAATAGCTTCCCATTGCACTTAGCATGAGAACCCAAGTGCTCTACGGGCTTCCCAGGTCTGCAGGACTGGGTGCCCACCTACCCATCCAGCTTCCCCACCCTTCCCCTCCTCCTCTCTGTTAGCAAGCTCCAGCCACCCTGGCTATCTTTCACTTCCTTTATTCACGGAGCTCTCCCACCTCAGGGCCCTTGCATATGCCTTCTTAACCTAGAAGGTGCTTCCACCACTGCCTACCTGGTTGTTTATATCCGCCCATCATTGTTCTCAGAAGTCTCTGACTGTGCCTGAGGAGCCCTGCGTGTAATTTAAGGGTCTCTCAGTTTTGCTTTCATTATCCCTGTATTTTTTTCTTTATGATTCTGGAGGCTCTAGACATGTATTTATGTGATTATTTGATTAATGATATTCTACTAGATTTAAATTCCACAGGGGTAGAGATTTTATCTCGTTTACCACTCATGGTGTCTATATGCTTAATGAATAGTGTTGAGTGACTAAATGGATTTATAGGAGGGTAAATTTGTGAACTTGTAATAAGAAGGGCTTAATGGCGAATAGTAAAGTAGGACTGAGACAGAAGGGAAATGGGTGCTTGTGTACAGATTTGGAGTAGCAGTCTGATGGTTAGAATAAAGGAAGCAGTACGGGCCATTCTGTTTTCCGAGACATAGTTCTTGTGCCTCCCACCATTTTGCTTAGGTGTCTCCTACAGTCTGGGGGCCCACTGAGAACCTCTGGCAGCGTATGAGGCTACTGCTGGTTATGGGAGCCTAGTTCTTAGCTGTTCTGGGGAATGGGCAAGTCTGCTTCTTCCTGAGAGCTCCCATTGGTGTTCCCAAAGGGGCTGGTGCCAGTGATTGGGAGGGAGATCTCTGAGGGTGGCCAGTGTGGGACAACACTTTCCCTTCCGCGCCCCCTTCCCCTGCTCTGCCACTGCCAGCCGTTCCTGTGTTTACTGGTGAATGGGCCCTTAGTTATCCTCCTGATGGACTAGAATAAGGCAGGGGCTCAAGAGAAGTTGAAATCGAAAATTAAGAAAAAAGATTTTGAAGTTCGAATTTTTAAGTTCTGGGAATGATGATTCCGTCAGTGATGTGCATTTTTAAATATTTGAAGTTTTGGAGAACTGTTTCCAAGTTGTTTCAACATTCAATAACTGAAACCAAAAGCTTTTCCATGGATGTAAAAAAGTATATGTGTGTGTGTTTTAATTTAAAGGGAAGAACCCCCAAAACTAACATGTTGGTGAGGCTGTGGAGAACCTTGTGCGCTGTGGGGAGGATGTAACAATGGTGCGGCCACTGAGGAAAATAGCATGGAACACTGTCAAAAAATTAAACAGAATTACCATAAGATCCAGCAAGTCCATGTCTGGGTCTATGTCCGAAAAAGGGCAGATTTTCTTTTCTTTTCTTTCTTTTTTTTTTTTTTTAAGATTTTATTTATTTATTTGACAGAGAGAGAGAGAGATCACAAGTAGGCAGAGAGGCAGGCAGAGAGAGAGGGGGAAGCAGGCTCCCCGCTGAGCAGAGAGCCCGATGCGGGGCTCGATCCCAGGACCCTGAGATCATGACCTGAGCCGAAGGCAGACGCTTAGCCCACTGAGCCACCCAGGCGCCCCAAGGGCAGATTTTCGAAGAGAAAGTTGCACACCAATGTTTATAGCTGTGCTGTTCGCAGTAGCCAAGACGGAGTGGCTCCTCACATGTCCGTCGCTGGATGAGCAGGGACACAGTGTGTATCCAGACGGTGGGACAGCTCTCAGCCTCGAACAGCGGGGGCTTCTGACACGCGCTGCAACCTGCACAAACCTTGAAGCCGTCAGCTAAATGAAGCCACTCACAAAAAACAAATACCGAATGACACCACTTACATGAGGTATCTAAGGCAGTCGCATTCACAGAAACAGATAACAGGACGGTGGGTACCAGGGGCTGAAGGGTGGAAGGAATGGCGTCGGGGGGGGGGGGGGGGGGGGGGTTTCCCACTGGCGGGATGACTCATCCTGGAGTGCCGTCCCGCGGCCCTGGGAACGTGAAGCACACACAGTTGTGCCGAACTGTGTCTGTAAAAATGGCCACGCTGGTAAATTTTATGTTGTGTATTTTCACCACAGTAGAAGTATATGATTTTTAAATTGTATAGATCACATTTAAAAGTAATAAGCAGGAGAACTACTCCCGCCCGGGGCTCGGTACTTATTTATCTTGCAGGTTCGTCGTCCGCTGCTCACCAAATCTGGGTCCTCGTGCAAATTCACTCAACTTTCCTTTTGTTGGGTGGCTGTTCTTAGACACTTTTCCTCTTGAGAAACACTACTCTTCCGCATCTTTGCCTTTATACTAAGTGTCCATTTTATAGGACAGAATTTAGATATTTGATGTTTGGGAGAGTTACAATCTCACCCAGTCTCCAGCTTATTAGTGGATTTTCTCTTGACCTAAATTGTTTTATGGTAGTTTTAATCTACTGACATCTTTAACCTAAAATATATCTGTGTCTATGAGATAATGTATCGAAAATCTTAGACGTGAAGAAGGAAGGTGGATCCAGCACCTGGAAGTTCCAAATGCCTGCTAAATGTAGCAGATAACAATCTTTATTCCCCAACTGCTCTGAATCTGTTTAGCCTATAAAGTCACGAATGGTATGTTTGCACTTGGAGAATTTACTGCTGTTTATATTAAGGGTGAAAAAACTCTCTGGTGACCATGACTAAAAAAGGTTGAGGGTAGTGGTGGCTGAGAACAGACTTGGCCTCAACTGAAAAAGATCGCTCAAGGTTGTAAAAGGTGCCTGGCAACAGATTTTACCTGTATCTATAAATCCCTTCAAAATCTGGACTGGATCCAAAATGGCACTTTATTGCCTATTATGTAAATGTGTGGGATTTACAGTTATTAAAGAAAGTGTTTTGGTATTTATGACTGGAAGCATATAAAATGAAGTACTATTAATGGATTCTCTTGTCTTTTACCAATACACATCATCTAATGGTACTAAGAACCAGAAATTTGTGGTATTTGCCTCCCTATACAGGTAACCCCTTATGGAAAGATCTTTGGGATTAAACTTTGCGTCTGATGATTGCCAGATATCTGTGTGGAATTAATGCCTACTCTTGAGAGATGTAAGCTGTACAGATGTCTCCAAAATGCATTTAGCTGTGGGTTGTCTGGCTGTCTCAGGCGGAAAAGTATGAACCTCTTGATCTCAGGGTCAGGAGTTCGAGTCCCACTTTGATTGTAGAGATTGCTAAAAAAAATAAATAAATAAACTTTAAAAAATGCATTTAGCAGCTGTACCAACAATCTTTACTGCTTGCTTACATGCCCACTTAAATATGTGTGTGTGCATACATATATGCACCGATGTATTCATACATGTTTACACACCTATATACACACACATGTATTTTTCCACCCCAAGTATATTAAAAATCTGAGTTATGGCTTTGTATATTATTTCAGCTTTTTTTCCTTCAGGGTGCAAAAATTCACATGTAATGTTCTGTAACACTGATAAAAATATCAAATTTGTGAGTCTGAGAACATGGTCAACATTTCCTGAGAACCTGGTGAACATATTATCTAGAAAGTAGTGATTCAGGAAAGTTTCCAACCGGCGAAAATTTAAGCAAGAACAACTTGAGTTATAGTCCCTGTGTTTTTGTCAGATGGTTTTCTTATATGTTTACTACCCTTTTTTGACATACTTTCTACATCCACATATAGAGCAGTTATTAAATAGCTTTTAGGTGAAATTTGATGGCTGGGCAAAAGGTACTAGGAAATCGGAACAGTTTAACAAGTGACCTATCTTTTGAAGACTGCTTTCTAACGCTCTTGGTTTTTATGATTTAAAAAAGCATTAGTTTTAGAGATTAACTTATAAGCATAGATGAATAACCAGAAGACAGAATAAAAATCATTAAAACTTCTGCATTTTTTAATATCCATTAGGCTTGGGTTAAAATGATTTTAAAAAATTTTTTTTATTGAATTCTGTCTTATGGAGCTGATTAGTTCACAAAGTGTCCACTGTTTTTATTAAGTAGTAAGGAACATTTGTAGGTATATGATGGCCACCAACTTTAGTAATGTAACTTTTTGCTTTTGTTAAAGTGAATCTCTTTTAGTTATGCCAGATTTTATATATCCAAGATGTGAAATATGTGTTTGTCTTTAAAAGGGGCCAGCTGGCATGCTCTTCCCAAATTCTGATCCTTTTGAAGTCATTTTGGGGCTAGGTTTATAAGGCACGCCGGTCAGTTGGCCCAGCGGTCCTACAGCTATGCCTTCTGTCCCCGCTCTGGCTCCTCACTGTCATCTCACGTGACCCAGTCCACGGGTGTCCACCATATAGCCTTTCCGGTTTCCCAAAATTGCAAGGGAGGTCCACGAGATAGTGTTCACGATTAGAAATACCCAGCAGAATAGGACGACATCCCAAAGGAGAAGTTTTTGAAGACATCTCTGCAGGGGCGGCTACCCAGTCGCCTGTGTAGGGTGTCTGTGATCACACTGAATGGGGCAACACTTCGTGGGAGAAGTGTGTTGGCAGCGCGATTATTCAGGAACCCCGGAACAGTATTGTGTTACGGTCACGCCTTATATGTGTGTGTGTGTGTGTGTGTAGCTGTGCACCTACGCACTTTTTGTTGGTTCTGTTGTTTGCTTTTCAGAGGATGTTTTTGAATCTAGATTTGAAGGAGGGTCCAGGTTAAGAATTCTGGATTCTTTCACATTTAAAAATAACACCAGGGCAGAGTATTACAAAGTAGACACCTGGAACAGGTGGGAGGCAGTCTTGCAAAGAGCGCCAGGAGCCAAGAGACCTGAAGTCCAGCCCTCCTCTCTCACCTGTACCGAGGACATCGAGCTGTTCTCCAGTCCTCTTGGGGTTTCTACATCTGTTAACTCCCCTATCACCGTGTTAGTGCAGATTGAGTGAAAGTATGAGTGAATGTGCTTTTTAATCCATGAAGAGCTGCAATTTTACTTGCAGTTGGTGGTCTAGCCGCCCATAGAGGCGATCTAGAATCGAGCCCCCTGTAAGTGGTTGCTAAATGAGAAGAGTATTTCAAACAGCATTTAGAACGGAGCCGAGCACATAGTAAATGCCCCCATTTTTGGTGCCACATATCTTCCAGTAGCTTTCTGGAGTCCAGTGACAGTCTGAGTTCTGAATCTTTGTATGCGACCTGTTTTTGATCTTTGTAAATTAAAAAAATTTTTTTAACAATTTTGTTGAGATATAATTTGTAAACCATAGGGTTCACCTATTTGAACATACAATTAAATGATTTTGGTATATTTACAGAGTAGTGCAACCATCACCATAATCTAATTTTAGGACTTTTTCATCATCCCCCAAAAGCAAGCTTGTACTTATCAACAGTCCCTGCCCGCTCTCTCCTTGCTTTGGGTTTAGGTAACCACTAGTCTGCTTTCTGTCTCTACCAATTTGCCTATTTTAGGCTTTATATAAATGGGGTTATATGATGTATGCTATTCTTTCACCCAGTGCAACTTTTTTTTTTCTTTTTGGTTCATCTGTGTTGTAGCACGATTAGGACTTCATTCCTTATTGCCAAATAATATTCTATTGTAAGGATATGGCACAGTTTACCCATTTGTCGGTTGATGTGCCTTTGGGTTGTTTCTATTGGGGCTATTATCACTCGTGTTGCTACAAGGGCACCTGGGTGGCTCAGTAAGTTGAGTGTCTGCCTTCAGCTCAGGTCATGATTTCAGGCCCTGGGATCTAGCTCCAAATCGGGCTCCCTGCTCAGCAGGGGAGTCTGCTTCTCCCTCTCCCTCTGCTCCTCTCCTCTTTCTTTCTCTCTTTCTTCTCAAATAAAATAAAATAAAATAAATGTTGCCACGAACATTTATGTACAAGTTTTAGTGTGGACATTTCATTTCTTCTGAGCGTGAGATATGGAAGAAGCAGAATTTCTGAGTTAACGGTTTCTGCATTCCCATCAGCTGTCAGGTTGGTTGAAATCTCTCTTCCATTATTGCTACCTTTCCCATACACCTTGTCCAGGGGGATGTGTACCTTACTATAAAAATATACCTTGTGGGGCGCTTGGGTGGCTAAGTTGATTGAGCAACTGCCTTCGGCTCAGGTCATGATCCTGGAGTCCCGGGATCGAGTCCCGCATCGGGCTCCCAGCTCCATGGGGAGTCCGCTTCTCACTCTGACCTTCTCCCCTCTCATGCTCTCTCTCACTCTCTCTCTTTCCTAATAAAGAAATAAATAAAATCTTTAAAAAAATATATACCCTGTGTTTAGCAGCGTCTCTGTCATCTGGGGATTTGGGAGAGAGGAGGTAAGGATTCCCTTGGATCAACACATTTCATTGAGTGATTCTTGTGTGACAGGCCCTCCTCCAGGTTCTGGGACTCCAGGGAGAATGGAAGGTAAGGGGAATGCAGGGACCATGTGGAGAAACAGCGAACATAACAAGTAAAATGCACTATGCTAGAAGGTGGTATGCGCTATGCGGAAGCCCATGGCGGGGATGGAGGAAAGGCCGTGTGGAAGTACGGGAGGTGGGCTTGCCATTTTACACCCCGATGGGGTAACTTCTGGATAAAGACCTGAAGCAACCGAGGGAGTGTGCCAGGCACATACCCAGGGGGCTGTGTTCCAGAGGGAATAGCCAGTGCAGAGTCACGAGGCGGGAGGTGTGGCGGTGTTTGAGGGTTAAGGAGGTTAGGTGGGAGCTGATGAGTTGCGGGGGCAGAGGTAAGACCTGGAAAGGAGTTCAGAGGGGAATGGAGGTCTTGGTCACGTGGGTCCTAGTCAGTCTTTATTACGGTCTTGGGCTTTCTCCTGGGGCAACAAGGGGGCCCCAGTGCAGTCTGAGCAGAGGGTTGATGTGGGGAGACCTCTCGTTTCAGTGATCCCTCCAGGTGCTGGGTTTCTAACAGACCGCAGCGAGGCAGAGGCAGGGAGACCTGCGGGGAGCTGCCGCTCTAGGCCAGGCAGCGGGTGATGCCTTGGACAAGGTGGACACGGTGAAAGCATAGACTTCTGCGTTCATTTGGGAGGTCGAATCTGCAGGATGACTTGAAGGATGAGATGTGAGGTATGAGAAAAACGGTGATCGGAAACGACTCCTAGATAATTAGTCTGAGCAAATGGAAAGGTGGGGTTGCCCTTAATTGACATGAGAAGACTGTAGGTGGGGCAGGTGTGGGCCAGACGAGGAGGCTCCATTCCGGACACACTCAGGTCGAGAGGTCCCATTAGGCATCCAAGAGAAGAGGTCAGGCAGGCAAGTCCCGGCTGGAGAAAGAAGGGAGTCCTGTGGTATCAAGGTGGGATTTCATATGGACTTGGGGGACTGATGTGTCACATAGGTCCATCAGTTGTAGCAAACATACCGCTCTGTGGGGGGGGGCGGGGTTAGGGGGCTATGCGTGTTGGGGGGCAAGAAGCATATGGGAACTCTTCTGTATGTTCTGTTCGATTTTGCTGTAAACCTAAAACTGCAAAAAAAAAAAAAGTATTTTTTTAAAGATTTTTTTTTAATTTATTAGAGAGAGAGAGAGACTGGGAATGAGAGGGGAGAAGGTCAGAGGGAGAAGCAGACTTCCCGCAGAGCCGGGAGTCCGATACGGGACTCACTCGATCCCGGGACTCCGGGATCATGACCTGAGCAGAAGGCAGTCGCTCAACCGAGCCACCCAGGCGCCCCAAAAAAAAGTATTTTTAAAAAATGGTATTAAAAGCCATTAGACGAGATGGTCAGGGAAGTAAGCGTGCAAAGGAAGAGCTCCAAAGACTGAGTGTGCAGTGCCCACTTGTATGAGGAAGTGGTGGTGGGGGGGGGAGAATAACCAAGTGTGGCAGAAAGAAAACTAGGCGAGTGGTTTAAGAGGCGAGAGGCAGGAGGGAAGAACAGCCTTAAATCTCATTGTCTCCAAAGCTCTCTGGGCCTCAGTTTCTTTCTTTCTTTTCTTTCTTTCTTTCCTTTCTTTCTTTCTTTCTTTTTCTTTCTTTCTTTCTTATTTATTTGACAGAGAGAGCACACAAGCAGGGGGAGCAGCAGGCAGAGGGAGAGGGAGTAGCAGGCTCCCCGCTGAGCAGGGAGCCCTGCTCCAATGCGGGGCTCGATCCCAGGACCCTGGGATCATGACCTGAACCCAAGGCAGACGCTTAACTGACTGAGCCATTCAGACGCCGCAGGCCTGTTTCCTGATCTGCAGGGTCGTCCGCTGACCTCCGGCTGTGCTATGCCATGAATGTGTGACTTGAAGTGCAAGCGAGATCAAAGATGGGAAAGGCCATTGGTGTCTGCTCGCTCCCTCCATGGAAATGCAGAGTTTAAAGAGAGCAAAACGCATGTTGTAAAAATGTAGGTTTAAACATTGGTAGATTAAACCCCATAGAGATTTTGACCAGTTTCCAACTACTGATCTTTTTCCCACTGGCTTAAGAGTATATACACCACAAAAAAAAAAAAAAAAAAGAGTATATACACCACAGAAATTTTGCAGACCTGGAAAAAGTAATAGTGAAAATTAAAAACCGCTCCTTATCCCATCTAGAGACAAATGCTAGTAACATTTTGGTATAGTTTTCTACAAGATTTCTATACATAAATTGACTGTATTTCGTCTCCTTGCCTACTGAAAAATTTCTCTATATTTGTATCCTTTTTTTCGAAGAAAATAAAATCAGTTATTACAACTGTAAATATATCATAGGAATATACTGTCACTTAGTCCATTAATGAGTATTTATAGCACTATAAACAGCACCCATGAAAGAAGACTTAGGATGTTCAACAGCACCCAGAAACATTTGCCCCTCTTAGTCTTTCTTTGGGATAAATTACTAGTTGTGGAAGTATTCATGGGTTGGATGGGTATAAACATTTTGAAAGCTTTTCTACATGTTGCCAAATATGTATCTTAACCTATCTGCCTCTCTTGCCTTCCAGAGAGGTTGTAACAATTTACTTTCCTCCTTTCCTGTGCCCGTCAATTGCATCACTGTTCCCAACCCTCCGGATTCCTCATATTTTCTTTTAAAAATGCCACTTCTCACTGCACATAAGCTAAAGCTTATTAAAGCAGCACTGTAAGGGGGAGCAAGAGTAATTCAGATTCCAGTAAATTTTCGTGAGCCTACATGTGCTGGGCACCTTGCCAGGTGGCCTTCCTATTTATTGCTGGTAAACACCACACCCTTAGAATGGAGGCAGCATCCTTTCCCTGTCCAATCCCGGAGGCTGTTTGAAGACACTCAGCTGGGCTGCCGGATGCCCAGGACTGGTACCTAGGTCCCTCGACTCCAAGTCAGGTGCTTCTTTATTTCTCTTACTATATAACTCACCTGCCTCCACTGGCCTAGAATACATTTTTTAAAGATTTTATTTATTTATTTGACAGAGGGAGAGAGAGATCACAAGTAGGCAGAGAGGCAGGTAGAGAGAGGAGGAAGCAGGCTCCCTGCAGAGAGAGAGCACGATGCGGGGCTCCATCCCAGGACCCCGGGATCACGACCTGAGCCAAAGGCAGAGGCTCAACCCGCTGAGCCACCCAGGCGCCCCAAGGCCTAGAATATTCTTTATGAATGACTCTAAAATATAATCTCTACAATAAAATATAAGAAATTCTATAATACATTCAGAGTTCACTAATTTTTTTTTTTAAAGATTTTTTATTTATTCATTTAACAGAGTGAGAACACAAGCAGGCAGAGAGGCAGGCAGAGGCAGAGAGAGGAGCAGGCTCCCTGCGGAGCAAGGAGCCCGATGCAGGACTCGATCCCAAGACCCTGGGATCATGACCTGAGCCAAAGGCAGTTGCTTAACCAACCGAGCCACCCAGGCGTCCCCAGAGTTCACTAATTTTTAAAAGTTTTGAGTAGAACCAAAAGTATTGAACTTCGGAGTCGATGATCACTCTGACATCCCAGGCTCTTTTTCCTTGCCTGGCTGAATGAAGACTGCTCCACGAAAGATGGGACGGACAGGGGTAAGAAGAGACCAAGCTGCCTGTCCTCTTCCTGTCCGGGCTGAGAAGGCCTGAGATGAGCTACAGAAAGTGAGGCATTGTCAGCCCACATGCAAACCATAGGCAGAACTTAATTGTGTGTGTGTGTGTGTGTGTGTGTGTGTGTGTGTGTTTTCTTTTGGCAAGCTTTGAGAACCGTGAAGCTCTATACTTGTATATCTGGTCTTTCATACAGTGCCTGTTGAAAACTGGCTTTTGGATCTTTAGACACTTAAAACATATTTAAAGCAACTTTACTGAAACAGTCTCTTAATGTTCCAAAGCAGAAATTTTCACCTGTGTACAATAAACCTTGACCCTGGTCTTTATCTTTGGACTCACCATCTGATATGCTAACAGGACCGCGAGAGTGACTTGAAGCTGCGCTATTTTTCCCTTATTTCAGAAAGGCCTGGCCGCCCCTTCTTCGCTCCGGGGGCACCCATGGGTATGTCATAGGCCACCCCAGGGCATTTCAGGACACTGTGGGGCTGGACCTGGCAACCGGCATATTTAGCTATGCCTGATGCTTGCCCACTGTGCCAGGCTCCTTGTTTCCTGTGTTAGGATCACCTGTAATTTGGTTTCCAGAGCGGTTCTCTGGGGAGATGTGCTGCACAGACACCCTTGGCGTTGCTGGGAGCATGCAGCGATCTCATTTGGATCCAGGACTCTGCCTGAGTTTCAAAGCCCTGATCTTAGAACGGGAGGAAGCTGCTGCCCATGGCTGCAGTCTGTTACAACGGTAGGAAGCAGGTGGGGAGCCCACCCCCAGGGTAGGCCAAGGATCGGAGTAGGCGTTTTTAAACTGAGCTTTTCCGCTGGGTTCTAAGCTTATTCCCCGTCCCCGTAGTGACCGGCCCGCAGTGCAGCTCAAAACCCTGGTGCTCTTCACTATCTTCAGGAGCCAGAAAAACCTCTCCTGGCAGCAGGGGAGAGAGTGTGCTCTGAAATACTCGGAGAAAAGTGACTTTGAGAGGGCAAGGGTAGGGCCAGCAATGAGAAGCAACCCCAGAAGGCCAGAGACGGGGTGGAATTGGGACCGAAAGGGTGGGCAGAAGGAGGGAGGAAAGAGGAGCAGAACGGGCAGCTCAGAATAGAAGATATAAAAGAAAGTGCCAGCTAGTGAAAACACTGCAAAAGGAGGGTGGCAGGGCCCGACGACTGGGGAGCGGTTTAGAAAAATAGCAATTAGCACAGCTAAAAATAAAGACCAATTTGGAGACAAAGCCAGATACACAAGGAGAAAAATAAGACTCGCCAGAAAGACAATTCTTCGCAAACTGAACGCTCAAGAAAATGAGGCTAATGACACCCCTCTGAGGGCTGGTTTGCACAGAAATGAGACAATAGATGGGGGGGGGGGGGCGCCGCGCCGCCAAGCAGGTGACTGGTGGCAGGAGAGGAGAAATCAAACCGGAGGGCAGTGTGGACCTGAGTGACTCCTGGAGCTGAGCTAACGGCCCTGCCGGAAGCTGTACCACGTGTCCCCAAAGTTAGAGAAGCATCCCCAACCAGCCACTGTGCGGGGCAGAGGCATCTCTCGGCGCTGGAACCCTAAGGGTTCCCGCAGAACTCCACCGAGGCCCGGCCCCTGGAGCCTCCAGGACGCAGGGACAAGGCGCCCAAGTTTCCCCGGAGCCCGCTCAGCGCAGCTCGGCTCGCTCCCGGCGGCCCGGACCCAGGCGACGCCCCACCGGCTTTCGCGGCCGTGGGAGGGCCGGGCAGCTACGGAGTCGCGGGGTGGGCAGGCCCGGGCCCGCGGGGATCCTGGATCCCGGTGGCGAGGAGGCGAAGGACATGGGCCGCACCCGGGTTTTGCAGAACCTCGAGGCCTCGGCTTCCGGGTCCGTGTAGCTGGAGGGGACCCCTGCCTGCCGCCTCGCGAAGGCGCACAGAGCCACAGAGCCACGGAGCCACGGAGCCGCCGAGCCCGGTGCGCCCGCACCGCCGTGCCGGTTTTCTCGCGGCTGCAGGAAGAGGGCGGGAGCCCGGGATGGACGCAGAGTGGCGAGGCGGGCTGGGCGGGGCCCGGAGCGGCTGCTTCGGAGAGCTCCGTTGGGCGGCCGGGGGCCCCCGGGGCGCGCGGGTGCCCGGGCAGGGTTCCTAAGCCACGGGCAGTGGCGCGGGCTCCCTCCAGGCCAGTGCACACCATCCCAGGCTCGGGAGCTAGGCCTCAGCGTTTGGTCACTCAGGGCCGCCCTGGGCCACCCTGGCCCCCAAGGCTGGAGTGCTGGGCCCCCGCCGGGGCGGGTGGGTAGGGCGCACGGAGCGCGCCACGCGGCGCCTGGCGGTGGGGAGGGCTGCGGGGCGGGGGCGGGCGCGCCGGGGCGGTGCTGAGCGGGCTCCTCCTCCTCCTCCTCCTAGGCCTCCTCCTCCTCGCCGTCCTCCCGCTCAGCCGCCGCGCCGCCCGGCTGCTCCTCCTTCCTCCCGGGGCGACCGCTGCAATGTTTAACCGCGCCGTGAGCCGGCTCAGCAGGAAGCGGCCGCCGTCAGGTAAGCGGCTCCCCAACCCGCGGGCTGGAGATCGGGACGTCGGGATGAGCCGCCTCGGCCGACGCTGCCCGCCCAGGGTCCTGGCCATCCTTTCCTCTCTCCTGTGCTCGGGCGCGGCTCGGCGATGCCACCCGACGAGGGTCCCCGCGGACCCCGCCACTGCTCCTTGCTCTGTTCCAGCGTCCCTGCGGTCGCAGTGGCGGCAGGAGCGCAGAGCCCCGAGCGGCGCTGCGGGGAGGAAGTTTGGACAAAAGGGGGAACAACAGCAGTTTTCTTTTTAGCGATGGTCTGGGAGAAGAAAGGAGATCTCATGCACCCCCAAACTTTTGGAGGGAGTATGGACTCTAGATCCGAAAGCAGAAAGTCGCTCGGGTTCCTTCCCTTCTGGAGTTCTCCGCCTCTCCGCTGCGGGCGTTGGTGCGAATGATGCCCGAGCGGCGCCCAGAGGAGGCAGGGCTGGACCCCCAGCCTCCGGCAGACATCGGGGCCCGGGCTGCCCGGCGCCTTCGGTTCTGCGCTGCGGGGCCGTAAAGCCGTAATGTGGGGCCACCGAGGAGGGTGAACACCAGGGTGGAGAAGGCATGTCTCTAGTTCGCGCCAGGGGAGCACGGACGTTGTCGTGGACTTGGGTTGGCTGTCCCAATGGACCAGGCTGAGCCACAATCGGCAGCAATTTGATAGGACAAAGAATCCACGGTGAAAATGAGACCATGCCTTTGATGGCAACCTCCTTACCCTTTCCGTTGGCAATTACGGCTAAGCTCCTTTGAGCTCTTTCTGTGGGCGCAGGTCTCTTCACTCAGTTCTGTGTCCTCTCTCCAGCCTTAGGGGCAGCGTTGTGAGACAGGTGCTGTTAAGGCTACTTTCCAGAAGAGGGAACTGGAGCCAGGAGCTGGTAGGTAACCAGTTAGGGTGTGATGGAGAATCTTGGAAACCCAGGCAGGCCTGACTGTGGAGTTCAGAGGCTTTTCTGCTGCCTCCCGCTCGGGCAGTCACTTCTTCCTGGTGCTAAGAGTCTGAACATGTTGGTCGGTGTCCTGTTTTCACTGAATATCCTATTTTATGAGGGACGATGCGGTTAAGAGGATGCACTGGAACCAGACCTGGCGGCACCAAATCTCACCTGCACGGCTGGGAGCGCTTTGTGTCTGTGGGAATGAGGATCCACAGAATGGGAATAAAACAGCTATCCCTCTCCCAGCCGTGAATGGAGCTGGTTTCCCATCCACCACCTTATGCAAATCGTTGTGCTTAATATTCAGGACACCCCTAATAAAGTGGGGCTTCGCAGGGTTATTGTAAAGAGTTTGTATTTGTGTCAGTGGGCTCATACATCTTTCTGCGTTGTCTGTGGGTCTGAGGATTCCTTCGCGGGTGTTCCTTTTAGCCATTCTCTGTTGGTGGATCTTCACAGGCCTGTGGGGCGGTAGTCCGAGCCTGGACTCGAGCTCAACTCCTGCTTCCCACCGTGACTCTCTCATTCAGTGACCTTGCGCAAGTTACTTGACCTCTGAGCCAATTGCTAAATTATTGGGAAATTTGAGAACTGGGTGCTAAATCACAGATAGCTTGAAATTGGCTGTTGGTGGATGTTTTTACTCTGGAAATGGGCAAAGACTAAAGATCAAGCTTTTTGGTTCTAGGCAAGCTGCTTTACTGGCACATCTCTGCGTCTGTTTTCCCATCTGTAAAGTGGGTTTCATAGAGTCTTGGGATTCAACACGCCAGAACACATGAAGTCTCTAGTGCAATGCTTAGCACATAATAAATGAGGAATAATGGTTAGTTTCCCCCTTTCGTATTATAAACAGAGCTGCCCAGAACACCTCTGCCTGCTTATTCATTGCTTTGCCTCGTTTTGGGGCATCCCTGGTTTGAGGGGGTGTTATACGGAAGTTCGTACCCCAGAAAGACTGGGGCAGTTTAGGGGCACTAGTGGAGTGTACCGCTTTTGAGGCCGTCACTTTTCAGCCTTACATCATGAGGTTAGGTGACAGATAGGAAGATTAGTAGCTAAGCATCATGGATTGATGGGGTTTTAGGTCTAAAGTGTACCCCACTGATGGGAAAGGGCAAATGAGGCCCTGCCCTTTGGGCATCACCATCTAGCAGTGAGAAAAGAAGGAGTCAAGTGAGAAAGGGAATGTGGGCCCTGAGGCAGAGGTACTGGGAAGTTCGCCAAGCCATCCATGAGACCTTGTACTACATTTTTACTTGGTAACTGAATTATTTTTCCTAAACTGGCTCTCCAAATTGTATAAGCTTCCAGCCCCACAAGTGCTGGATCCAGCCCTGCTGTCCCCTGATATGGACCTGGCTTCAGTCCTGCCTCCCAGAACCTTCTACTATATAGACTTTTCCTGCTTTTCAGCAAAAACTTATTGGAGACCATGTCTTCAAGCTCAGAGTTTGGAGTTCCTAACCCCCAATTCCAAGGCTCAGAGTGCAATTCCCTTATTTTCCTTTCGGGGATTTCTCAAAAGTGTGTTCATGAACCCACCGGGGGTGCGAAGGGGGTGGATAAAATGCAGCTTTCCAGGCCACACCCTGGACCCACTGATTCGATCTTGGGGACCCAAGGTGGGAGGGAGAATAAGCTGCGTTTTCAACAAATGCCTTAGTTGATTCTTATGCCACTGAAGCCTGTCCCCCCCTGGCCCCCCACAAGGACTCACACCGTTGGTGGTAGTTGTGATGCTGCTCACCTGGAAAGCAAAGCTGAAGCCACAGCCTTCCCTCTGCGAGCAGATTGAGGGGCGCCCCGGGGAGGGAATCCCCACCCTGCCAGGCAGGCTTGGCCCTTCCCTCAGGGGCCTGTTGTACACTAGCCCATTAAACCCTTGGGACCAGTTTTGGATTTATTGCTGGGCTTAAGTTTTTATTTAAAGATGACAGTCAACATAGCAACTTAATGTCTTTGTTTTAACAACCCCGCAGTGGGCAGTCTTGGCCTCTGGGAAAACTTTCCCTGCGGAACATCACGGGCCCTGCTGGCCTGTGGGTTCAGGGAGAGCGGTTTGGGGACAGAGAGGCCGGGCCGGGGGGTGTTGTGTTAGACCGTGTGGTTAGCCCACAAGCCGGCCGAGGCCAGGGTGTCAGCTCCGAAGGCCACCAGCTCTGAATGCCACCAAGGGCAGCCTGTGGGGGCAGGGGTGAGTCAGGTGCCACTGCAGCTCTGTTTGCCTTCGTTGGCTTTGTATGTGACCGATGTCTCCTTCCTGCACTGTTGGACGTTTGGGGAACCCTGGCAGGTGCCAGGTGGGCTATTTCCTGGGACTTCCTGGCTAGACTGAGGCACACGCCCCTCAGTGCTTGAGTAATCCCCTCGGCTCGGGGCGCTGGGCTTAGAAAGTTGCTGTTTAAATTGTACTAAATTTACTCTCACTGGTTGTCTTCTGCTTCCCCCAGATAGCTCTCCTCTGCAGCAGCCCCAAGAGGGGCAGCGGGGGGCTGAGGAGCCCTGGGGCGGGCGACAGCAGCAGCTGCCCGATAAGAGCCATCAGGAGGCATCCCCTGGGGGGGGGGGGGAACAGCCCCTTGCAGACTTCCGGGGACTCATTTCCCTTCTAAGCCAGTTCCCATCCCTCCAGGGCCTTGCTGGGGCCCTGCGGGTCAGTTGTGCTGTCCCCTCTGTGTGGCGCTGTGGGGCCCCTGCTCTCCAAGGCCTGTTCCCCCTCCTCTCACTCTGCCCACGGAGGGGGGGGGCGGGGAGGGGGGAGCGGGGGCGGGGGGGGGGGGCGGTGATGCATTCCTGCCTCTGCCCCTTGGCTTCCCGAGGGTGTCCTCTGTCCTGAGTCTTCTCCCAAAACTGGGTCTCCCCCTGACCCAGCAGGGCCTCTCTCCCCAGCCTCCCTCCCTCTCTGCCCCCGAAATGCAGCCCATCCATTTTGTCTCTCCGTGGACAGCCGCAGAGGCCACCGAGGAGATGGGACTTGTTCCACCCATTTCAGAAGGGACAGACCAGAGACCTCAAATCTCTGACCCAAGCCCAGAGTTACCTGCATGGGTTGACACAGCACCCATTTAGTCATCTTGTTAAAATATATTTAAAGTATATATGTACATATATATGAATAGGGAGCGGACAACTTTTCTCTCTCCTCTTCTCCTGCCTCCTTCTTCCTTTCCCCTCCTTTCTTCCTCTCTCTAGTCAGGACATTAAAAACAACGCCATCATCAACCACCTTCATCATTCCATGAATGAAAGGGCATTTGAATACCCAAGAGAGTAAAGACAGAATTTCATGTAAGGAAATATCCTGTTCCACCGGAACCTTCTAGAGGTTGTTGCGTCCAGGGAGAGGCACTGGGTGACTGAGGGACAGAGCTGACAGGAAGTCTTGCTCCCCTGTGCTCCCACTGTGTCTTGAATTTGTACCATGTAAACAAATGTAATGATCTCTTTCCTAAAAACAACCCAAGGCCGTCTTGACCATATCAAGACGGCTTATATGGTAAATATTTCCTTATCCTTATTTTCAGTTCTTCGTGAACCAGCGAAAAAAGCTTCATGCCAGCCTGTGGCATTGTGGGCAGACAGCCATCTGGGGACTCCTGGTCTCATCTTCTCAATTTTAAGTTCCGTGAGAAAAAGGGCCCCGCCCGTCTCTTCTTGCGCCTGCACTGCCCTTCTTCCCTTTGCAGGCTCTGCAGCCAGAGGGCTTAGGGCTGAGTCCCACCTGATCCACTTCTTTGCTTTCTCCTTGGAGCATGTACTTAACCTCCCCATGCCTCAGTCTCTGCCTCTGTAAAATGGGCCCCCGATGAGCCCAACCTCAGAGGGTCGCTGTGAGGCAGAGACCAGACCTATAGCAAGCGCTCAGTCGGGCAGCTGTTTTTACAGCGGTCTTGCTCGCCCTCTCGCCCCCAATCTATCAGAAAACATCCATCAATGTAAGCGTGACCATGAGCGCCAGACACGGCTGACCCCGGGGGAGACACAGCTCCTCATCAAGAAACACAACCTCTCCGCCGCAGGAGGGAGAATGTCACTTACTCGCCCTGCCGTGGGGCCCCGGGGGGTGGCACAGGGCTTCTGGGAAGTGAAGGAAATGAGGACAGGGTCTTCGTTTTCACCCCCCCCGAGCAGGGCTCCTGGGTAATTTAATTTTTCTGGGCCTTTGCCTAGAAAGTAGAGATCTAGGAAGGCTACAAATAACAGGCTGGCGCTCTGATTTCCTTCCCTCTGGTAGAAACTGGAAGCCAGTGGCCATCTGTTGTTTAGTCCACTCAAAAGAGGATGTGGAGTCTTGTTTTTCCTCCGGACCCAAGGGTGCTCAGGAGCCCTGCAGCCCCCGGCCCGTCTCCCTCGAAGCGTCTCTGAGAAGGCAGTGGGTTTCTGGGCTCCGTGAGACTCTTCAGGTGGACCCTAGAGCATGGAACGTAAGGAATGACCCCCACCCCCCTTTTGGCAGATGTCCTCAGCTTGCTCACCACCTGGGAGACAGCGGCGCAGGGCAGGGGCTGGAGGGAGAGTGGAGAGAGACAAAGGTGCGCCGGCACCCATGGGAGGCACCGCCAGAGCCCTCGGCTTTCTCTGAGGTCTTTGGCTTCTTACAAAAAAATGCCACGAAGCCTTTCCTGAGTCCAGCCGACCCTCTGCAGCCTGCTCACCTTCTCTGGTCTTCGATGCTTGCTATTATGATGATTATTTTAAAACTTTTTCAATTTTTATTATTATATTCTGCTAATTGCACTTCCCGCAAACCTCCCCGCCAAGGGAACTGCATGCTTGAAGGGTAGTTATTCTCTGACGTTAGATCCAGAGCCGATAAACACTTAAGTAATATTTAGAGTGTTTCCATGACCCACTTTCTCGGGCGCCTTGCATAGATCACCACTTGTAACCGACTGATTCTCTGCCTCTAAGTTCGGATGACTTTAAAAAAAAAATGTAATATGTTTGATGTGGAAGAGTTGGTATGAGGTTTTAAAGATTTTATTTGGGAGAGAGAGAGTGAGGGGAGGGGCGGAGGGGGAGGGGGAGGGAAAGAATCTCAAGCAGGTTCTGTGCTGAATGTGGAGCCCGACATGGGGCTCGATCTCACAACCGTGAGATCATGACTTGAGCTGATACCAAGAGTCGGACGCTTAACTGACTGACCTACCCACGCGCCCCTGATGGGAGGTTTTAAAGAAGGTTCTTGGGGTGTGCACTCTTCCTTGAATATTTACGGGAGTATGGGGTGTGTGTGTGTGTTGCACCAAACTGCTTTAGAATTTGGAACGAACATTCCTGCCTCTTCCTGGGCTTGAATATTTGGTTTGTTTTCTTTAATAAGGCTGTAAGTTTTGGGGGTACTTAGGATAGATCTTTGGTGATGTACACTGATTCAGCTTTGAGGAAGTTGGGTATTGGGATTTTACTCGGACACTATTTGACTTGGAAAGATTGTCTGTGCAGGAACATTAGCCCAGACCTTTCTGCAGACTAATAGCAGGAATCCATGCTGTAAGCCTACAGTTCCAATGAGTGTTACAGATGTCTTCCGAGTATGGATTTCCAAGGAATTAATGTCTGGAGAAAGTCTCTGGTAGCTATGACATCATAGCATCTATAAATAATACATTACGAAATATGCTGTAAGCCACCCGCCTCGGCCATCTGTATCTTTGAAATAATGGCTTTTGCTGAAGTCAGAAACCACACAGAACAGCATAAATGTAAATGGAGAGCGTATGTACGTTGTGTTTGCATGCTAGATGATTCTGGCTTGGTCTTGTGTGGGTTTTTGTCTGCGCCGAATTCCCTCTTAGTTTTCTCAGTCTTTTCCCATGGCGCAGTTGTCTTTCCCTTCAAGGCCATTACGTTCTGGCCTTTGGGAGCGTGAAGATCAGCAGTTATCAAAAACAAAAATGACAGTAGAACCTTATGATAGAGAGCATGGGCTCTAGAGCTGTGCTTGGAGCGTGGTCCCCCCTTTCCTAGCTGAGTGACTTTTTTTTTTTTTAAAGATTTACTTGAGAGAGAGAGAGAGAGAGAATGAGACAGAGCATGATAGGGGAGAAGGTCAGGGGGAGAGGCAGATTCCCCACGGAGCCGGGAGCCCAGTGTGGGACTCGATCCCGGGACTCTGGGATCATGACTTGAGCCGAAGGCAGTGGCTTAACCAACTGAGCCACCCAGGCACCCAAGCTGGGTGACCCTTGCAAGTTACTGTGCCTGGTCTGTGCTTCCTCATCGGAAGTGGGGATAATATGAAGCACACCACAGGGTTGTTGTGAGGTGTGAATGATCTAACCCACAGGAAAAGCTTGAAGCAGTCCCTAGCACACTGGAAGCAATGTGTAAGTGTCCACTGTTGTTATTAGCTGGGGACAGATTCCTCTGAACATAAAGCTATTGAAAAGTAAGTATTGGGAGGGCGTCTGCCTTCAGCTCCGTTCATGATCCCAGGGTCTTGGGATCAGGTCCCGCATTGGGCTCCCTGCTCAGTGGGGAGCCTGTTTCTCCCTGTCCTCCCTGCTTGGCTCTCTCTTGCTCTCTCTCTCTTTTTCAAATAAATATATAAATAATATTTTTTAAAAAAAGGAAAAATAAGTATTGTGTCCGCAAAAATCTGATCTAAAATGTTTTAAGGACCTCAGGAAGTTGAAAAAATTTTTTTTCATTGCAAAAATATTTTATAGGTAAACTAAACAGTAAGGCAAGATAAACAGAGCTGGACAAAATTGAAACAAATATTATCAGTGATAGCTCCTCATTAGCTTGAGTTATCTTAACGCTGCTAGGAAAGTATGTTTGATTTTTTCCCCCACCTGTGCATTCCAAGCTTAACCGTTGTGTAATCCATCTAAAATGGCAACTTTTATCAACAAAAAAGCAAAGGATATTACACCTTTATGTAATATTCTTTATGTAATATTACACCTTTATGGCTCTAGGTGCCAGGAGTTGGGAAGCTGGGAACTCTTGCTTTTGCTTTATTCTTAAGTTCAGAAGTAAACCTGCTTACTGTAGAGAAAGGTTGTTCCTTTTTCTTATAATTGCTGGACTGATTGTAACATTTAAGGTGAATTTGTATTAGGAAGCCTTTACTTGCATGCGTTGGGAAGTAGTGAAAGTCTCCCGAGCGGGGAACCCTAAGTAATAGAAGTGCCCCAAGTTGAGGGGCGATCTCTAGGGCAGTGCCAGATGGGGGGGGCTGCTCTGCTCAGTCTCCCTGGAAGTCAGGAGCATGTCTTGGAAAAGAGATACACCGTTAAATGAATGGAGTTTGCAAATGCGGTTCTATTTAGAGCTATCTATCTATATTGATACCCATCAAGAAAGATTAAGGAAAAAAGGCATAGCCAAAAGCTTTTATCAAAATTGAAAGGCAATTAGGAAGTCTTGGAAAAATTCAAACCAATACCTCTGGGAAAAGCAAAAACACACGTTAGACAGAGTGTGGGTAGAAGATTCCCACGGTAAGGATGGTGGGGGCAGAAGGTGGGCAAAAAGGCAAGAAGGAATTTGTCTTTATCCGGGACACCAAAGCCAGATACCCGTGGCCATGGCGTCTTGGTGGACTTCCTGAGACTGCCCTGGAAATTCTGTGCCCTTCTGTAACAGTGTCGGGTCAATGCAATTCATGACTTTCGATGGCAGGGAGATGGTAGCTCAGTAGAGAACTGAGAGCAAGGGCCATTTATTTGCCAAGTCCTGTGTTCTGGAACAGCCCTGGGGTTCTGCGGAGGTGGCCCTGGGAGGGACAGTCACCTTCACACTGAAGTCCCAGTACTGGTTCCATTGAGCAGTTCTTTAGTTGGGTCACCTTGGGTAGGTCATTTTACCCTCTGAATCTTTATTTCCCAGTCTATACAATAAGGGGACTAGACCAGACTAGGGCGTGTTCAGTTATCAGAGTTGTTTTTTTTTTTTTATCAAACTGGCACAGAAATCTAATATCTAATATGCAAAGTGATCTGAGAATAAATTAAGAGTTGGGGGAGGTGGCAATTATCAAATAGTGGGGCCAATAGCTTATCTCCTATTTAACCAAAAGAGCGCTCTTTTTGTTAAATGGGAATCCACCAAGTGTATTTATTTGCAAGAGCTTGTGGCAGCAAACACCCAAATGTGGTCTGGCTTATTATTGAAAAGAACGTCAGGAGCTTTGGAACCCTTTCAGACCAAGGTTGGAAACTTATGGGCCAAGTAGGTGTTGTGTGACAGCAGGAGAAATTTCTGGCTGCCTGAGATTGTTCCCGGGAGCAGCCCACTTGTGTCTCCACGTGTATTTACTTCACAGATGATCCCCCGAGGGAGGGCGGCAAGTGGTCAGGCTGTACTCACGAGCGGGAGAGTCAATTGGTGAAACGCTTGGTAGAATGAA
The DNA here is from genome assembly GCA_028533885.1 of Nasua narica. Classification (NCBI taxonomy): domain Eukaryota; kingdom Metazoa; phylum Chordata; class Mammalia; order Carnivora; family Procyonidae; genus Nasua; species Nasua narica. The sequence goes on along the minus strand of CM052812.1, from coordinate 64,432,686 downwards.
CCCTCTTGCAGAACTTTCTTATAATGGTGATCTCTTGATTTGATTTGTACTTTGTCGGGAAGAAACTCAGTGTTTAGTGTATTGAGAGGCTTGCTGTTCTAGCATTTTCGAAGAGAGCAGGGAACTAATGTAATATCCACGGACTGAAGATTCACTTTAGAGACGCATCAGGCCCATTTATGTTGTGCTTGAGTGAGTTTGCTTCTCGATGAAAGGAATAGATCTGTCCCGAGTAATTCTCTTATGTGCTCTATCACCCGTGTGTATTGAAACACAGTCCCCACTCCCTCCGGGGCTTCTGGCTTCTGCTTTTTAGCCTCCGTCAGCCAGCGAACGTCTAAAATCCAGGTAGTTCTCCCAGACGCTGGGAGACAGTCTCAGCTGCTTGGGAAATTAACATGTGGGTTGACCCAGTAGAACCCGAAAGGTCACGGAAGCTGAGTTACTATTAAGGCCAATGTATTCACATAAAACTTTCTTCCAAAAACATTTAAACTGTATAGCACCCTAGCGGTTTACAGCAATTAATATCCATAGGGCTTTTTTTCACTTTTCCTTTTCAAATGATTTGCTTTGCTGGTTTTTTTTTAGTTAAAAGCATATTTTCTCTTACATTCAAACTTTTCTTTATCGAAACAGGCATCTACCTCGAGTGAAAAAAGGCAATGGAGAAACAGTATTAGCTATAAAAAGAGTTCACTTGATACATCATTATTTTAGGGAAGAGGAGAGAGGAACTAACATTTGTGGGAGTCCACTGTGAGCTTCTAGATGCCCGACGGGCTTCCTCTTTTAGTTCTTTGGATCACCAGCGAGATAGGAGGATTAGCTTTCTCTTGCACACAGAGTTTTGCCGCTTACCACACAGTCGGGACTGGCCAAACTGGGTTTGGAACTTGGGCCCGTCCGAAGTGACATTCCGTGGCTTTTTTCCTTGACTCCAGGAAGGGGCCCAATTCTGTAGAATGAGGCACATTTGTGTTGTCACTTCCTCTCAGGCAAGTAGTCAAAGTGTGTTACTTGGCGGTCCCCTGTCCCCTTTCCTTTCATCAAGAGACTTTTCGGGTGTGTTGAGGAAGAGAAGGCAGCGGGTGTGCAGGGATAGAAGTCATTCGTCCAGTTTTATACACACAGTAACAGTGTGATGCTGAGCCGTAGTGGAGGCAAAGGAAAAATCAGTAACACTGTCTTTATTCATAGTTTTGGTATTTTGTTTGTTACAGAATTCTTTTTTTTAAAAGATTTTATTTATTTGATGGAGTGAGAGAGAACACAAGCAGGGGGAGAGGGAGAGAGAGAGGGAGAAGCAGGCTCCCCACTAACCAGGGAGCCCAACACAGGGCTTGATCCCAGGACCCCAGGATCATGACCTGAGCCAAAGGCAGGTGCTTAACCGACTGAGCCACCCAGGAGCTCCACGTTATGCAATTCTTTGCATATTTTGATTTTTCAAAAATCTTGCATGGAAATACCATTTATCTTGATGCCCGAGTTTTTTTTTAGCAACCCCCTCAAATTATCCACCTGCAGCCAGCGTCTCCCTTTTCCCACCCTTGGCCCAACCCAGGTGCACGCTTTTATTTATGTGCCGGGCAATGAACTATATGTTGCAGATACAACATAAAGATAACACAGAAGCTTTCAGACTGGTGCGTCAGTCACACAAATCACCGCAAGGCAGCACGATCATTTCCAGACTGAGCCCCAAGCATAATGGGGAAGCAGCTGCCATTGTGGCAGGGTTCCTGGGAGGAAAGCATGAGTGAGACTTGAGCACTGAGGGCTGGCCAGAGGACACATGGGTGGGGGAAGGATGGATGGAGAGTGGGGAGAAAGGACAGGGCCCTCTTGTCATTGCTCTGAGCCTCAGTTTCCCTCACCTGTAAGATGGAGGAAATGGCAGTGCCTTCTTCCTAAGATTATCATGAAGACTAGAACGGGTTCCCCGTGTTAAGCGCCTGCCATAGATTCTGGCACGTAACCCGTATTAGCCACAGTGGTGATGACGATGACCATTATTTGCAGATATTTTTACGTGACAGTATCTTTGGGCCACATACACAGTCTGAACTTTGCTTTGCAGACATCCACGGCAGCGATGGGAGTCCCAGCAGCAGCCAACAGAACCCCAAGAGCACAGCCAAGTGGGCGGCCTCTCTGGAGAATCTGCTTGAAGACCCAGAAGGCGTGAAAAGATTTAGGGTTTGCCTTTTTCGTTGTTGACCGGGATTGAAGGGTAGACACCTGTGGGGGAAACACAGGCTGATTTTTCCCTTTGTGAGTTCCAACCTGAGAATAAGGGCTTCTCACTTGCTATGGCCAAGGTAGAGACTCTCTCCCGGATATCCTTGGACCAGAGCGGTTTCTGGTTTTTATGTAGTTGGATGGGAGGGGGAGAGGGTGTTGGGCAAAGAGGTGCTTTGCTCACTGGCAGAATCCCCAAAGCTTTCCAGCTCTGTGACCCCTGGGAGGGGGTGGTCTGGGTCGCTGATGGGAAAGTTGGTTCTCTTGTGTGTCGGGGATTCTTGGGATTCATTATGAACCCGGAGAGGTGGACCACAGCTGGAGAAGTGACGCTGAACTCCGAGGGGAGGGCCGACGGACGGGGTGGGTTGGCGCTGCCTAGAAAGAACACTTTGGCTAGCAGAAACCCCCAGTGTTGGTTAGAAGAACCACATGTGAATTTCGAGAGTGCCCTGTAACTGCCCGAGTCCCACCGCCTTCTGCCTTTAAGTCTTGGCTCAGGTCAGCGTAAGCCCTGATGCTGTTGGTCCGGGTTGGAGCTCCGGGGGAGGCGGTAGGGGGCTGTGTCCTAACATTCCTGGACCCCAGGCCACTGGGAGCACTGTCTAGCTCTCAGGGAGGCCCCCATTCTGTGCCCAGTGGGATGGCAGGCCGTGCTGCTAAGCCGCCACCGGCTGCCCAAAGAAAACACACCTCCAACTTAAAATAGTTTTCATCGTGGCATTTTTAGACATGCTTAATATGTTTCTTTTCTTTTGTTTAAAAAAAAAATAGGCCTGATTTTAGAGGAATGTACTCTGTTTAAACACTGTCTGGAAGGAACTAATCTATCTCCCACTTAAATTTACTCTTTGGGTAATTTATTGTCATCTTAGACTTGTGAGTAGATATTTGGTTCATTTTTAGTCTTCCTGACAATGTCCAAGTCATTGAGTTCAAATGCATGTGAAATTCTAGCTTTAACATTAAACATACGCTTTGTTTTTCAGGATGGAGTTTTCGAAGGGTGACTGAACCATGTTCATTAGTTGCATTTTGCCAAACCAGCTCTTGAAGGAAATTATTTTTTTATTTCCTTTTTTTAAAAGATTTTATTTATTGGACAGAGAGAAAGAGACCACAAGTAGGCAGAGAGGCAGGCAGAGGGGCGGTGGGGGGGGGCGGGGAAGCAGGCTCCCTGCTGAGCAGAGCCTCACTCCAGGGTGGATCCCAGGACCCTGAGATCATGAGCTGAGCTGAAGGCAGAGGCTTTAACCCACTGAGCCACCCTGGCGCCCCCTGTTTTTTTCTTCCCTTAAAGTGGAATACTGCTTGATATATTCTCCTCTTTTTATCCATAGGAATTTTTAAAAAAGGAATTCAGTGAAGAAAATGTTTTATTTTGGCTAGCCTGTGAAGATTTTAAGAAAACACAGGATAAGAAACAGGTATGTCTTTGAGTCTATAATCACATTCTTGATAATTTTTTTCTCTCGCATTATAGTTACAGCTGCCTTTCCAATAGACTTTGAAAAATTGCCTCAAGAAATCTGAACCATATTGGATTTGGAGAAGACTGAAGCTTCAAATTAGGCATCTTGTGTCGATCAAATATTAATAATTTTAAAAAGCATTAATTTTAATTTTTTTAAAAGATTTTATTTATCTATTTTTGAGAGAGAGAGCATACGAGCTGGGGGGAGGGGCCGAGGGAGAAGCAGACTCCCCAGTGAGCAGGAAGCCTGATGCAGGACTTGATCCCAGGACCCTGAGATCATGACCTGAGCCGAAGGCTGACGCATAACTGACTGAGCCACCCAGATGCCCCAAAGTGTGTTAATTTTTAAATGGAGCTGTTCAAATGGACAACTAGTTAAAGTAAAAATAACCATTTCTGTCATTTCGAGTTCATCACTGTGCACGATTTTTTTCTTCATGAATAAGTTATGCGGATGCTTCCCCAGAGTTTGACATGTCGGCATTTTGTACGGATGTAGTAAAACGATAAACAGATGTGTGGCGATAAAAGCTCAACTCGAATCAGATAGATTGTCAATTATTCAACGTATCTTTACAAAACATCCTGTAGTTGGCAGGCATCCCGCATAGGAAGTTTCTGACTGTTCTCCTGGGTAGATGGCGTGCTCTTTGCAGGAGGTAGCCTTTAATTCTGATGTCGGCAGATTTTGTGTCCTTGAAGGTTGGGTGCGAGGGGAGGTGGAGGAGATTATGGGGAAGAAGGCCTGTGGGTTGGGTGTGTTTATAAGGCCTATGCCTGGGTATTTCTAAGGGGCTACCAGCTACATGCCTACAAGGGCCGGTGAATAAGCATGAATCCATAAAGCTTTTGGTATGAGACTATAGGGAGCGGTGGGGACTGGGGCCATTGTGGGGAGCTGGCCCCGCCTCCAGGAGCTGTGGCTGATTCTTTAGCTGACTTTGGCAGTGAACCCTTTGGGGTATGTGGCTGTCTGGGCTTTCTGTGCTTTGAGTTCTGCCCACTTAGGTTTTCACTTGCCCACCCTTGCCCCCAGAACCCGAAGGGGCTGGCCTTTCTACCCAAGGCACCTTCTTCCATCTTCGGCCCAGTGCTGCCTGGCTTTCCAGAGAAGTTAGATGTTTGGATTCTTAGGAAACCATCAGATTTTATAAATGTTGGAACTAATTTGTAGAAAATGTAAAACCTTGCCTGCCAAACAAAACATATCATGGGCAGATGCAGCTCGTGGCCTGCCAGCTTTTGAGACTCTGTCTCCAAAAGCCGGACTCCCCAAAGCCAGCGGCCATTACGTGTTTGTAGACAACAGCTTGGAAAATGTTCATCATTGGTTTGTTCAAAGTCTTTTCCTGACTCAGACGCACTTCCCCCAAGATGGAGCGGGGGCCTTCCTTCTACTGCCTTCCTCTCTGTAGGGGCAAGGTTGGATGCTAAGATAGATTCCTTTTAGCTCGAATTTCCTAGGTCAGCCTAGAAAGCCTTCCCAGGCAGGACCCTTGGTATTTGCTTCCTTCAGGCTTCTTCTCGTCCCTGGATGACTTTGTTTGAGCCTCCTAGGCGGTGAATGGCCTCTGGGGAAAAGCCAGCAGGTGGGTCTGCCTGTCCTGGAAAGCTGGGGTCCCACCCTGGAGACGGGAGTGCTTACTGTTTTCCTTTGGCCCCAGCACCCAGGACAGGGCCCAGGGGCCACTGTCAGTAAACGCCGGATTGTGTGTGTGCAATCTGATTTGGCCAGCCTCAGGCTGAGACCCGAGGTGAGAGCCGAGCAGGCAAACAGATGTCCACTCTTCTGCCATATTCTTTATGGATCGAGGGTGCGAGGGGCCTACAGGTTGGCTGTCTCTCCCCCCACCACTCTGCCACCACAGAAGCTGAGCACCCCCCCCTACCATGGCTGAGCTGGGACTTGGACCAGCATTCTGAGGTCACTGGGGTGCTCTCCCTGCACGCCAGGCTCGTGTGTCCTCGGATTCAGCTGAGTCCGCCAGATCTCTGTGGAGGGGCTGCTCAGGGCCAGGCCTTGTAAAGAGTGTGGGAGGCCCGAGGGGACAAGACAGATGAGCTTCTCTAGGGAACACCCGTTGAGAAGGAAAGCGACTTGTTAAACAAGCCTTTGCAGGTGTGCTGAGTAGAGAAATGGGAAGTGTGGGTTCCGTGGGAGCCCAGGCGTGGGTCAGGAGGGAAGCGGACACCTGAAGTGGATTTTGGCGGGGGGACAGCATGTGGGAGGACGGCCTGGAGAGAAGAGCCGAAGGACGGCCAGGTGGTGGGGGAATGGCGCTTGAAGCGCAGGCCGGCTCTACTGGGCTCGAGGCTGGGAGGGAGGGGAGCTCAGACCCGGGGGACCTGAGAGCCCAGCTGAACACTGCAAGGCCATGGGGTTGGGTTGCCCTGGCCCATCCTCATCCTACAGAGTTCCCAGAATCTGGCAGCCCCTCACTGCACCCCCACCCCTGACACCCAGCATATGACCCCTTGAAGGTTCAGGTCTTGAAGCCTAGAACACGCAGGGAGGGCCTCACCTGCCAGCCGCCTGGGAAGGCAGCAAGCCTCCGTGAGGCCCGCGGCACCCAGCCCTCGGTCTGGGTTATCACACGGAGCCTCATGACTGCCCCTGTCCTCGCAGATGTGTGGGCGGTTGGGAGGACGCGCAGCAGCTTGCCTGCACCGCCCTGCTCGGGGCAGACGAGGCCAGAGTGCAGACCCGGGTCTCCAACTGCGGGGCCTGTGCTGTGTGTGCCCCGGCGGGTCTGGCTATAGGGGAAGTAAAACCAGGAGTAAGCTCTAGAGCACTGATTTTAAGAAGTGGAGGAGGACGGAGGCAGGAGGAGAAGTGAGCGCAACCGCGTTTCTCAATGACTCGGCACATCTGGTCCGGCGGGGAGTCTGTTGAGGGTGGATCTCCACCGTGAATGGAGGCAGTGGTGGGATCGGCGTGAATCGCACGTTGCCTCCATTATTTTATTTCTTATTTATTTTTTAAAAAGATTTATTTATTTATTTTAGGGAGAGAGAGAGAGAGAGGAGCAGAGGGAGAGGGAGAGAGAATCTCAAACAGACTCCATGCTGAGCATGGAGCCAGACATGGGGCTCCATCACGACCCTAAGGTCATGACCAAGAGCCAGACGCTTAGCCAACTAAGCCACCCAGGTGCCCGCAGATTTCTAATCGTCATAGCTTCGAGAGGGACTTGCACTGGTATTCAAATAAAATGGTACCTTGCCTTTTTATAGTGTTTTATAGGTGACAAAGTTATGGGGGGAGGGATCTATGGTAATTATGATTTTTATTACTTATTAAACACTACAACTTGATCCAGGATTTAGAGGGTTTGAGGTTCTTTTTTAAAGTACTAAAATAGGGGACGCCTGGGTGGCTCAGTCGGTTAAGCATCTGCTTTGGGCTCAGGTCACGATCCCAGGGTCCTGGGATGGAGCCCCCCCATCAGGCTTCCTGCTCAGCGGGGCATCTGCTACTCCCTCTCCCTCTGCACCCCCCCAACTTGTGTGTGCGCTCTCTCGCTCTCTCTCAAGCTCTCTCTCTCAAATAAATAAAATCTTAAAAAAAAAAGTAAATTACTAAAGTAAAAGCTTTCCTAAAAGACTAAAACACCATCTTCTTTATTAAAAAATATATATATCTATATATATTTATTCAAAGATCCCCAAGTGACCCACGCTTCTCTGGGAGTAGGATGGGCTGTTTCCCTTCACCCCGCAGCACCCTCTGGGTTTCGCTCCCCGTCTGGTTCGTGCTGTGCTTCTCAGCATGGGTTTGGCCGGGCCCAGGCCGGCCCGAGCGGAGCTCCGCTGCCCCCGGCGTGGTTTGGACCCAGCATCGGCTGGCCCCGTGCCCCCCCCAGCCCCCCGTTCCTTCCAAGCTAACTCGCCATGTCTAGATGCTATCTACCAGCTTCCTCTTGCTCTCGCTGGGCTCCCACTTACTAGCATCCCTGTCACTGTATTCTCACGATGAAGCCTCTTCTTTCTTGTCTCCTGCTGAGCCACAGAGGATCCCTCCATGACGTTTTTTCTTCTTGGACCACCTTATGCTTGTCTTATTTTTATAACCTCCGGCAGCCCTCTGAAATGCCTCTCGATATGCTGTTGCGTGGGCTCAGGCCTCTCGGTTCACCTCTGCAGCTAGAGGTCACCCGGGGACCGTCCCCCTGGGGCCCTCTGACCGCAGTTCCCGCGGGGGCATCCCCAGGCCTTCCATGGCCACCCGAGCCTTCCCTCGGCCCCTTGCCTGCCCCAGGGACCCAGGATGTCCTCCGTCCCGAGTCACTCGCTCACGCTGGGGCAGTGCGGCCAACAGTAGCTTCCTGAGGAAGGGGACGTGGCCCGTGGACATTTAAAGATCTTGTTGAGTGAAAATGTTATTTTTTTTCCCTATGCTCCCACTTTACTGATACTGTGATGGAACAGAATAGAATTCTAGGTCGACACTGCCTTAGACCTTTGAACACACTGCCCCATTGTCTTCCATTTTTGTTGAGAATTAGTGTTTTATATGTAAACTGTTTTGTTTCTTTTGCTCTTTTCCCTCTGGAAGAGTGTACACTCTCTTTCCATCACAAATATTCTTTCTACAACTGTGGTGTCAGAAGCCCTGGGGGGTTGGGCTTCATTCCCCCATGGGCGTCTTATGGACCCTTTGAATCTGGAAATGTATAGTTCGGGGCAATGTTAGGGTGTTAGGACTGTCATGACTTTTGGTAACTCCTTTCCTTCTATTTTCTCTGGCCTCTTTCCCAGGGACGGCCCTCCTCCCCGGGACGGGGTGACACCTTCACTTTTACCTTATTTCCCTCCTATTTTTTTTTTTTTGGTCTCTTTGGCTTTTGGTTCCTACTTCTCCTTTGGAAATTTCAACTTTATTTCCACATCCTTCTGTAGAATTTTTTTTCTGCTTTTGTTTTCTCTAGACGGGGGCCCTGTAGTTTCTCTCTGGCGGCCGCAAGCCTGAGACGCTTATAAACCACGCGTACGTCCTGCGTGCGGGGCTGGAAGGATTTTGCTGGGGATCCTGGGTACAGTTCCGCTTAACCATTTGGTGTCTCATCCTTGCCCTCCTCGTGCCTCTGTTCTGCAGCTTCCCCGAGTCCGTTCCTTTAGTGGAGAAAACTCTCGTCTCCCATGGAGAAGGGAGGGAGGTAACTGCTCTGGGTTGGGGGGCATCGGGGCTCTGGGGGTCTGATGGCTTCTTTCTGTGGCCTGCCTCGCCCCTGCTGTCTGGGGCACCTGACACCCCCCGAGTTCCTGCCGTTTCGGAGGCTCCTCGTTGGCACAGCCTCCCCACCCATACAGGTGCACCTTTGTTGTCGCTGCTCTCGGCAGTCATCCGCTGTCCCTCCAACTGCCTTCCATTTCCTGAGCCAGTTCTCAGAAATATTCTTGCATCGTCTACTTGATACTTTCTATGCCTCATTCTTTTTCTGAGCTGATGTGAATAAAGGAAGTGGCTCGATCCTTCACTTTTCTCTGTGCCCTCTCCCGCGGTCCGTCTCCGGCTGAGTGGCAGGAGTGGACAAGGGCCGGCTGTGCAGGCGCGTGCGGGAGGCTGAGCGAACGAGGGAACAGATCTTGGTGACGGGTTCCGTGTGCAGGGAGACCGGTGTTGGGGACCGTGGCTCCCAGCTTCCTTTAGTAGAGACGGCAGGACTCGCTGGCCAGGAGGGGCCGCTTTGCTTTATGGTGTTAAGTTGGAGGTGTCTGTGGGACATCCAAGCCCACATTTCTAGAAATCTCCATGGTCAGTAGCTTGGGGGAGAGGGTTGGGCTGAAATCTTGGGCGAGCCCCTGGTTAGGAAAGCATCCCTACTAGGCAGAGGTCTGAGAACCCCAGAATTCATGGGGAACAGAGAGACGGGAACCTAAAAGGAGACGGAAACAGGAAGGTGTTGGAGGATGCTGAGAGGGCAGCCAGGGGCCAGAGAGCAGACCCGAAGAAGGTCTGAGGGACCGAGGCACCGTGCACGTCGTGGGCCGAGCTGGTGGGGGGAGGGGCGGAAGCCAGGCTGAGACGCCGAGGAGGGGGGCATGAGACGATGGAGATGCAAAGTGCATGCTTGTCCTTTGAGATGTGTCAGGAAGAAGTCAGGGGTGGGAAGGTCATTAGCTATAAGGGCACGTGGAGGGGAAGGAGGTTTTATTTTCCCCATGGAAAAAGTTTGAGCGCCCTTAATGGATGCGGGAGAGGAGCGAGAGCAGTCAAAATAACTCTCTGAGCTTGGGAATGCTGATGCTTCTGCTGTTCTTCTGAGTAGACTGCTGTGTCTAGGGCTGATGTTAAAGCGAACTTGCTTCTCCTGAACATGCATTTGCTGAGGGAGCAGCGTCGGAGCGCTGACTTCTGCCTGAGCCTCATTATGGCTGACGCATCGCCGGGCGGGACGGAAGGCTCCAGACTCCAGCAGTGTCTGGGACAAGCTCATCTGGGGGCAAAGGCTCCCGCGGACGGCCCTCAGGTTGAGGCCAGGAGTCATCACATGGGCCTGGGGTGGGGGGGAGGGGATCTTTTTCCAGCCCCTTCTGGTCGGGCAGGGTCGGACGCTGGGCCCGTCTGCTCTCCGCAGGGCAGGTGCTGTGGTGGAGGCTGGCAGGGTTGGGAAGGGAAGCCGGCCATCCTTGCAGCTCGGCCCCGGAACCATAGCGCTGGGCTGCTCCACCACGTTCTGTTCCCGTCCCGACGGGAGCTAGAATAGGGTTAACAGAGCTATGGAAACTCTACCAAAATAACTCGACAGACCCGGTTCTTCTTTTTTGCTAAGAGTTCTCGGCATGGGCACCAGGCCTTCCCGTGACTGGCTTGTGGTCTGCAGTCACGCTTCCTATCCCAGCCCAGATAAGCTCGAGGGCCGAAGCCATTCCCCTGTGTGTGTGCAGCCGCGGCTGGGGGCAGCCACGGACGAGGTCGGCGCTGGACTGCGTGCCTCGGGGACCCCACGCTCTCCCCAGACAGACTCAGGAGGGGTGGCTGGGGCTGAGCACCCCCCCGAGGCCTGCGTACCTTCGGGGCCCCCAACCTGCTTCCTCTCCCGCCCCTCCCGCCCCCACCTCCAAGGCTCAAGCTACTCATTACACTTCTCCTTTGCAGAACCACCCAAGATAGCCTGGATTCATCTGGAAAACATGTGTGTCTGTGTGTATGCATGTGTCTGTGAATGTTCAAGGGGGAGGGAAGGCCCAGAGCGATTTCTATTTCCAGAGCTCTGCATGGAGTTTGCTGATCAGACGAGCTGAAATCGTATTTTCATGAAGTATTGTTGAAACAGGAAGTGGTTTTCCAAAATTGCTCCTCACTGACAGAAGGGGTGGTGGGAGCGAGGCTCATGACTTCATGGAGTGGGGGGCCTTTGAAAGGCAAGAAACTCCAGAGTGCTTGGGTCTCTGTGTGGCCTCCAGACTTGTCCCTTGGAGTAGCCCTATTTACTCCAAGATGCTCCTGTGTTGAGTTGGACATCAACTAATGGTTCTTGGCAATAGTTGATCTAGAAATGACACTGTGGCCTGAGACGTTGACCCCCCCACCCCCCGGGCAGCCTTCCTGCACGTATTGTCAAGACTTTCTTTCTGGGGGTAGGATGGTCATGGTCAAGTCTTGGCCTCATGGCGTCTTTTATCAACTAGTCTCTGGAACCAAAACAAGTTAAACTCCCTTCAAGTTAAACCCTCCTTTCGAGCACCGAGTATTGAAGCCTTCCGGTGGTTTCTGGAAGGCCGAATGTTTCCAGAGCCTGGGCTTTCCTGAGCTGAACTCTGCAGCCTGTGCAGGGTCCCAGGTGGGCTCTCTGAAGCCAATGGCAGTTTTCTAGGCCCCACGAAGCCCCCCTGTCCTCCCCCTCATCATGGCTCCGTGGCTGCAGGTCAGAAGCATTTTTCTCCCGACTTGGCGTGGGGTGAGGTTCTAGGGGATGCCGTGATGTTCAGAGAACTGAACCCCCATCTTTGCCGCCAGCGAGGTGCCTCCTTTCTCTAGGAGAAAATAGAAAGCTCAGGGGATGCCCTGGAGGACCAGACAGCCTTCCGCAGCCCCAGCAAGCAGGCCTGCTGTTTTTAAGACAGAGCACTTACCCTAAGTGTTTTTGCTCCAGGTTTTTGCAGCAACCTGAGTGCACGTGGGCGTATCTTTTCCAACTGTGCTTAGAAGCATTTTAAGGGCCTGTATCTACTTAGGACTGATGCTTTCCAGCAGGACGGCACTTGGGACTCAGGGCAGCAGCAAGCCTTCTCCCCTTCGCTTAGACTCATATTCCGGCACCAAAAAAGTCCCTGTCCTGGAATGTGGACCCACTGGACCCCGAGAGGGGGTGATGTATCTCACGGGTGTGGAACAGGGGCAGGGAGTGTAGGGGGGGTGCGGATTCAAGACTTTGGAGCCAAACTGCCCTCCGTCTCCCTGGAGGCTCCTTGAATAAGCCACATCGCGTCTCCTCCGTGACCTCATCGGGGAAGTGGGGCCATCAGGAAATGGCCTTTTGCTGAATGCTCAGGGGATTAAGGAAATGGGATCATGGCGATAAAGGGCAGAGTAGGTTCTTGACGACTGGTTGGCATATGTGTGCGTGGTTTAACTTGATTTTTTATCATTTTTATTTTTATGTTTAATTTTATTGTTTTAAAGGGGGGGCAGAGGGAGAGAGAGAATCTTAAGAAGGCTCCCCACCCAGGATGGAGCCCAGTGTGGGGCTCCACCTCGAGACCCTGATATCATGACCTAGCTGAAATCGGGAGTTGGACACTTAACCGACCGTGCCACTCGAGTGCCCTAAACTTGGTTTTTTAAAATTGTGGTAAAACACGCATAGCGCAAATCTTACCACTTAACCATTTTTTTTAGGGCTCTCATTTTTACCGTTTTAAATCATTTTAAAGTATACAGTTCAGCGGCATTAGGTACCTTCACACTATCCAGTTCCAGAAATCTTTTATTGCCCCTCAGAGAAACCCCGCCCCATTTGCAGTCACTCCTCCCTGCCCCCTCCCCCTAGCCCTCCCTGGGCCACCCCTCAGCTTTGTCTAGGTGGATCTGCCTCTTCTGGATATTTCTTGGGAAGAGAGCCATGCAGTATGGCTCTGGTGCCTGGCATCTTTCTCCTTCGTTCGGGGACCTCACAGGTTGGTTCTGAATGGTGCAGGCTCCCATCCACTCTGGACTGGGATGCTTTCTGTCTTCATTTCCGAATGGACAATGTCGTGGTTTCCCGACAGGAGAAGCGGCTACGAATGCGTGGCAGGGGTGGGGGCCGGGGCCGGGCACAGCACGAGCCCTCCCTCATAGAGCTTAGCTGCAGGGCGGCAGCCAGAGCCCCAGAGGGCTATAAGGCTGCTTCTCCTGCAGCCATGCAGCTTCTGGGGTGACAGGAGTAGAGAAGTGGGCTCAGGCGGGAAGGGCTGGGCTCCCAGATAACAGTCTCTCCGTGTCTCCTCCAGATGCAGGAAAAGGCCAAAGAGATCTATATGACCTTTCTGTCTAGTAAGGCCTCATCGCAAGTCAACGTCGAGGGGCAGTCCCGGCTCAATGAGAAGATCCTGGAAGAACCACACCCATTGATGTTCCAGAAACTCCAGGACCAGGTAACCCGACTGCCCTATGTGCCCCTGGATGTGACACTTATTTTCAGGCTGGAAGAATGTTAGACACCCCAGAAGCTGTCCCCTCTGGCTGGGCAAGTTGAGGCACACTGAAGGGCCGTGGTTGGTGAATGAGAGGGGACTGGAATCCCAGGCTCAGGATTTGACCCATAGGAGCTCGCTCAGTCCTGCCTACTTTTGGTCTACGCACAGTTTGAACCAGCAGGGTTACCGGTCTTCTCAACGCCGATTAGAAGGGAGGCTGGACCTATTCAAGGACCCCACGCTGTGGAAGCAACATGTAACTGCTGAAAGTAGGAACAGAGAGAAAAATCTAGAAAGCAAGCACAAGGACTCACAGTGGTAGGAACACTGGGGCTGTTTTTGTGCAAACATTTAAACACGGACCCCCGCTTCTGGGGGCCGAAGGCTGCAAGCTAGTTCACTGTGAGGCTTCTGTGTTATAAGGAAAAGGTTAACGTTTGGCACTCAATTTTTCCTGCTTTAAGTGGAATAGAGTTTAAAAAATGGACCTATAAGGGGTAAATTAGTTTTCTGGCAAGCTTTTTTATGAGATATGCCAGTGGTAATAGGAAGGGGATGAAACTGCACTCCAGAGATTTCTTGGACATGAACTTGCAGATGCGACTATTCAGAGTGCTTACGAAATGTTATCTATACACTTGCCGACAAGGGAACACAATATCAAACTTCTGCTGCCTTCCATGGTGAGGGAGCAAAGGCCTTCCTTGGCTCACGGGTGGAAATGAGCTTTTGCCTTCACTCAGCAGCCTCAAAGGTGAGCAAGCCCAGAGCCACCTGGAAGGCTTGTTTGAACAGATGCTGGGCCTCACCCCCAGAGTTAGCCTTCCAGTGTGGTGGTTCCCAGGTGGCCTGAGACTTTGCCTTCCTAACAGGTTCCCAGGTGACACTGCTTCAGGTTCTGGCACTGCCCTCTGGGAACTGGTACAGTGCCTCGGTTGGCCTTTTTTGGATCGTCTGGAGTGGAGAGCCCAGAGCCTGTCCCAGCACCCACGAAACCCCACCTTTGCTCAGCGTCAGATTAGGAAACAAGTATATAGGTAGCAAATACAAAGGTGAAAAGTAGTTCGAGAATGTTTTTCGGCTGACACAGTGGCAAGTGCAAACTCTACATGAGTTGAATCCTGAACCAAATTTAGGTGTTGAAGGAATTCCAGCTGGTATGGGTGACTTGGTGAGGGCTTCCCGGAGGTGGTGGTTTTGAGCCATGGGGAGGACGCCATGGACATGCATTTGTGGCTGGAAAAGAAGTAGAATGTATGGGGGAAAGTCACTTCTTGTGTCCATAGCTGCATGAGGATCTCTGTCCCACCTGGACCTCCGAGTCTTTTTTTTTTTTTTCTTTTAAAGATTCATTCATTTATTTGAGAGCGATCGAGCAAGGGGGAGGGGCAGAGGGAGAAGGAGAAGCAGACTCCCGGCCAAGCGTGGAGTCCCACGCAGGGCTCAATCTTGTGACCTGTGAGATCGCGACCTGAGCTGAAAGCAAGAGTCGGATGCCCAACCGACTGAGCCACCCAGGCGCCCTATGGACCTCAGAGTCTTTTAAAAGCTTCCCAGGGTACTTTAAAGTATAGGCAGGGTTGAGAACCTGGACTGAATCCCCTGTGTCCTAGATATTTTCACTAAGAACAGTATTTACTGTTCAGGGGTACCCTCCAGTGTCTGAGGCCCACTTGGCTTGTCCCATCTCACTAATCTCCAGCATGCATTATTATTCCCATTTTGGTGATGGAAAAAGCAAGGTTCAGGGAGACTCTGTGGTTTGTTAGTACAGAGTCACACGGGTAGCAGGAAGTGCTGGAGGCCAGATGCCTTCAGAGACCACGTGCTCTCTGCCATGCCCACAGCCTGGGTTCATGGGGGCCCCTTGTGGCCCCTCAAAGCCCCAAGAGAGCAGCTGGAGCAGAAGGACTGGAAAGGCCAGTGAATACCGGCAACCCCATTTTCCGGGGCCGCAGAAACCAAGGTAGTAGGGAGGAATGCAGTAGGCTGACATTATTCCCCTCACTGGGACCTTGGGTTCCCAAGGACACCGACGTCCTGCAGTTAGGCCTAAAGCACGTCTCATGGTGGAACTGGACCCCTGTGACCGGGGACACTCCGCTGGCTGGAGACACTGGGAGCTTTCGCTGGCTCGGAAAGGAGGAAACACAAGGGATGGAGGCCCATTTTTTAAATGACAAGGAAAAAAATTTTTAAAAGATTTTATTTATTCATTCAAGAGAGAGAGGGAGAGAGACAAAGAGAGCCTAAGCAGGGAGAGAAGCAGAGGGAGAGGGAGAAGCAGGCTTCCTGCTGAGCAGGGAGCCCGATGTGGGGCTCGATCCCAGGACCTGGGATCATGACCTGAGCAGAAGGCAGATGCTTAACCGACTGAGTCCCACAGGGACCCTCAAAGAAAAATATTTTTTAAATTACTTTTATTTATCTAACTATAAAAGTCATACATGCTTAACAAAGGGAGCTTGGGAAATCAAAATATAAGGTTGAAAAAATTCATAATTCCATACCTGGAAAAAAACCCACAGATAAAATGTGATTTCTAGATTTTCCATCCTTTTCTTTCCTATAAGTACGCATGGGCCACAGTGCAGTTCAAAGTACTTAATGTGAAGAAAGCACTTGTGTCTCCTCTGGCTAAGAATTCGCTTATTTGAGAGGGAGAAAGATGCACTATCTTCCGAAGGCATGACAGGGTGGAGACAAGGTATTTGGAATCTAAGCGGAGGCCGCAGGGAGCCCTGGGGAGGGCCTCTGCATTCTGTTTCACTTCGGGGGGGGAAAACTCTGCCTCTCAAAAGCCTTGCTGGTAACCATCAAAATGTGCACTCAGCATGGCCCGTGGTTCTCTGCTCCCAAAAAGCCCCCCTGGAGGGCCCTGTTTTTCTAAGTACAGGAGTTTGAAGCCAAGGGGAGCCTATGTGGAACCAGGAGAGCTCACCTAACTCGAGCCCCGCGCCCCTCAGTGGCTCTGGCTTTCTCCAGCCGCCTGCTTCTCACCCCCTCCCCACCTCCCCACCCCCCCCCCCCCGCACCCCATCCACCAGGGAGACTTCACGGAGTCTTAGCCCCTCCTCAGGGGGGCAGGACTTTAGGGCACAGCCGGAGCCTAGAAGGGTGGGAAAATCCTCCATGAGCACTAAATTAGATGGCTCTCACATCCGTGCATCTGATGTAAAGGAAGGCTTCTTGGGTCTTCATTCAAGTCCTGTTTAGTCTTGGTTTACACACAGTTCTAGTGGGTTCGGCGTCTCAGGTCACGGCGGGTTGGAAATGCCGGTAGAGGCTGTGCCGGGATGGGCAGCAAGACCTTACACTAACAGGTGGGGCGGAGACAGAAACACGAAACTAAACATCAAACCACAGCACAGCGATATCTGGAGCCACCAAGTGGGGGGACCCCCAGCCCCACGCACCCCACCGGGGGCATCCCTGTGCCGTGGGTTGGTGATGCCGTTCGTGATCCCGATCCCCCAAAGCGTCAGGCGGAAACTGTAGTTGGCGTGTCCTGTGAAGGATGTGTTAGACATTTTGACATCTTCAGAGAAGTCTGGGGGCTTAAAACTCTGTCCCTTTGAAAACTTATGGAAGTAGAGAGATCATTCTCTGATTTAGCTCAGTTCTGCAAACATGGCCTGGGTTGTGTGCTCAATACAATGCTGGGAAGACTGGGGTGGGGGGGGCGGGGGTTGGACTGTAGCCGTTTCCTTGGAACCTTAGCCTAGAATAAAAGGACAAATTTAAGTTGTGGGAAGCAGGAAGGAGGAGGCGACCTTGCAAAGAGTTGGTTTTTTCAATGAACTGCAATTTCCTGCAGTGTCTCTTTTTTTTCTTTTAAAAACCCTCTGCTGGCAGGTCTACTTCCGTTCCGGTCGGTTTGCTGGTATTTGTTCTTTCATTCACTCCCTTATGTTTCCATCTTGATGGAGAGCCTACTATGTACCAGGGACCATGTTAGGAGCTGTGTGTGCAGAGGAAATCAGCCCCCATCCAACCGTGAAGACAGAAAAAGTTAAATGCTATAAAGTAAATACAGCAGGGCTAATAGTGACTGGGAGGGGTCTACTTTGGATCTCGTGGTCAAGGAGGGCTCCCTGAGGAGGTGACGGAAACCTGAGTGGCAAGGGAAGCCAGGTGAGACCTTCCAGGGAGAGGCAACAGGAAGTGCAAAGGCCCTGGGGTAGGGCTCTGCTGGGTGTGCTGGAGGAGGTCAGTATGGCTGGACTATATAGTCAGGGAGGAAGATGGTAGAAACTAAGTCAAGAGGGACTGGCTGGGGTTAGGCCTTGAAGCTGTGGTAAGCAGTTTATGTTCAAAGATTTTGAATGGTAGCTATTTCTAGAGTGTGCCAGTTGGGCTAATAAGGTTGGGGCCTTGAGCTGTGCGAGAGGATGGGCATGACTCGGCGCAGAGCCGTCTCTGTTTGAGCTGTGACCCTGCAGACTCCCGACCAGGGCTCATCGTTTGTACCCAGATGGCCTGACACCTGCCCTCTTCCCCTCCCACACTGCCCATCACTTCCTGGATGCTGAGCTCACTGTCATATTCTCTGCGTGTTGGCTTAGCCGGGGTGGGGGGGGGGTGGGCGAGGGGGGGCATGAGGGCTCTCGCTCCAGTCCGGCCTCCCCAGGTAAGTCCCTTTTCTTAGTGTGGCCTCTGTGTCTTCCCCTGCACCCTGGGGCTTTTGGCCAGCTTGGTGCCCCTCGGAGCTGCACTGGGTCGCCGTCTACAAACTGTCAGTGCCCTCATGTTACAAAGTGGCTGCCTGCCAGCCGCGTCCTTATTTCCTGAGACCCGACGTTTCCCCCTTTCCTTTGACTTTAGAATTTGATAGCTGGGAAACACTGGGCAAGATGCAGTCCTTCTCTGTGCCTCAGCTTCCTCTTTTGGGAAATGGAGGTTAGGATAAGACATTTAGGAGGCGAAATGCAGTCGTATCTGCGGTGTGTTTACTCGGGGCCCTTGTGAGTGTTACTGCGTGTGTCCTTTAGAATGTCACGTGAAGATAAACTTTGGCTTCATGCAGTTCTTAACCAGGACGACTTTGCTCCCCCTGCAGCCCCCCCTTACAGGGGATCCTGGGCAATGTCTGGAGAGACATTTCTGGCTATCACAATGGGGGGGGGGGGCGGTACCGGGTACTTTGGATGGAGGCCAGGATGCTTCTAAATGGAATGGATGGGACAGCCCTGCACGGCCCAGAAGTATCCGGCCCCAGATGTCCACAGTGCTGAGAAACCCTGGCTTGATGTGACTTCCAAAGCCATGGCAGGTGCCTCACCCTCTCCGAGCTTCAGGTCCCCACCTGAAAACAGCCAATAACGTGTAGCTTTCTGCACCATGGTGACTTCAGGAAGATACTAGGGGTGAGCCTCTTGGCCGTTCCCATCGTGCTTTCCTTGTGCACCTCATTCGACTTTGAGGGAGTCTCGGGGAAGGTGGGACCCAGAACCTCAGTTCTCGAGTGAGAAGTTTCACCCCAGGGGCAGGCGACCCGACTTGCTCGAGGTTGCCGCGCTGGGAGAGGGGAACCCGTGTGGGCACGGGCCTTCCTGCGCGGCCAGACCGACCCACCGACCGTCCGCCTTGCGGGCCCAGCCCTGCCGTCCTCCTCCCCGCCGGGGCCGCCACCTGCCTTTCACACGTGCTTCACAGCAGCCTGGGCTTTGGCCCTGACAGGCCTGCCAGGGCTCTGGCCTTCTCCTTTCCCATATCCGTCTCCCTGGCCCCGCCGGGCTCTTCTGTCCCGCCGCCCTGGCTGATTCTAGAACATCCCTGCCAGTCCCTCAGGCACTGAGTCTGCTACGACATGAGGGGATCAAATCGGTCACAGCAGCCTAGCGTGCTTTCCTTTGTACCAGAGATGACGGCGTCCATGCCTCCTGGCCTTGCCAGCTCAGCAGGCTGAACACGTGGCTGGGAGTGCCAGGGAGGAAGGCCCAGGGACCCACTCGGCCAGCATGAGCCGTGAGCACAACCCATTTGTGTCACCTCAGATTCTGAGCAGGTTAATTTTATTTTTAAAGAATTTACTTATTTGACAGAGGGAGACACAGCGAGAGAGGGAACACAAGCAGGGGGAGTGGGAGAGGGAGAAGCAAACTGCCCACTGAGCAGGGGGCCCGATTTGGGGCTGGATCCAAGGACCCCGGGATCATAACCTGAGCTAAAGGCAGCTGCTTAACGGCTGAGCCACCCAGGTACCCCTGAGCAGGTTAATTTTAAAAATTAATTTTTTAAATATTTTATTTATTTAAAGCACACACAAGTGGGGGTGGGGGTACACAGAGGGAGAGAGAGAATCTCAAGCAGACTCCGTACTGAGCGTGGAGCCCAATGTGGGGTTTGATCTCAGGACCCTGAGATCACGACCTGAGCCAAAGCCAGGAGTTGGATGCTTAATCAACGGAGCCTTCCAGGCACCCCTGAAAATGATTCTTAATCATTAAATAACTACATGTTTGTTGTTGAAAATTCACATAACCCAGGAGGGTCTGAAGTAAAACATTAAAACTCCTCAGGCCACGCCTTCCCTCTCCCTCCCTAGCAGTAACACTCCGTGTTTCACATCCTTCCAGACCCTTCCCTGGAGGTGTAAGAATGGAACACTTTGAAATCTGCTCAGTGACTTGAGATCGGGCCGTGCCAATGATTTAAAACACAACTCTGCTCCTCGAAGGGTCTCAGCACCATTCTACACACCTTTCTTGCCCTGAAGCTTCTGGTTTGAATTCCACAGAATAGCCAGGTTGGTTCCCTCTGGACCAACGAGGAGACTGGAGGGGATGGGAGGGTCAAGTTCACTGCACAAGGCACCTTGAAATCATTGCTTTCTGGGACCATGAAAGAGAAGGTTTGAGGGGGCCCAGTGCCTACACCTAAAGCAGATTTCAAGTGCCTCCAGGACCCTCTCACCCCGAGTTGGTGCTAAGTCTGGTCTGGGGAAGGCAGGAGGGAGGTGGCCTTCTCCACGGGAAAGGAAGCTCTCAACCTCTAATGCTTAAAAAAAAAAAAAAAAAAAAAGTAGAAAAGATTTTAGTGAGATGTCAGTGCTCCCAGCCACATCCTTGACAGAGAAAGGAACCATGCGTCGGGCCCCTTGCTGGCAGTGTCTTTACTTTGAATTTCCCCAGAACCCAAGAAGCGAGAAACACTTCCTTTGTAGACATCAAGAAAAAGGGGTGGGCCGGTGGGTGAGGACCCGGCCGTGGGGGAGGGGCTGCCATGCTTCCGGGGTCAGGTCGGGGTCCACCCCCTCCCCCACCCCCTGGATCTCCGAGTCTGCAGTGGTGGCTGGGCCTGGGGATTCTGGGCACCTCCGTCTCGTGGGTGCCAGCTAACATCTGCCCCTGGATTAAATCCAGTCCCGAAATTGGCATTTTCCAGCATGCAACGCCCGAAGGGTTTTCATTCAGATGGAAGAAAAGTCGGCTCCCTGCCTCCACCACAGCCGGCCGCCTTAGGAGGGATGGGGCAGGGCAGGGCAGGTGGCATTTGGAAAACTTCGAGATTTTTTAGAATACCTTTAAAAAGGTATTTAGGGGAAGAAGGTCGGCGGGTGCTAGAATAGCTTTTAACTCTCCTCCTGATGGCAAAAGGCAAAAATAAAACACTTTCTCTCCTCGTAGAAAGCATGTCATTTGGGCTTTGGATTTGAGTGCGATGGACTCCAGGAAAAAGTGGATCCAGTGTCCCCTGCTCCGTGGGACAGGCCAGCCCCACGGGCGGGGGAGGGGTTTCACCCTCGAGCAGGGACTCTCCTCCTCTGTCCGCGTCCACCTTCCTTCTGGAGCTTCGATCCCCCCCACCCCCCGCCCCGGCACGGCGTCCGTCTCGGACAGTCTGTCCGGGAAGCAGGAGAGAAACTTCCACGGCCCGGCCTGGCCGGTTGGAACAAGGGCTGAGCTGAGCTGCTCGCTGCCGGCCGCCCTCAGACCTTCTTCTGGGGGCACCCCACTCAGAAGACCGGGAGGCGGTCTTGAACTTGCCTGGTGGGGACATCCCTGTGTGTGCCCTGCCCACGGCGTCTGATCATTCCGGGGCCTGAGGGCTGGAGGGAGGGAGCTTGCTTTCTTCCCGCTTTGTCTGTACGTGTGAGTAGGAAAGCATGTCTGTGGTCTGGCTGCGTGGGAAGAGAGCCCGTTCTAGAAGGTACAGTTAGAGATGGTGGCGCTTGCCACCTTCTTTCAAGACCCCAGTTCTTGAGGCAAATATGAAATCTCACTACTAAAACTTCCTGCTGTATTACAGGATTTATTTTTCTCCTTGCATCCAGTTGAAATAACATGGCAGAGGGGTGTGGAAAGGAGGCAGGATGCTCAGTTAGGTCTTTTCATGTTCCTGCTGTCTGAGAGGCATTAAACGATTAGGCTTGAAAGGTGCTTCTCAAGACAGTGATGAAATCCCTACTGAGAGGCCTTCAAGCCTGGTGAAGCTCCCCGCCTTCTCCGCGGACAACGGTGCTTCGGGGAGGGTGTCCTTTCTCGGGGTGGCGGATTCGGAACAACCTCCAGTTGGAGCACCGCATGGATATTTTCCCTCGCAGAAAGACCCAGCCTAACCAAGCAGCGCCCTGGGACCTGGAGAGGGAGGGGCCCTGGTTGTGGGACGGGACCTGGCCCGCCGATGCCCGTGGGCAGGAGGGCTCCTTTGCCTGGATCACCGAGAGTTCCTCCTCCAGCCGCCTGCAGGAGTGAGCCCAAGGCAACGATGCTGAGCGGTTTATAGTCACGGCATGCCGCGGACAGATGTGGGGCTGCCAGAACCTGCAGCCTGCTGAGCCGCGGCGGTCTTGGCCAAGAAGCAGAGGTGTGGAATGCCCCTCAGCGGCCAACGGGAGTTTTCTGCTTCACCGGCTGTCTGTCAGGAGAACTGTCTGTCTGCCCACCCGGAGCCCCACCCCCACCCCCGACTGGTCTCCACCTTCTGCCTTCTCTTCCCCACGGACAGGTTGAGGTGCACTGGAAGGGTGATGCTGTCCATTCAGGCCCCGTGAGGCCGGTTCTCCCCATCAGAGAGTCCTCGTCTTGTAGAACCTTCTGGAACACCTAGGGCCATCTCATTGTCTGTGCTCAAGTAGGAGTGAGCTGAAATCAAGAAGCGGACTGTTGGTTTCCAAGGGCTGTTTTAACAAATGGTTCTAAACTGAGTCGCTCAAAACAACAGAAATCTGTTCTCTCTGTTCAGGAGGCCGGAAGTCTGAAATCCAGGTTTCAGCAGGGCTCTGCTCCTCCGGGAGGCTCCACGGAAGAATCTTTCCCTGCGTCGTCCTGGTTCCTGGTGGGGGCTGGCATTCCTGGGGTTCCTCAGCTGTGGCTGCTTCACTCTGATCGCTGCCTTCATGTGACCTCTTCTGTGTCCCTCCGTGTGACCTTTCCTCTTCTCAGGAAGACACTGCTCCTGGAAGATAGGTCATCGTGAGATCCTCAACTAACCCTATTCCAAATAAGGTCACGTTCTGGGCTTCCGGGACCCCCATTCAACCCACACTGATTTTTAGGGATATTTGTTTCCCATTAGACACACAAATACATTAAAAAAATTTTTTAAGTCATCTCTACACCCACATGGGGCTCGAGCCCACGACCCCGAGATCAAGAGCCACACGCTCTTCCAACTGAGCCACCCAGGTGCCCCCACAGGTACACTCTTGAAGAACATATCGGAGATCATTGTTTTTCATTTCAGCACATTTTTCAAATTTCGCGTATAGACGTGTAACATTCACATGTTGCATTCTTTCCACGTCGGACTCTCTCCGCAGACTTCGTTTTCAGCGCCTGCGTGCTGGTCTGCCAGGTGATAGGGCCTTTTAGGAGATAATGTAAAATGAAGTCATTGGAGAGGTTCCTAATCCAGTATGACTGGCCTCTTTCTAAGAAGAGTTCAGGACACGGAGGGAAGACCGTGTGAGGACACGAGGAAGATGGCCACGTGCAGCTCTTCCTCAACTCAATATGGACCTACGTCTTGGCAGTAAGTGGAAAATACCGCAAGCTAAAGGTGATATCAAACACACCTAACCTCCCAAACCTCACGGCTCAGCCTCGCCCCCTTGAACGTGCTCCCAGCGCTCACATTAGCCCACAGCTGGGTGAAATCATCCAACGCAAAGCCCATTTTACAATGAAGTGTTGGCTATGTCACGTCGTTTATGGGATGCTGTCCCGAAAGAGCAAGCGGAGCGGCCAGAGGCTGTAGGAGGGTTGCCAGCGGGAGCCGTTGGCGTCCGTGGTCCCGGGAGGCCAGCATCACACAGACGGTCAGACCACCTCTCGCTGGCCCGGGAGGAGATCAGAATTCAACGTTCCAAGTACGCTTTCTACCGAATGGGTGTTGTCTAGTCAAAAAATCTTAAGTGGAACCACCCGAAGTTAGGGCCATCTGAATAAGCCAAGGAGAGAGGCCTCAGAGGAAACCACCCTGCCAACACCTCCGTTTTAGACTCCCAGCCTCCAGACCGCGGTAAAGAGCTTTCGGCTGGTTGAGGTCCCCCCTGCCCCCGTCTGCGTTACTTCTCACGGCAGCCCCAGCAGATGGATGCGCCGCCTGCGGGGCAAAGCGCCGAATCTCTGGGGCCTCGCCTCTTCTCTCTGCAAGCAAGTCTCATAGGGTCGCGGTGAGGGTTCAACGGGAGGATGCTCCGTGCACAGCCTGGCGCCGGGCTGGAAGGTGCTCTCGGCGGGGATGGTACCCCCCCACCCCGGTTCATGTTGTCAGCCCCCTGTCGCTGCACATTGGATGGTTTCTGTGCATTCCCTGGGCGAGGATTTATGGGACCCCAGTCACGGCCACTTGCCCCGTGACCAATAAGGCTATGGCCGGGGCTCTGCAGCTGGGTACACTGCTTTGGCCACTTTCTGGGAAGCGATTTTTAGGAGCATTCTCTATCCTCCAAGGTGTTTTCACTGAGCACCCCCATGGGGGGCCCTGGGATGGGAGCCCCTTGTTGCCATATGCTCCAAGGCCAGTGCCCAGGAGACTCCTTGCTGGGGACAGGAAGGAGCTGTTAGGCAGCTCACAGCCCCGGAAAATGTGGCCTCTTCCTTTTTCCTTTTCCTGTAGGGGTCTGATGGCCGTGGCCACCCCCTGGTGACTGCACAGCTGGCTCCGAGAGGCAGGCGAAGGCTCCTGGCAGAGGGAGCCTGAGCACGAAAGCCTTCATGGGCATTTCGCATCCGCCCATGGCAGGGAGTGGCCCTTACGTTCCTGTTAAATAGTTTGCAGCCCTGTCCCCTCGCGCTTGCAGGCACCCGTGGAGTGCTGAGAGCCTGTGGCCCCTGGGGATCTCCTGGAGGCTGAGTCCTGCCTGCCCCGGAGCATCCCCCTCAGCCGAAGCAACCCCCTGGCCTCCGTCCCCCGCCTCCTCCGTCCCTGGGGGCCTTTTTCTTCTCTTCTCTGAAGTGTGAGCCTTCAAGCCGTGGCAAGCAAACAGGATGCTCCCCTCCCACACGCGGAGACTTCAGACGAGACACTTGGGTCGAACCGCATCCTGCTGGCAGAGCTGGGTCCCACCTGCTGTGGACCCGGGGTGGGAGGGGGTGCAGGGCTGGGTGCCAGGGGGGGTCCTCACCACGCGGCTTTCGTGAGTCACCCTGAGCCTCGAGCCAGACCTCCAGCCAGGCGGGCATGTCAGAGGACCCTCCGGGAGCTTTGTGCCTGGGAGAGCAGAATAATGCAGGTGCTGAGGGATGCCACACCTGCACAGCACATTTGTGGGAGTCCGCGAAACGATAATAGCATTCCTCATCCCCCGCCTTGCCCTTGGCTCTGATTTTTGTGTTTTCTGGGAGGTTTTTTTTTTTTTTTTTTTTTGCTGTTGTTTTAAAATGAATGATTTCTCCAAACCTCGGCCAACCAGTTTAGGATTGCAAGATTGCTATAAAAGGTGACGGCCACAGAGAGGCACAAGGTGGGGATTTATGGAGGCGTGTTCTTCCTGAACAGCTGCAGATCTGAGGCAGGGCTGGAGGGACACCCAGGGAAGAGAAGGCTATAGTGTAAGAGTTTAAGGAAAACATAAAGACCTAAATCTTTCCCTGAGCAGTGGACTCTGATGATAGCAGAAAGATTCAGGCGGTTGTCCTGTGGGCGAAGCCGTCTTTGGAGAAGGAAAGTACACAGGCAGAAGGTTCCAGGTCTTCTGTCCCCCAGGCAGATGTTCTGAGTCCTTAGACTTGATCAGACATTCAGTTTTCAAAATAGTTTGCATGTGTGTTGGGAGAGATCAAATTTAAAAGATGTCAGGGTTCTACCACTCACTTGATAACCCCGCCTGGCAGGGAGTGACATTCTAGACACCTCTGGAACTTTCCACTTGTTGAGCCCATCACAGTGCAGGGAGCAAAGCCATCAGGGTGCACAGTATGGATTTTTCTTCTGCGGAATGTCCTGAAAATTCAGTTGAAAGGTTTGAGAGAGAGAGACAGGAGGGAGATTTCTCAAGAGACTATGCCCTGCAACAGCCAGAAAGTGCTTCTCTTTTCTCCACCGATTTTGTAGGGCAAGGGAGGAGGGGCGCAAAGGATCAGGTGGGAGTGGGGGAGAGGGGATGCTGGGAAGAGGGACCATGGCTAAGAAGAGAGGGGGCAATTCTCTGAGGACCTGCAGTGCAGGAGGCAGCCCTATAATCCGGGAGACTTTGGCTCTGTCAGGGGTCCTCCCCTCATACCCAAGAGTCCTCACTTTCCCAGAGCGATGCTCCTGGGCTGTGCGAGCGTGCAGGGGTCTGCGTGCGGCACTGCGTTGCGTTAATTAGGGCCTGTTTCCAGAGCCTGCCCTGGCTAACACTGTCGTTTCACTCCCCTGCCTGCACTGAAGTAGTCCCAGTTTGTTTCTTGGCATAATAATAGGTTTCTTTGAGATCCTGGATGCCAGACTTCTGGGGAGGGGCGGGGGGGGCGGTTCTTAACCATATTGGCCTCATCTGAGACGACAGTGGCCTTTCCAGTCTCTATAGGAATGGTTTTTGTTCTGCCATCTCAAGTTCCTGGAGAAATACATCCCTGTGTTATCTCTCCAAATAAAGTGGAGCTTCTTAACAGACCTCTTAGTACAAGGGTATGAATCAGTGCTGTGTGCATTTGAGCTTCCGTGGAAGACAGAGGTAGATTCGTTCGTGTGACTATTATATTCCGTTGAGACTGTCTCATAATGACCAAAAACGATCCAGAAAACCCTCCTTGCCCGGCACATGACTTACTTGCTCTGTGGGTTTTGCACGTAGTTGCCTTCTTTGGCACACGATAGGTATTGGATACACATTTGAGAGAATGACTCATGGTCCGATTAGCCTCAACCTTTGGACTCTTTTCCCCTTTTCTCTTTAGATCTTCAACCTCATGAAGTATGACAGCTACAGCCGCTTCTTGAAGTCTGACTTGTTTTTAAAACACAAGCGAACCGAGGAGGAGGAAGAAGATCCCCCAGATGCCCAAACTGCAGCTAAAAGGGCTTCGAGAATTTATAACACATGAGCCGCCGAAGGGTTGGCAGGACTGGCGGCTTTTGGAGGCGAAGGAACTCCCTCCGTCTCAGGACCGTGCAGGGTTTATAATTGCTTTGTTTTCTGTAAGGACGGAAATGTACAAAACCCTCCCATGGGATACGTGTATTTTATTAACTGCTTGACCAGTGAGTTTTGCATGATGGCTAATCTTACATAAAAAAAACAAATAGCTTTGAAGTTTTAGTTCACGTAAACACACACACACACACACACACATAACGCAGAAGTCCTTAAACACTGGATACTTGGAGCGTTTTGTATCTTGATTAAATGTCCTGAGGCCACCAGGTGAAACTTAGAACCACCTGTTACCTTTTAAGTCTTTGCCCGGCCTCTGGGGGAGGGGGTCCTGCCCGGCCTGGGACTCACTTGGTAAATCAGCTCGAGAATGAGTGGCTCTGACAACCTCAGGCGCCCGGGGGTGTCGTCTGTGAGGCACCTTTTGGGTTAAGTACTTGTCGAAAGTAAGCTCAGGGCTGGGAAAAGCCTCTACGGATTTGGGGAGCCGCGTGTGAGCTCGTGTGTGGGTTAGTCTTGGTTTTGCCCACAGTCTGTGACATTTCATGCAACGCGGAGAAGTAGCTCATCTTGACAGAAACAAGATCTCAACCAGGGAGAAAGAAAGACAAATGCAAAATTGCTCAGGGTCCCCGGGACACTGCAAGGTGGTGTCGCATGGACTCGTGGCCCGTGGCCCGTGCCGATGATGGAGTTGGGGGATGTTCCGTTCTCCCATAGCCTGTCTGGGGACACAGTGGAACCCTCTCCCCTCTGCCCTGCCCTTTACTGGACTTAACTCCGGGCTTGACACTTCAACGAGGGGAAAGAAATGTTCTTTGAACGTCTCTTGGGTAGAGGGGCTGTGAGTGAAACCCTGCTTGGCCCGGGCGGTCCCGGCCAGCCCAGGTTCCCCCCGCCCCCCTTTGCAAGCAGAGCCCAGCAGAGCCCAAGGTCAGGCACGGTTCCCTTCCTCCCGCCGTCTGCTGCTGCCAAACCTTCAACCCCGGTTTGTACAAACAGGGCAACCAGACTCGGTTCCTCGCGAGCCTTCCCACTCAGACTTTTCCTTTGCAAAACTCCCTGGTGTCGAGGGTGACTGTGTAGTTTATTAATGGCGCCAGGATCGTTACGAGAGAGAAGGGAACGGAGTTTAGTCATTACGGGGGAGCAGGCCCAGACGGCTTCCGTTCCGAGCGAGCCAGTTTGTGACGATGACCCTCCCCTCACATGACCTCTCTGCTGGTCCCCCGATTCCCCAGCGTCGTGGTCCACTTGCTGTGGTCGAAGGTTTCCTGTCCGCCCATCTCGGGCCTGGGGAAGGGACGGCCTTCAGGGAGCCACTCACTGCTGAGGACCAAGTCCCCCGACCGAGCATTCATCAGAATGCTCATGTTTGGTCCCCTCATGGGGCTTCTCTGCCTTCCCCAGGACATCCTGGACAGGCCTTCTCTCTGCCGGGGACCAGGTCGTGACGCTGAGACAGCGAAGGGACATGTCCTCCTCAACTTGCATTTGGCAGTTTCCTAACCAGAATAGTGCAGGGCTGCACCCCACCCCTCTGTTGGGGAGGGAGGGTGACTTGGGGTCACCCGGGAGTCGAGCAAGCGGCTCGCTGCTCCCTCGGGAGAGCAGGTACAGGGCAGGTCCTGGGCACAGCAGCTGGACCGGGAACCCTCTTATTCCTGGGCTCAGAGACCCTTTAGAGTGCTGCTCGCTTTATAAGTGCTTGGATGAAAGAGCCAGAGTCAGCCCGAAGACGGTCTAGCAAAGGAAAGCTCGCCACGTGGGAGCCGCCTGAAAAGCTGGGCACCGCGGGGACATGAGCCACAGACGTGTCACCGCCCGCGTGCACTCTCGCCACTTCCTCTGGCTCGTTCCTGCCTGGCGGCGCACGTCTCTGCCAACTGCCAAGCTGAGGCGTAGACGGAATTCAGCTTCCTGAAGCCGCGGCGAGAGCAAGCCGGAGGGGAATCCAGGCAGCCAGAGAGAAAGTTCTCCCCAGCTCTTGGCCCTCACCCCCTCTGACCACCCCCCTACGTGATCAGGTTCTCAGTCGTGTCTGCAGGGGGCCAGCGGCTAGGTTGGGTGCCCGGATTCCCGGGGGGCGGTGGGGGTACAGCCGCCGAGAGGAGTCACGCGCTCCTGGCATTCGCAAGTGCTGTCAGACGGGGGTCTTGTTCTTACTCAGGTGTGGCGAGGAGATTGAGGGGTGACGACCATCGCAAAGGGAGGGGTGGGCCATGCTGCGCGGGGCTGCCTGGGGCCCCACCAGGGCCGGTCAGGAGGCAGAGGGGGTGACAGGAAGCTGTGGGCAAAGGGCATCTGTTGTGGTTTCCTCGGGAGAGGGAAAGCGAGGTAAGCAGGCGCAGGATTGGGCAGTTGGAATAACCTCCACGGCCCCGGGGCCCCGGGCTGTCCCTAGCTCTCCAGTACCGGGGCCTACGTGAAGTGGGCAGGCGGCCCAGAGAGCGAGAGCCCAGGGAGAACCTGAGAAAGGACGTGGGTGGGAGAGAAGCTCTGCATTGGTTAGTTAGCCCCAGTGGTTTGCTCGCTCTAGGAACTGGCCAGCCCTGGGAGGGGCATCCCTCGGGGGTCAGCAAGGCCCCCACATGTCAAGGCAGAAATTTTTTTTTTAAAGTGCTTAGTACAACAGTCTGTGGGGTCTCCCCCTCTTGACCTGCAGGCCACAGTTGTGTGACAGGGCGCCTGTTCTAAATCTTTCTGTGCAAATGCCTAGGTAGAGCGTGAGTGTCCCCTCCAGGTGGCGGCAGGCCCCGTCATCCCCGGTGCCTATGACAGGCCACTCGCACATGCTGTGCCCAATGCAGAGTTCGTGCCCTGAGCTCCCCTTCCCTCCGTGCAGAGAGCATGGCCTGAGTGACATTTTCCTCTGTGACCTTGCTGTCCTTAATGTCACTGCCGGGCCCACTCTCTGACCCGCCTGGCTTTCTAGGAGTGGGTTGTCGTCTGTGTCCTTTGCACGGTCCTCACCACCCTGACTTCTCTCTCACTCCTTTTAAAAGACTATTTGACAGGGAGGTAGAGAGCACAAGTAGGCATAGTGGCAGGCAGAGGGAAAAGGAGGAACAGGCTCTGGGCTGAGCAGGGAGCCTGATGCCGGGCTCGATCCCAGGACCCTGGGCTCATGACCTGAGCCAAAGGCAGCTGCTTCGCCGACTGAGTCTCCCAGGTGCCCGTCACGACCCTGCCTTCTCAGTGGCAGCTCTCCCTCCTGGCCATGGGGGGGGGGGGGCTCACCTACACGCAGTCCCCCCTCCCAGGGCTTCTCTCTCACTGCCTCTTACACCAAAGCTTAAAAAGTAGGGGAACTCGGGGCACCAGGGTGGCTCAGTTGGTTGTGTATCTGACTCTTGATCTCAGCTCAGGTCTGGAACTCAAGGTCATGAGTTCAAGCTCCGACCTGGGCACCATGCTAGGTGCGGAGCCTGCTTTAAAAAAAAAAAAAAGTGTGGAGGGGAGGGGAACAGGTACTCCCCCATTTTAGAGAAGGGAAAGCCAGAACCAGGGACCTGAGTCAAACGGGAGCGTGTTCGTGAGCGGTAGAGGCTGAGGCTGGCACCAAGCATTCTGGCCCCAGCTCCCTTTCAGGCCTACACTCTGGCTGGACAGAGGCTGAATGACCGCCTGCCACCTCCCAGCGAAATACCGGACACAGGAGTGACCAGCGCCCCCACCGTCCGCGGGACAGGGGCCCCTGATTGTGCTCACCTCTCGAGCCTGCGAGCTCAATTGCTTTATCTTACCCCTAATTATCAGGACGTCAGGCTTTTACGTCGACCCTGGTGAAATGATCACTTCCCAAAACACGAGAAGGGGTGCTCTGCTCCGCGGGCATCAGCGTTTCCTTCCCATCTCAGGTGAATTCTGGGAAATGAAGAATTAGTTTGGCCAAATTTCCCGTTGTGGTTTTGCTCATGAGGACAGAGGCCCCTTCCTGTGTCACAGCGCCGAGGCCTGATGGATCGGTACCCACTGCCAGGCCCCGGCTCCGAATTTGGGAGCGCGCTGTGTTTACGAGCTTTGTAAACTGCGAGGCAAGCACAGTCATGACTCACGGTCTCTCATTATTTACCTTCGTTCTGGCTGCAGATGTTCCAGAACGTGCCTTTATTCAAGGCTAAATAGTCTTGTTGTACCATTAGCATCCAGGTCTTTAAATATGTTTCTTCTCAAGGTTGGTGGCTTCCGGGGCAGCAGGCGCTGTGAGAGGCGCCGGGGTCAGGAGGGCAGAAACCTCACGCACGGGGCAGGGTCGCAGCCCAGGTGGCTCCTGGGCCCTGGGCACAGCAGGTGGGCTTTCCTCGGATTCCTGCACATTCGGGAGTCCAGATTTGCTCCAGCAGGAACCTGGGGGGCCACCCTCTTGGGGCAGAGTGAAGGGCTTGTGGGTCACGCCCTCCCTGGGTGTTGGGGGGGCGTTCACAGTGCTGCATCTGTCTGGGGATGCAGGGGAGGCCTGTCTGGGGAGGCCTTTGCCATTTCCCACAATGCCTCCAGGTGAGGGCCCCTGGCCGTGGCCTGAGAGCCTCCCCTCTCCTGAACTTCTATGTCTCCTTCATCAGTTGGTCCTCTAGATTCTCTCCAAAATCAAGCCCAAATGTGCCTCCCCATGTCCACAGCCCAGCTCTAGCCAGGCGGAACTGCCTCCCTCCTCCCCAGCCCCGAAGCCCGGGATAGCCTCCCCGAAGGTCCACACTGCACTCCTGCTCCCCACGGGCATCCAGTAACAGCAGGAACCTCACCGAGCTGCTCCCCTGTGCGAGCCCCTGCCCTGTCTCTCCTTGTTTGCAGAAGAAAAATTCAGAAGCCAGGAGAGGCGAGCCCAGCCCCCCTCACCTTCTGCCCCTCCACGGCTCCCCAGCCTACTTTCAGATCCGAGAGCAGGGCACAGATGCTACTTGCCACGGCCTCTCCTGCGCCGTGCCCTTGTGACCTTGTGCAGCTGGCTCCGTCCCTGGTGTCGCACGTGAGCTCCTGGGCGGGGGCCTTCCCGAGGACCCCACTGAGACGTCTTCCACCTGCAGGCCCATCCCCAGCCCCTTCGGAGCCTGGCACACGACAGTTTACCTGTCACAGGTCTGTGACCCTCCCCCTAAGGACCAGGACCCGGTGTGTTTCACGTGCCCTCGGTCGTGAGCCCAGGGCCCGGCCCAGAGCAGCCACATAGCAGCAGGCCCTCCCTCCACGCTTCCTGAATGACCGAGTGAACGCCCAATGGATCAGCGTCTTGAAATTTGGTTGATTTCCTGCACAGTCTGGCACCTTGGTGTTGCCCTTGCTAGTGGCCAACTCTGGTGATTGTCATAAAAATGCGGAACTGGAAGGATGGGAGGGACCCACCATTTCCCGGGCGCCTCCCCCAGGTTGGGGTGAGGCCCGCTGCAGACGGTAGGGCGCTTCCACCATATTCCGGGGGAAGTGCTCTTCCGAGGCATCGAACCTGGACCACGGCTCAGGGCTGATAGCGGCAGGATTAGAACACAGGACTTTCAGACCCCCTCCCCCCAGGACACTGACTGTCACTGTCCCGGGTGGGGCCAGACTTCAGCTCAGGCCAATCTCTGTCCGTTCCAACTAGAGAAAAGAGAATTTTCTCCCCGTTCTCCCAGGGAGAAGGCCACCACCCAGCCACTCTTGGTTCTGGAGGTC
Organism: Nasua narica; assembly: GCA_028533885.1. NCBI lineage: Eukaryota > Metazoa > Chordata > Mammalia > Carnivora > Procyonidae > Nasua > Nasua narica. The sequence continues at coordinate 64,400,167 of CM052812.1, read as the reverse complement.
ATGCAGAAGGGGCTTTGCCCCAACTAGGGAGGTAGTCAAATGCTCCTTTAAGTAGCCTGGGTTTGTATTTGCCACAAGCTTTTTCCTTCCTTTAGTGACACATCATGACCGTCTTCCTACGCCAGTAAACATAATGCTCCACCATCCCCCCAAAACGTCCAGTTTCCAGATTATCTAGGGAAGATAAATGTTTCCCTTGTGCTCATTCCAGTACAGTTTATATGCTGTTTTGCAACACGGGCAAACTGTTTTCTTCTTATTTAAGCTTTTAAACACTGTTTTTTAAACTGTTATGGCATCCAGATCGCCTAAGAGTAACAGATGTCTGCTTGATAGAGATGTTCCCAGGAAAAGAATTTGCTGCTTCTTGGTCTCCAGAGGAAGGGTGTCTTTGCAAGCATGTGGCTTTTGGTCCTCATGCTGCCCCACCTCCCACCCTCCTAAAAAGAAGGGGAAAAAATACAGTGCTGCAGACTGCTTGGTAAACATCTGTATTCACAGATCCTGGTGATGGTAGAGGGAGATGCTGGTCCCCCAGACCGGTTGATCCAGCCCCTCCCTGAGGGAGCATTTCTCTGAATTTTTCTAGGTGGATGAGATCACCGTGCATGATCTGGAGACATGAAAATGTGGGTCCGTTTTTACTAAATTTGTAGCTTCCTCTAGAATCTTAGCAGAGGAAGAAACTCTTTCAATTATCTCTATTATTATTTTATGATTGGTTGGCAGGAGAATTTTGGTTATGATCATGTCATGGAGTTTGAGTGCCTAAATTCTAACCCAATCCATCCCTTCTTAGCCGTGTGATCTTGGGCAAGTCACATATCTTTCCAAGCCCGCCTCTGCACCTGTTTGATGGGGAAAACATTGGTCCCAACGTAAGATTCAAGGAGATAATACACGTAATGTGCTTAGCACTGTGCCTGTTCCTTAGCAGGGCAATAAATATTAGCAGGCCAATAAATGAGTGATTGTGTGGTCTGTCCAAGGTCACACAGGGAAGGCCTCCCTAGATTCCTGGTCTGGGCTGATTTCGGACTCCTTGGCTGGGGCTCTTCCCCCTGCTTTTTGGCAACAGGAAAAGACCCAGGGCCAGGGAGCTCGATCTGCATGTTCTTAAAATGACAGAAGTTGAAAGTAGGTGGATCTCCAAGCAGGAGAGGGTGAGGCCCCAGGAGGAAGCCCCAGCAAAGGGCATCTGAGGGGATGAGGAGAGCCCTGAGTGGGGCTGGGATTCAGTAACAAGGCCAGGAGATAGCTCCATTGCCCACCTGGAGCCGGGTTCCTTGTCCAGCCCAGTGGCCAAGTACAAGGGAAGGAAGTCTGCCAGAGGGTCACTGACAGCGGGGTTTGGCATCCCACAAGGGAAACGCAGTGAAGAGAGGGAGCCAGTAGTCTCCTTTGGAGGTATTTTGCATCAGGAGGATGGGAAAGAGAGTCCAGGTGTCTGTTGGGGAGCCCTTTGTAGTCTCGGTGACTTTCCCTTGGCAGGCAGGCCAGGGAGGATCTGCCTGGTCCTTTGCAGGGTGGTCAGGGCGCCCCAGAATCCTTGAGAGGAGGAACCTGGCAGGACAGCTGTCCTGAAGTTCCTGGCTTAGGCTCACGGGGGAGCTGGTGAGCTGTGGAGGGAGTGAGAGGGCTGGGTCCCTGCAGCTTCGGTACCCTCTGAGGCCCTGGACACCAACCCTCACCCCTACGCCGGCAGGTGCTCTGCCGTCTTTCCTCCCCAGGTCCAGCTGTAAAGGAGTTTCTGTGCCAATCCGCTTCAGAGAGCATGCACGCAGGGGTGGGCAGCCCTGGAAACACTGGGTCTGGGCCCCCTGACCAAGGCCACCACCTTGGCATCCAGGTGTGAGTGGCACCGAGGCTGGGACTGGGCAGGAAGGTGGCCAGCTGGCCTACCCTTCTTAGCTCCCACAGTCCTATGGCTGTTCAGGCGGGAGGACGAGGAACTTTTGGGGCTGGCACTGAAGTTTTCTTTCTCCTTCCACTGGTTCTTGACCTCCCCTCACTGTCCCCCATGCCCCCATCTTGGCCTCTGGGGGCTCTAGAGACTCCAGGCAACCCCCCTGGGGGTTATCCCCCTGGGCTATCAGTGGGAGACCGTTTCCTTCATTTCATTCATTTCTAAAGCCACTGCTAATTTTTCTTCTTTAAACCCTCGGTAACGATGTTTTGATATGAGTTATTATTTAAAGAACTCTAGGACTTCGTGAGGTAAGCTGCCTGCTACTAAAAGTTATATTAACAACGAGATCAAGAAATAACTACTGTGTGCACAGAAGCTTAAAGGTTTAAAACGGCAGAGATATTAAGTCTCTCCCTCTCCTATGGCTGGATTTTAAAATATTATCTCCAAATCCCCATCTTTTAGCTCTGGTGTTTGTTCTGAAATGTAGTTATTATTTCTGAAGCTTCCAAGATAAGAGGCTAAAATTTTACTCTTTCTTCCCCTGTTCTCTGGGTTGCATTATTATTTGGAGAGGGTTACGGAGATAAAACTAATGTTCAGTAAAGTAGACAAATCTTGAGTAGGGGCTCAGGGAATACAGAAGCACCAGCAGCCTCCGGGGTGGAGTTTTTAAGGGGACTTCTCAAGAAGTCCATCCCACAGGAACCCTGGCCTGAGCCCTGGGACAGGGGGCTGTTGAGGAAGCCAGAGTTCCCACTGTGCTTGTCATCCTTTCTACCTTCCATGTTTTAGGTCTCCCAGCAGATGGAGAGTGTCCCTTCCCTGTCCCCAACTCCTTGTCTAGCTACACGGAGTGAGAACCAATTGGTTTCTCCTTGCACAGAGCTCTTTCAGACTTTCTTCTGATTTTTTTTTTTTTGCCATTAGGGAAATCAGTCACGTGGTAAAATCTTTAGCAGCGAAGGCGCCATTGTGCCTTTGTGCAATTTTGTGGCCAATTTGGGAGGAAATGTCATGGGGCTTGGCCATGTCTTTTCACCCCTGCTTCTTCAGTGTCGACAGATTATTTCACTCAGCTCACCACTAAACTATGACTTAAACGCTTTTATAGGAATAATTTCAAAATATTTATAAAAGTTTAATTATGAGTATAATAAAATTATTGTCTATACTTAATTGTTGACACTCTGCCATGTTTCCTCTACTCATTTTCCCCTGATTTTTTAAAAAACTAGACAAGATGGTTCACCTAAAAGAGCATCACACTTAACAAAATGAAGTTATTCCCAATATCATCTAATACCTACTCCATATTCAAACTTTCCAAGTTAGAGCATACCTGGAAATGTCCGTTGTCCAAACCAGGATCCAGTCTAGGAGCAGACATTGTAATGTCTCTCAGACCCATCTCCCCAGCTTTTTAACTTTTTATATAATGAAGAAATCAGGCGAAGTGTGCAGTTTAAATGCCCTACATTTTCATTTCGTTTCTCGTCTCTTCCTGGTGTCCTTTACCTTGTATTTCTTTTACTTCTGAGGAGATGATGTGGCCTCTGCTGACCTTTCCCATGAGCCCAGAGGCCCCTGAATTTTCTCAGTTCATGATGCCACAGGTGTCTCAGGAAATTTCACAGCGTCCCTAGGATAAACAAATTTATTCCATTTCTTAAACAGGCTCAAACAACTTCATAAGTATTTTTGTCTAACGACTTAGCAGCTGATTGGAAAAAAAAAAAACAGAAAAGAAAACCGAACAGAAATTGAAAATTTATAAGAACGTTTCTGTTTCATTCAAAAAGAACCAAGAACACTTATTAATGGAATGTGAGCGCCTGTGGGCCCCACACAGCTTCTCAGACCTTGGAATCAGATCGATGCCACCAGCCTTTGTCCTGTCCCTCAGTGGTTTTCGTGGGGGACTTACTTTTTTGTCACAGCAACCGCCAAAAACCCAGCTTTGCAAAGATAGGACTCCATGGAGAGGAATGTAGCACGAAATAATGTTGGAATTGTGAACTAACGAGCTGATTTACAACGTCCGCTGTTACTGTATTTCCCTTGAAATTTTAGAATGTTCTAGGGTACTCCTGTTGGTTTACTGTGGCATTTGGGGACTATGGGATGGATACGGTCTCTGGTAACTTCCTCTGCAAGGGTTGCCAGCTGTTTGAAGGCCACACGAACAAGGACAGGTGTATCTCAACCAAACTCTCTATTCCGTGCGTGCAGAGACGATGCTGCTAATCACATCGCTCCGGCCCGGCTGTGCCCCTCAGCGCGGTGACCGGTGACGGGGTGCTAAGCTCAGCTGCGGCAGGGAGAGGCCCAGGGAGCCGGGCTTTATTGTCTCCTGGGTGTTTACAGGGAGCTAAGCATGCTATGGAAGTTCTCGTTTCTATTTTGTTGTTGTTGCCGTTGGGGGTGGGGTAGGAAAGGGGGAACAGGGCGTCTCTCCGACACAAATGGGGTGAGAGAAGGCCACATACCCGGCCACTGAGAGATGGAACCGCCCACCGTTTCACTTGCAGCAAGTTCAGAGCATATGTCGGGAAAATTTGCAGGTGCTGGATTGGAGGCATTTGGGGTTTGGAGGAAAAAGAAAAACAAACAAACCGCTTGGCAGCCTGTCTCGGGAGGCCCTGCATAGCCCTCCTCCCACAAGGACCTCCTTCGGGGGGTCCCCAAGGCGGCGAGGGTCCTGAAAGTGGGCAGAGGGGTGAAAATGAGGGACGATAAAATGCGTTTTTTGAGACAACTCATTGGCCCGGCTTCTACGTGAAATCCAAGGGGGGATAATAGAGCTGACACCGCATCAGAAGGTTTTACGAGATGCGACAGGAGGAAAGAATTTCCTGATGTTCCAGCATTGCTCAAGTTCAGGCTGCAGAAACCACACGGTTTCTTCAGAGGTAGAACCAGTTCACTGGCCTAGTTTTTATTTTCATGGAGCAAAAACAGGTTCCAAGATGCTCTTCTGTCTACAGAACTTGCTTCAAGTGTCACAGAGGTCTAGAGCGGTAAGGGACTGAGCGGCGTCTTCGTTCCTTCGGTTCAGACACCGGGAGGCCGGAAGCCCTTGACCTCCCGCCGGCGGTGCCCCCAGCCCCCCAACAGAGGCTGGCAGAGAGCGTGGGGCCCCGATGTCCAGGCCGGCGTCCTTTCCACTCTACCTCTGGGTCCTTGTAGACCTCAAGTTTGTGCACACCGCCCTTAGGGCTTCCCTAAATCCTCGCTGGTCTGTGGATCAGATTTGTCTCTGGAGTATTTTCTGAAAACAAGGAGCCCCTCTGGCTTGTGGGGCCAAGCCCTGGGGCTCTTCTGCCGCTGGACTGAGTTCTGTTTCAAGTGCGGGCCCCCTGCGGTGGCCTCCACTTCTCCCCTTCTCTGGGGGCTGCGTGAGGGGGTGAGGAGGCCGTGGGGCAGGAGGAAGGGGGCGGTTCCAGAACAGCAGCACTAGGGCCCCTTGTGCTGCTGGATTAGGATGTCCTAGGGGATGTCGCCATTGGGGGAAACCAGGGGAGAGAGTACTTGGGACCTCGCTCTGTATCTCAGCACTGCATTTGCATCTGCAATGATCCCCAAACAAAAGGCTGGCTTAAAACTCAGAACAAAGCAGCAGTCACAAAACCCCCTGCATTTCTCTATTAGCCAGTTAGGGGGGCCCACCTTCTGACCAGGTACATTCTCGATGGACCCGCGTAAAGGCTAACCGGCCCCAGGCCCTTTAGGGAGACAAGTTTGGTTCTGGGGCAGTCGTTCTAACTGCGGAGCACAGCAGAGTTACCCAGAGCACTCGTTGAAGCAGATTCCCAAGCCCCCGTCTTAACGAGTCCCTGGGCCGGGAGGGGTCCGGGGACCTGCCTCTGAACATGGCCCCAGGAGGAGCCCATAGAGGCCGCACACTCATCGACCATCCCCCAGTTCCTTTCCTTCCCCAGAGTCAGGCTTACCCATGCTGGAGTTGTATGGGTTCATGGTTTCTGGATTTTTCCTTTAAAAAATAAATACACACCCACCTGTGCACACAAGGTGGGTGTATGCACACACACAATAAATAAATACACACGCGTGGGATTCAGCCCTTTCGGGATTCTGTTTCTGGTTGTTACAATAGCTAATATGAATCAAGGACTCAGTGCGGTCCTAAGCTAAGCACTCGGTGGGGGTTAGCTCCTTGGTCCTTAGCACGCCTGTGGGATGCAGACAGAGGCCCGCGGAATTCTGGAATCGTGCTTGGCGTGTCGCAGCCTGGACGAGGTGGGGCCCAGACTCATTAGACCCTGCTCCCGAAAGGCTATGGTCTCAATGTTGGTGTCCCTCCCGAAAATTCAGAGAGCGAAGTCCCAACCCGCACGTGACCGTATTTGGAGACAGGGCCCTTAAAGAGGTGATTCAGTGGAAGTGAGGTCGTGAGCGCGGCCGACCTAACCCAGTCTGACTGGTCCGTCTGAAAAGGGGAGATGAAGAGGGAGCCGCAGTGAGACCAGAGGGCGAGGCGGCCGTCTTCACGCTGGGAAGAGGCCTCGGAAGAAACCAGCCCCGTGAACAGTCTGGGCCTTGTGGCCTCCAGAACGGTGAGAAAAGAAATCTCGGTTATTTGAGCCCCTGCTCCATGCAACTTCGTAGCCGCCCTCAAAGAGAAGTTTTTCTGGTCACAAGGAAAGCCCAAGATGCCAAGGAAATTCTTTCTCTCAGATGCCAATTTACATTAAATCGGGGTCTGAACGTCACTCCGAAGCATCTCATCTTTTGGGGGAGGGGTGGACATCTAGTTCAGGGTCCCCAAATTTTCTAGGGGGAATCTTTATTCTCCACTTCATCAGAGGCTTAAGTAAGGCCATAAAGTGGGGAGGGGTTAAGGTCTCAGTGAGGGTGAGGTGGAGTGGGGGGACCACCCCTGGAAATACCCAAGATTCATCCCAGAATCTCCAAGAAGGCCTTCTGGCCGCCAGAGTTAGCCCAGCCTCCTATGGACAAGGTAAGGTCTGTCTGAAGTCACTTCAGGTCGGCAGGGATGGAGCTTTATTCTCTCAAGTTCCCAAGACCCAATAGACCCCTAAGTCCATCTGCCTTTGGTTCCATGAGCCTCATTGTTCCCGTCTCCCTGCTCCTCTGTGTCAGGTAAAAGTCGTGCTTGGTCAGAATCTCCCTTGGAAGCCCCCTAAGAAGGCAGGAAGTTGAAGCCCAACAGGTCACGCTTCCCGTGAGGGTGGGACAGACTCCCAGGTCTGAGGACAAGCACCCAGCCAAGTGGTCGGCCTTGAAGGAGGGCCCAGGCCTGATGAAAAACAAGCCTCCTTAAACGCTGGAGTTACATGCAGGGGCCAGAGTACCTTGCCCCGTGGGGAGGGGGACAAGCCGATCGAACTCACGCATCCCCCTTGTTCTTACTCGGGCGGGGGGAAGAGGCCCCCTGCATGGCATGGGGTGTGGGGTTGCCTCAGTGGTTAAAATGGTCATTTCTCACTCTTGGGTCAGTGGAGGTGAAGGTCTAAATTAAGTCATGTGACCTCCTTGTACTTGGAGGCTCTCAGATGATGTCAGGGTCCCTGCCCCTGAGACTTGACCCTGCATACATCTCTTTCCTTCCCTCCTGCCCCCTCCTGGGGCTCAGAGTTGACCTGCTTCAGCCCAGATATGCCTCCCTCCTCCTCCTTTCCGGAGGCCATCCCCACCCCATGAAGCATAAGACGCACAGCGAGAGGCCAAGACCTTCTGGGGCTGGGGGCCCTTGAGCCACCACCACCCGTGACACTTCATGGGTGGGGGGGGTCTGTTCCTTCCATGGCCACTGCCCATTTCCTCTCCCTCACTCTTCACTTGCAGTAATGAGAATATATTTTCATTTACGTATCTGGAGAAAAACAATACGTTTATTTGGTTTGGTTTACAGTTCTGTTTTTAAGCAAATAAAGGCGTGTTATTCTGGCTGCCATCCCCGGGCTGATAAGGATTGTTGACCCTCTGGTCTGTCCTCGCTGGGGGAGGAGGCGGGGGGCCTACGGTGGAACAGGAATTGAGGGGAAAGGGCAAAACCTGCTGACGGGAAAGTGTCCCAAACCCCTGGGGGCTGGATTGGACAGAAGAGGGACTCGGGGGGACTTCCAGACCAAGAGGCCATTTGCGTCCACCCTGCAGTGATGGCCCATGTGATGTCTGGAGGCAGCAAATGCCCTTGGGAGAGGCAACCACGTGCATCTCTTCCGACAGCCCCACTCAGTGATGTCACGTGGGTAGCGCGCCGTCAGCCGGGACGGGAACACTTAACGCCAGGAATGACCAGTGCAGCCATCGGGGCTCCCCACCCCTACGAGCCTGTTGTCGGACCTTTATTGGCACACGGCTGAGCGCTCCCGGGCACAGGAGGTCTCTGTCACAGATAGTGATGTGGGTGCAGCCTTCTAATTCCCGGGGCCGGTGGGGGTTCGTCTGTAGGACCAGAAACACAGCCTCTGCTGGGCAGGGAGCGGATAGGAGAAAATGGGCTCGCGGGGACCTCAGCCAGGCAGTGGGTAATGTGAATGCTGGGGACAGGGACAGAGAAACACCTGTGAAGCAGGTTTAGGAAGATGGAGATAAAGTTCAGATGGATTCTTCTTTAGAAAATAAAAAGATGATTCTTAAAACTCACTCCTTCAGCTTTTCAGAATTTTCACAAGTTAGGTTGCAGGGAGGTGTGATGTCCCGGACCCCTCCCAGTCCTCCAGAAAGGGCCCCACCCTCCACCTTCCGGGCCAGCCTCGGAGAGGACGAGGCCTTTGCTGAAAGCACCGCCCCAGCCTGGCCCGAGCGGGACCGAGCCCACCAGCCTCCCCACCGCCTTGGCCCAGCTTGCTACGTCATGTTTGAATCACCCAAGCTTCCCCCACTCACTCGGCTGAACGCTCGGGTATCATTTACAAAAACACGAGCGAAATCCTCAAACCCACTTGTTGGTTTTGGCACCCTCAGGGAGGCCCAGGCTACCAGGAAGGGTGGCCTTCGTAGCTGGGCCAGTGACTCAGCCCAGATGCTTGGGCCTCGCCCCGGGCCCGGGCCGGGCTGCACAGAAGGGGCTCTCTGCACTGCCAGAAACCTGCTGTAAAAACCCACGGAGTCCATCGGCCTTTTATTGCTGTTTTGTCGTCTTTGTTTTTGCTGGTTTGGACTCCCTTTTGTGCGACTGGCATAAAGACGGCTGCAGGATCCAAAGCCAGGTGGTGAGGAGGTTGGCAGAGGGCACTCGGTTAGCTCTGTGCCAACCTCCTTCCAGTTACAATGGGGCTGGACGACTGGAGGCCGGGACATCACAAAGGAGTGAACTTGGACGATCTCGGCCAGCTGCTGAGAGGTGCCTGGGGCCCGCGGCCACTGTGCCAGGTGGCACCAGGTACCAGGGGTGATGCAGAGGCAGTGGACGTGCCCTGATCCTGCCCACCGAGTCTGAGGCCAGCTGCGCCGTCAGCCAGGGCCCCAGGGCCCAGCAGCCCATCCTGCCGGGCCTCACCTCCGTCTCCATTCCCAGGGAAAGCTGGGTGTCAGATGTGTTCCTGCAGACCACAAGGGTCTCCTACCAACTCCGCCTCCCGGCCCGGGGCACTTTCAGCACATATGATGCCATTCTAGCCCGGCGCGTGGCAAACTTGGCCGATGCCACACCAAGGTGGGCCGGACACCCTGCGGGAAACACCCAGAAAGCCCGGCTCGCCGCCCCCCACCCTGCCGGCTGGGATCAGGCTGCTTGAGCCCTCCCTGCTCTGGCGACAAAGTGCCTTGGAAGGAAGGGGCCCTGGGGGAGGGGACCCACGGCTCGCCAGTTACTCCATGTGGGACGCGCTAGAAAGAAGTTCAATAGATCAGATCAAGGGGTGGCCAAAGCCGCTGTTTTGGGGGTTGCTGACTGCTTCCCTGCTTGGCTTCTGGGGACCTGGCCTGAGTCCACAAACCCACCTTCCCGAAACCTCAGAGGGTTGGGGTTTGGGCGCACAGGGGATGGGCTTTCTTTCAGAGAGAAAGACCTGGGAGTGAGGGGCTGGCTGAGGGGAGGAGGGGTGGGAGGAGAGCACGGGCGAGTGAGATAGACACCGGGACCTTGGGAGATGGGCCCAGAGACAGGAAGCGGCGGAGATGGAGAACCCGAGCC
>CM052812.1:64298336-64390033 GCA_028533885.1 Nasua narica | reverse complement strand
GGGGGCTGTTCTCTGGAGTCGCTGACCCTGGAATGTCCCCTGGGGGCTGGAGGCAGTTTGGAGAATGAACAAAGCCATCCCTTCTCCCAAGGGTTCCCTGGGAGGCGTGGAGGGCACTTAGAGGCTCCGGGGAGCCCGGGCCGCCTCAGCCCAGCTGCATGCCCCCCACAATCACTCCCTCTCCCCCAATCCTCGATGCTCCCCAGAGGGAAGCAAATCTGGGCTGCCACCCTAGGCACTCTCACTGGGTCAGCGGGTGTGTGTGTGTGTGGGTGTGTGTGTGTGTGTGTGCGCGCGCGTGTGACCCTCCAGGCCCAGTTCTCAAAGCCCCCTGTAGGTCTGGGATTACCCAGAGAATGTCCCTTGGGGTTTGGGAGCCTGTCAGCACAGAGGAAACAGAGGCACAGACCCAGCTGACTGCTGAAGGTCATGGCTCGTCAATCCCAGGGGCGCTCGCTAGTGGACATGTGACTGCCAGCAAAGGGGAAGAGACAAGCCCTTAGGCGAGGTGGTCCCCGTCCCCCAGGCCCTGGGGGCCATCCCCCCCGCCTCTCTTCCTCCTGTACGCTCCTTAGTGAGCTGGGAGGCCTCCTGCTGCAACACACTTCCTCCCTCCGGCACATCTTCCTTGCCAAGCATGGTCCCCAGGGCTGGACGATTCCTACCTCAGCACAGGGGACATTGGCCGTGCAGGGCAGCTGCTGATGTTGGGCCAGTTTTACAGATGAGGACAGACGCAGAGTTAAAGTAACCTGCCCAAGGTCACACAGCTAGTAAGTGGAAGCCCCCCATCCCACCTCTCTCTGCGTCCAAAGCCAGACCTCGTACCAAACGTGTGGTATGCCAACCACCTGGAGAACAACGGGAGAGGCCAAAAGAGTTGAACATATATGCAGAGGAAGTGAGCAAAACCTAGGACTTGATTGTTTAGGTTTGGATTTGAGGAGATTTTGTATTGCTGGAAAACACAGCCCTTCCTGACTGACCTTATCAAATGGCTGCCGGGGACCGATTGGATTTCCCTTATTCCCGTGAGCTCACTCGTGTGGGATCGGGCACCTTCCCTCTGCTCTCCTGCACAGTCGGCTCCCGCGAGGCCCGCGAGGCCCAGTATTTCACTCAGTGCTCCCCAGTCACTATGTGGGGAGTGAGCTAGGGGCTGGTTCTAGAATTCCAGAGAGAGAGCTGGAAAGGGCGGGGTGGCCCTCGGGTTCAGGAGCAAAGACGCTGCCATAACTTCTCCTCCTGTGCCCCCTGCAGACAGCACCAATCGATCGAGCCATTCGTTCCCATGGAGCCACTGTTCAGTCCCCTTCCACACCCCCGCCTTCCGTGGGGCAGGCACAGCGGAGGACGCAGAGAGGAAAGTGTCTCCGCCATCACCCGCCCCGCGGCTTGGCGGGAACCACACTCCCTCTGTGCGGGTTTCCTCGCTCCAAGACATTGAGGACCACCTAGCTGGCCCACCCCTCGGAGCTGAGCAAGTCTCTGGAGCTGGAACCAAGCTATAAAGGACTTTGCAAAAAGACACCGGAACCCAGAGATCACAGGGCAAGAATGTTGAAAGGTTGTCTGTTTCAGGCGTTTGCAGGACACCTAAGGATTTGTTTGGGGGAGACTCTGCTGCTACAAGTTTGGGGAAACCACATACCGCCTGCCTCCCCTCACAACCCAGCTTCCTAGGGAACAGATGCTAAAAACCGAAAACAGGGATGAAACCTACGAGTTCCAGAGAGCAAAACAGGAAATGGTCTCAGCTGGAAAAGGAGAACGAGGGGCCTTCCCTGATCTACCCCTACAGCCCCCCTACAGACATGTGGGCCCCCCGGGGTAGCCAGACACCGCACCTCTGTAACAGCCGGCAGCCAGAGAGAGGAGCCCGGTCTTGACCTCGGGGCCGTGCAGGAGACATGGGTCGCCCCTGTGCTTGGGCTCAGTCTGGGAAGGGAGGCCGCTGCGACCTCGTGATGGAATTCAAGGGACGTCGCCCCTGCCTTCCAGCCCAGCCCCAAACCGTGGTCAGCCCCCCACATCCACCCTCCAGCCACTTCGGGCTCTTATTTTGAAATCATAGATCACACATGTCATCTGTAAAGATTTCAGTGTGCAGCTGCAAACGTTAGGGACTTTTGCTTTTTATTTTTTAAGTATTTTTTAAAGATTTTATTTATTTGACAGAGAGAGAGAGAGAGATCACAAGTAGGCAGAGAGGCAGGCAGAGAGAGAGGGGGAAGCAGGCTCCCCACCCAGCAGAAAGCCCGATGCTGGGCTCGATCCCAGGACCCTGAGATCATGACCTGAGCTGAAGGCAGAGGCTTTAACCCACTGAGCCACCCAGACGCCCCACGTTAGGGACTTTTAAAAGAAACATGACCACAGAGGTATTGTCACACACCCCCCCCCACACACACACATGAGTAGCTTATTTTTAAAAAACTTTTTAAAAGATTTGAGAGAGAGAGAATGAATGGGGTAGGGGCAGAGGGAGAAGCAGACTCCCCGCTGAGTTGGGACACCCCCCCAACTCTGGGCTCCATCCCAGGACCCTGGGATCATGACCTGAGCTGAAGGCAGACACTTCACCGACTGAACCACCCAGGCCCCCCAAGAACATAACACACTACATTCTCTATACATAACATGTATGTGTTAATACAGAACACTACATTCTCTAATAATAAGCTAGCATCTACTATTCGCAGCATTCTGGATTCATGTTCTACCTCACTGGAACCACCTACCAGCCTTCTGCGGTGGTTGGGGGTTCGTACGCCCTACCCCAAATTTCCACATTGGCTCTTCTGTGGAATGCCCACACTTCCGCTCTCCTTTAGTTTACATTTTCCTACAGATCAAATAAAAACTTTGAATTTTGAAATAATAGAGTCACAGCAAGTGGTAAAGACAGCATGGAGGGGTCTCTTGCAGCCTTTCCTCAGTTTCCCCTAGTGGGTGCCTCTCACGTCATGGCAGGACAGCAACAAAGCCAGGAAACAGACATTGGTCCGATGCGTGCGTATAGTTTATGCCATTTTTACATATGTGTAGATTTGCGTAACCGCCACTGCTACCAAGGTAGGGAACTCTTCCATCATCACCGAGATCTCTCTCGTGCTACAGCTGCCCCCCGCCCAAGCGCTGGAAACCTCTTACCTGTCCCCATCTCTATAATTAGAGAATGAGGTCCCTCCAGGTTGTGAGTCTCAACACTCCCTTCCTTTCTCCTGCCGCGTAATAGCTCACGATAGCAGACGCACGACGATGTAACCATGCACTTATCAAAGGGCACTGGTTCCCCGGCTTTGTTTTCTCCTGAGCACATTTAACAGACTTTGGATTTATTTCTGGGTCTTCTTTAGTTTCTGTATCCCGTCTGGAAGGTAAAAGTCCCTTAACGCTGGGCCTTTCTCCTTTTTGGTTTGTTGCCGCGTTTCTAGGGCCAGCGGCCGGGCGAGGCCTGCAGGAGGAGCTCAGTAAACATTTGCAGAGGGAATGTTGCCTGGGTTTTAAGAGGAAGAGATTTAGATGTAGGGACCGTAAGTGACCTGCTCAACGTCCTGGAGCCAGTGGGCTGCAGGGCTGGGTCTCACACCAGCGACCTTGGCCCAGAGCCCCAGCCTCGGCCCCACTCCGGGCCCCGCTCTGTCTTCTCTCTGGCCAAGCGTGGGCAGAGTGGTTCCCATCTGTGTTTCCCTTGGCTTAAAGGACACCAGCAGGGGTTTTCAAAATGGAACTTTACCGACGACCCGCAAAGCCAAAGGGAAATAAACAAGGGAAACGTGAGGACTTCTAAAGTGTTGAACTTGTGAAAAAAATTTTTTTAAAGGGGTGTGAAGATTGAATAAGATAAAGCATAGAAAATTCTTCGGATAGTGCCCGGGACATAGCGTATACTGAATAAATGGCTACTCTTTTCCTTCCCTCGCTCATTTCCTAAATTCCTGAAGCAACGTTAGGTACTACTGGGGTGCAAGAGTATGAAAGCAATTCATACTCAAGGAATTTGTAACCTAACTGGGGAAGACAAGGAGGTAAAGGGCTTGGTACAGAGTGAAGCACAACGGGAGTGTAAGACACTGTTCGTCTAAGGACTATATTGAGGTCAAGGCCGGTGTTTGTTCCCTATCTCTGTTGTAGCAAATTACCACAAACTTAGGAGCTTCAAACAACACAAGTTCAGGGTCTCTCATCCTGGAGGGCAGAAGCCGAGAGCGGTTTGCCAGGGTGGTCTGGAGCCCCCGGCTTGTGGGGAAGGTGAGCGGAAGCTGCCGATGCTCGCAGTGCTCTGGGACCTTACCGGCCTGGAGTACGTTGATAAGATATTTTTTAAATAGGACTGAAAACCATAAAGGAAAATAAGCTTCATGTTAGGAGACCCCACCGGACTCTGGTCCTTCGTCTGGGCTACTCCATTCACTTCTACCCGCCCAGCTCCCAGATAGCAGGTGGGAAGCATGGGGGGATGGAAGGCCCTTGACAGCAAAGCAACACGGGGGAGCTTGTCGCGGTGAGTGAAGTGTCCTCGTGTGTTTGGTAGATGTGCAACTGTATCCGTTTGTTGAAACTCACTGCGTTGTACACTTAGCATTGTTGAATTTCATTATGTGTGATTATGTGACAACCAAGCCAGTGAACATCATTCTCGGGAGGGCTTATACAAAAGCCTGAGCTCGAAGCCCTTGCTGTCCACGCTGAAGTTTGGGGGAGGGAGGGCTCAGCAGCCCCGGAGACCTCTCCCTTTGGCTCTGTAGCCAGTTCTCTGGTCCTCCTCCCTCCCGAGTCATTGCATGAAGGACTTCTAGGGCTCTGGGAACGCACCCCAATCCCTAGGTGTTTAGGGAAAGGAACTGGTCCAATAGGAGCCCAAGACATGAGAAGCTCCTCCCACAGGGAGTTGTGCAAAGATGAATAGAGGTTTTCAGATAGAACCTGCCCGGCTATTTCGGCATGCAGCTGGCAGCCGTCAGGAGCCCTGAGGCCAGGAGGCCCAACCCAGGGGTCTCTAAGGGACCCAGGAAGCCGCCTCTGCCAGGCAGCCCGGGACAGTCTTGAGACCCAGGTGCAGCTCTGGAGGTGCCGTAATGGTTGGGGGCCCGGGGACCTGGAGAGCGCCAGCCAGGGGCAGTCTGACCTCGCCCAGAGCCTGGTGACCTGGCCATGCGGATGTCCCCTACCACTGCTCCCCCTGGGGGAGTCGGGGATGATGGCTGCTGCTGGTGCCACAGAGGCTCGAGATGGCCCGGGGGACGGCGGCTCTGCCACCCTCCTGCTCGCTTTCCCTGTGGTAGTTTCCTGCGGCTCCTTACACAGGCTTAGCGGCTTGAAAAGATAGGCATTTGGTTCCGGAGCTCAGAAGCTGGCATGGGTGTCACTGGGCTAACATCTGATGTCGGCCCAGTTACGTTTCTTCTGGGGATCCTACAGGAGAATCTGTTTCTGGGCCTCTTGTAACTTCTAAAGGCCGCCGGCTTTCCTTGGCTTGGGGCCCCTTCCTCCATCTCCGAGGCCAGTGATGGCCAGTCCCGTATTCCTCACAGCACTCTGACACCGACTGTTCTGCCTTCTCTCCTACTCTTTTTAAAGATTTGAGAGAGAGAGAGAGAGAGAGCGCGCGCATGCACGGGTGGGGGCAGGGCAGGTGCGGAGAGAATCTCACGGAGACTCCCCGCTGAGCACAGAGTCAGAAGCAGGGCTTGATCCCATGACCCTGAGATTGTGACCTGAGCTGAAACCTGGAGTCGGACACTCAACCGACTGAGCCACACAGGTGCCTTTTTTTTTAAAGATTTTATTTATTTGACACAGAGAGAGATCACAAGTAGGCAGAGAGGCAGGCAGAGAGAGAGGAGGAAGCAGGCTCCCTGATGAGCAGAGAGCCCCATGTGAGGCTCGATCCCAGGACCCTGAGATCATGACCTGAGCCGAAGGCAGAGGCCTTAACTGACTGAGCTCACCAGGTGTCTGTCCTCGTCCAATCTTAAGGACCCTTGAGATTCCATTGCCCTCGTCCTCACCCCAGGAATTCAGAACAGCTGCCCTAGCTTAAGGTTCGCTGATTGGCAACCTTAATTCTATCCCAGCCTTCATTCCAGACACATGACGTAACACGTGTAGGTTCCAGGGACCCATCCTGCCCGCCACACTCCCTCAAGGAGCTCAGTGGGAGAGAGGGTTATCAGCTGCTGAGTTCAACACCGCGTGGGTAAGAGCACGTAGGGAGGGCAGTTGACCCCGGCAGGCAAGTATCGCTCCCCAGAGAAGGGTGGCTGACTGAGGACCCGAATGGCAAGTAGGAGTCAGAGGGTGGTGCAAGCTGGGGGCACAGCATGTGCAAAGGCCAGGGGGTGAGTGGTGGGTTTTGCCCAGGGGGAGACGATCAGTGCGTGCTCTGGAATGAGCATTCTCTCTGTAGCCCTCGGCCCCTCTCGGAAGCTCACCTTCTCACCGGATCCCGAGAAAAGCCCGGGGAGGGGGGGTCAGCCACAGAGCAGCTGCCTCACATGAGACCCCTCCCCTGCTCGCTCTCCCACATCTGGGCCCGGGCCCCTCTGCCACGGACCCCTGCCTCTTCTCGAAACCGCTCAAACCCTGCAGAGGTGAGGAAGGCCCGGGACTCTCAGTCTCCCCTCCTCCCCAGCAGGAGGCCCCGCGTCTGAAGGTGGGACACGGAAGGAATTACATCACGGGGGGCGGGGCACAGCACTGGGCCTAGCACACGTGCCCATGACCCAAAGATGCCCAGAGTCAGCTGTTCCCCGGCGCTTCCCCAGGGACACTTCCCAGGTCCCAGCCTCGTGTCAAGGTTGATGGTCTGCTGGGAGCAAATGATCCCCTCTGCCCAGAGCCGACCTACCTCTCCCCCCCACTTCCCAAACATTCAGTCACCCAGAAGGTTGATCTGGTTTTCCAACTGGCCACTTTTGCTGGCTAGTGTGGTTCAAGAACTTAGCGGCTAGACAGGGTCCTGAGTTCCTCAGAACATTCTCTACCCTGGGGTGGGGGTGGGGGGCAGTGTCGGCACCACCGCCCCAGTGGGTTTTCACCAAATCCCTTCCATGGAAGCCTCCAGAACTTTCCCCCAGACTTCAGGTGCATGACCAGTAATGGATTGCAGACGACCCCCCCACGTCCCAGAAAGCGAGCCTCAGAGCCAGGGCCACCAAATCTCTATCTGGAAAGGGGACCTTTTGCAAATGCAAAATTAGAATCATCTGTCCAGGCTCCTGGGTCCTGACCAGGCGTCCACCTAAGAACGCCGTGCGGCTCTTCCCCAGCCCCGCCGGTTATGCCGACTGGCAGAAACGAGGAAGCTGGTCTCTCCTTAACTAGTTAGTTGATTAACTCGTCAATTTGTCTCCAGCATCCCTCTCCCTCCCATTCTCTCTGTTGGAGACCACACTCCACTTAGGGGCAGACCCTGGGGTGGGGGAAAGGCTTATTCGCAACACATTATAGGGGAAAGCCCGTTAGAGGAGTCAGTTTTGTCTTGGCTGCCTTTTTGAGAATAAATTAGAAGGCAGGTCTGGGGAGAAGAGCATTTCCCTTCCTCCTGGGGCATCTAGTGGAAGTCCTCCTGCCCCCCCCCCATCAGACACACCCATCCCCCGCCCGTCTTTGAAGAGGCATAAATAATCCAATAGAGGAGTTCCATGAAATCATAAAACATGCTCACTTAGATCCACAGGAGACAGAAGAGGAGGAAAAGAGAAGCCAAGAACAAATGAAACGGAAGAGAGCTAATAAGATGATAGATTTTAGTCCACCCATATTTAAAACTTTTAATTTGTTAGTTAACATATGGTGTAATAGTAGTTTCAGGTGTACGGTATTGATTCAACACTTTCATACAACACCTGATGCTCATCACAAGGTCCCTCCTTGATCTCCATCATCTGGTTTCACCATCCCCCCCATCGACCTCCCCTCTGGTCACCATCAGTTCTCTATAGTTAAGAGTGTTTCTTGGTTTACCTCGCTTTTCCCTTTGTTCACCTGATTTCTTTCTTAAATTCCACAGGTAGTGGGATCATGGTGTTTGTCTCTTACTTCACTCAGCATGATACACTGTAGCTCCGTCCATGTGGCTGCAAATGGCAAGATTTCGTTCTTTGTGTATTTTCTCCTGGTAGCTGAAAAATCGATTTGCTTTGAAGACCTCTACTCCCAAGTTTGGGCAGAAGTCAAATTCAGTTTTTTCCAGACTTAGATAAGCTCCATAATATTGGGGGTCTGGGGTTTAGTCTCCCCCACCCACCCCCAGTGTTGGCTTGTGTGTAATTTACTTTGAAATACATTACGGCATAGACAGTGGGATAATACTTGTGTGGAAATTAACTTCAGTCTATCTTTACAGTATGGAGCCTCCCAACTCACGAGCATGGCATATTGGTATCTTTCTTTCAGCAGTTTTTTTAGTTTTAGCATAGAAGTACTTTACATTTTTTGTTAAGTGGATCCCTAGGTATTTTATGGTTCTTGATGCAATTTTTAAATTTCATTTTCTGTTTGTTGCTAATATAGAGGTGTACAATTAATTTCTATACATTGACTTCGTGTCCTGAGGCCCTGAATTTATCAGATTTCCTCTGTGCATGTTGGTTTTTTTCGCTAGATCCCTTTGATTTCTTTTGCATACAATTCTGTTTCTAAATAGACCATTTATTTTTTCCAATCTTTAGGTCTTTCAAACTTTTTCCCCTTAATACATTGGTTAGAACCTCTAATATATTAGAAGTCCTTTTTTTCCTGCTTTTAGGGAGACTGTGTTCAGAATTTCACTCCCAAATATGTTAGCTGTAGGGCTTTTGTAGATGCTTTACCAGGTTAAGAAAATTCCCTTCTATCTTAAATTTTCTTAGTTTTTTTTTATCATGAGTGCTTAGGTTTTTTTTCCCCCCAAGTGCTTTTTCTGCATGTTTTGAGATGATCATAGGATTGTTCTTTGTTCTGTTAGTGTGTCAAATTACATGAATTTTGAGTTTTTTTATTTGACAGGGACACAGTGAGAGAGGGAACACAAGCAGGGGGAGGAGAGGGGGAAGCAGGCTTCTTGGTGAGCAGGGAGCTCGATGCGGGGCTTGAACCCAGGACCCTGGGATCATGACCTGAGCCGAAGCCAGATGCTTAACGACTGAGGCACCCAGGTGCCCCCATGGATAGGTTTTTGATTATTAAACTAAACTTGTGTTCCTGGCATCAACCCCATCAGTTCTTTGGATGACAGATAGGACTCGATGCTTTCACATTATGTTTTCAAAATAACCTGTTAGTTCTCTAGACCTTTCTAAATAGGACAATGTTGAATTTTACTTGAGCCCTGTGCTCCTAGAGAACAGAGATGGTTAAAGGAGTCCCAGTCACCAGCTTGTGTTCTGGGAAAATAGCAAAAAACCACCCTTCCCCTTGCAGACTTCGAGAAGCCCAGGGGTGTCCCTCCCCCCACTTGTTTATCTACAACCGCCTGACACAGGCCCTCCGAATTCCCATCCTTTGCCTCATAAAGGATTAGCTGAACTGCCCATCCCCACTGATCCTTTCAAGGTGCTTGCTAACCAAACTTTGGTTCAGTTTCTCTTCTTGCTCCAGGACCCTGAACTTTGGCCCATCTTCAGCCCCAGTCAACACACAGCCCCTTCTGAGAATAGGTTGGCCTTGGAGTAAGGCATTCCCTTCTAGAAATCTCTGTGGTGGGGGTGTGGGAAGTGAGGAGCCTTGTTCCCTCCTCACCGTAAAGCAGACCCGTTTGGGCCTGACCCCGAGACCCTGCAGAGCTGAGGGTCAGAGCGTCCTCTCGTCTGCACTATCTCTGCTCCCTGCTGCGATAGCTTCTTCGGGTAAAAGCCTCTTTTCGCTACATGTTTTTCATCTGATACTTGCTTCCAAGGTCAAGTCTACAAGGCAAGGCACATTCAACGAAGTCTGGCTTTTCTATCTGACCCCTCACCCTGTCGGCCATCTTTTCCTCTAGGTAGCCTGATTTTTCAGTTTTGGCTTATCCTTTTTTAAAGATTTTAGTTATCTGAAAGAGAGCAAGAAAGAGAGAGCCGGGGGTGAGCGGCAGGGAGAGGGAGAAGCAGGCTCCCGCTAAGCAGGGAACCCGATTCCAGGACTCCGGGATCACGAGCCGAAGGCACACGTTTCTCCGACTGAGCCCCCCAGGAGCCGCTCCTCTCATTCTTAGAAGCGTACAGCCGGCTGTACGCTTATATACCGTCGTGCCCTTGCTCCCATTTTGAGGATAAGGGGGGCCAACAATACACACCATTTCCCATTTACAGGTGAAAGCCCGCCACGGGCGCCTGAGGTCCTCACGCACAAAGCTGCAGGCAGGGAGCTCCACGAGATTTCCAGGAGGTGAAAGCACTTTGTAAATCGGTGCATCTGAATCACCTGCAGGCATGTTACCAGCCCCCACCCCAAAGTGCCTGATCAGATTCCAGCTGGAGGCTGAGAAGGTCTCCGGGGTGGTGGCCGCTGCTGGTCCAGGGGCCAGATTTTGAGAACCGCTGCTAGAACGCCCCTCAAGGCAGTGCAAAGGGGAGTATGAATAAGACACGTCTGCTTCTGGACGCAGCGCCTGAAGGGGACAGCTGTGGGAACGTAGGGCCTGCTTGGACTGCAGACCTTGGCCCGACATGAGGGCGCAGGCTTCTCCTCTCAAAGGGCAGCCCTCGGACCAGCAGCTTCTCCCGGGAGCGTGTTAGAAGCGCAGACCCATGCTCCGCCCTCCTGAGTCAGGATCCTCCTCACACGGCCCAGGTGAGGCTGTGCTCCTCTGAGTGTGGGAGGCCCTGTGCCCTGTGGTTTATCGGCCGGTGGTGGCCAGTGTCCCCGGGATACAAGGTCCGGGAGGGCAGGGACTTTGGTTCTGAGTGCCGTGGATGAAGTAGGAGTTCAACAAACACCCGGTGAATGAGTAGAGAGGAGAACTCAGCCTCTAGCCACCTGAACGGGCCTCTTCCCTGGGGCTCCCCCCTCCCCACCCCGCCCCAGGCCGTGGAGCAAGGCCCTGACAGCTGCCGAGGCCAGCAGCGAGGTGAAGCCAGGAGTCCTGGCCTGCGGCACCTTGAGTTCCTGTTCCTAAGGCCCCGACTTTCTTCACGGTCTTGGGGGAGAAGGCAGTTAGGTCCTGATACCCCATGGACGCCCCTCCTGGAGGGACAGCAGCCTGAAGCTCCTTGATGCCCTGGGGATGCCCGCTTTGAACCTTTCCTGGAAATGAATTGGTTGGAAACCATTTCGGTGCCCTCCCTTACTAAATCCACAGCTGCCTGGAGCAAGAGGGAAGGGGCCTGAGACGGTGGAGGAGGTGAAAAGCGTGCCACCTGCCCCGCCGCCGTCTGTGTGGGGAGAGGTCAAAGTCGCAGGCCAGAGGGGCGTAAATGGTGGGCGGGCTAGTGCTATGGGGCTGGAATCCCAGACCGTATGTCCCAGGAGGATGGCGGGTTTTGCCTGCCGGGAAGGCTGGCTCAGGCCGTGGAGGTTTCTGGAAGGGTGGGAGAAGGTCCCGGAGAGCCCCCTGTGATGGGACCCCCGGGTCAGAGGCTCGGAGCGCAGCTTTTCCCCCCGTGAACTCTCTCTCGTGGTCAGGGGGAGGTCTGGGGGGCTTCGTGGGGTCGAACCAGAGAGGGTTAAGAGCTGACCTCCTGGGCGTGACAGCCATGTGCACAGAAAGAACTGCAACGCTATTTTCATTAAGGAATTTATTTCTCTTAAAAAACAACAACAACAACAGTGGTTCGATCTGGATACAGCAGCACAGTGACCTATTAGAACGTACAAAGATTCAGAGCAGCGGAACAAAAGCCGTTATCTTCAGGAATGACCTCCAAAATGGTACTATTTTCTTTCAGCATCAATGTGAAAATTTCCCTGAAAAAAAAAAAAATAGAAACCTTTGGATACTAGAAGGATTATTATTTTAACACTACCAACAGCCACTAAGCTCTTCTACTTGAGAACATTTGCTTTTGATCTATTACAGAAATGACTTATCGACGGACTAGAGAAAGACATCTAGATTCTTCTTTTAGGAAGCGTCTTTCCATCCCGGGGAGAGCTAGCTTTTCGGGTGTTTGAACGCCAGTCCCCAGCACGAGGCCAGCGGAGAGCCGGGCCCGCACACTCCGGCCTTCCCAAGCCGGCGGGCGAGGGGCCTCTGGGGACGAGGCTGCCTTGTCCTGGTCCCTTGTGACAAAGAAGTGAGCTCTCTGCTGGTCGTGACTCAGCTCTGTCGCTTCAAAATGCACAGCGAGGTCACACTCCTTCTCTTCCCAACAGAGGCTGTGAAGGTAGGTCCTGTCTCAGCAGGTGGGGCTGGGAGGACACGAGACTCGAAAGCGGTTGTCCTCGGAAGGGGCAGGTGCTCCTGCCGCCCTGGGAGTGCGCAGCAGCCCGAGAGGAGGGCTGATGTCCCCCGAGGGGCACTTCCTCTCCGTCTGGGGCGGGAGGGTGGGGAGGCTCCGGTGGTCCGCGAGGCTGCCGGTCCCTTTGCCCAGGCCTGGGATGCCAGGTGCAAGGAGGCCGCGGGGCTCCCTCCGAAGTGAGGTCTGGGTCAGCGGCTCACTTGGGAGAGTCGGTGGGAAGCCGGCGCCCAGGGCCTTCCAGGAAAGGACAGGGCGCAGAAGAGGAGCTTCACCAGCGGGCCGGGCTCCCTGGGAGGCGTGGAGACCCCGTCCGCTCCAGGGGCATGCCCTCCGAGTCGTCGGGCCTCCCGGGCAGCCGGCGGCAGCCTGCCGTGCCTTTGATGCCAAGGTGGCGGCCACACGCGTCCCCAGAACTCGTGTGTCATGGCGGGCCACCTGTCGAGTGTGCATAAGACCCAGGTACCCTGCTCTCTCCCACGCGGCTTGCCCCTCGAGACTGAGGATTTGCTAAGAGCAGTGCATTTCAGGAAACAAGCCCTGCAGGGGCCTCTCAAGATGCCGTGATGCTTAGCAACTGTGCGAGTGAGCAGCCCTCGAGAGCCCTCGGTTTAAAAAGTGGTGTTCCCGGCCTAGGAAGAGTCGAGAATGGGTGACACGGGATGGGGTGGCCTTCCCCGTGAAGGCAGGGCTCAGGCGTTGGTGATATTGTGGGTGGTCTTGTGGGAGGCCCCCTCCTTCCCGAGAGGGAGGATAAACATTTGTCGGTCGTGGTGCTCGCGGCAGAGACCCCCCTTGTCTCGCTGGAGACAGCAGCTCGTCTCCTGAAAAGTGGAAGCAGAGATGTTTCTGCAGGGCCCTGCGTCTCCCCTCAAAGGCCCAAAGTCCGAGAACTTCCAGTGAGGGAAATGTCATACTTGGAGAAAGAGAGGCCCTTCTGTGAAGAGCTCAAATGTTGGGGGGGAAGAAAAGATCCATTCACTGCCCAAACATGCCTCATCCCAGCCGGGGGGGTGGGGAGAAAGGTGGGATTTGTTTTGGTTTTTTCCTAATTTAAAAATATCTTTAAAACGCGCAGCTATAGAAAACAAGTTGGAGGAGAAGCTGGGGGAGGGGCAGGTCCTTCGGGGCCTCAGGGGCTGGGGGACCTGGCGGAAAGGAGGGCTGATTTTCAGGCATTGTTTTAAACAATGCCTTCCCTTCTCTCGTAGGAACCGAAGGGCCAAGAGGAGCGGGAGGGAACAGCGAGGCCGTAAGAGACGTGGAAAGAGACGGCTTCTGACACCAGTCCCTCGGTAAGCCCGCAGCTGCTGGGGGGCGGGGGCTGGGAGCCTGGGCGGAGTGACCGTCCCAGGAAGGTGACTGTCCTTTCCATTAAGAAAGGAGGGTCAGCAGAGGCTCGAGGATCTTAAAACACTGGTCAGGGAGCTTTCCACTCCCTTGGCAAAAACGGAGTTACGGCTGTTTGGGTTGCCCTTGCACGCGGCCCGGGAAAGGAGACAGAAGCAGCCTCGTGAGGCCAGAGCTGGTCTTGAGGAAACTAATTCTGCACGTTGGGAGGATCCCCAGGGAGCCCAGCTGTTGTTTCTCTGCCATTTGTTGGTCACGTGACCGAGAACCATCAGTCCCAGGGGCCGGCCCTCCCCGGCCGTGTGCTCCAGGCCCACCGGGCGCCGGCGGGTGGAGTAGGGCACCGGACAGGGGGCCGCCGCGCCCGCTACGCTCTCCTCCCTCACAGCTCGCGCTCCAGGCTGCCCGGGCCACACACACAAATCATCCGGGAAGAGTCACGACGGGAGCCCCACTGAAGCTAAGGCAGCAGTGCCCTTCCTTGAGGGGGTGTCAGAATGTTCTGGAGAGCTTCTTAAAGATGCAGATTCCAGGGCCCTGCTCCCAGAGAATCCATCCCATAGGACGGGCTGGAGCCCAGGAATCTGCATTTTGTCCGGAGACGCCAGGGCAGGCAGCGCAGGACCCACACCGGGAGGAGCCCTGGCAATGGCCGCGTGGCTGACTCGGCCGCCAGGGACTCAGCCAGGCGGGGAGCAGGGGTGTCAACCTCTCCCCCGGTGCTGGGGCAGCGGGGAGGTGAGGGGATTTGCTCCTTGTCACCTTGTGGAGGCAGCAGGAGGTGGCCAGTGACTCCTCGGTGCTGGATGGCCATGCTCAAAGGGCCTGCAGACTGCCCTCAGAAGACCCCACTCTGGGAAAGCCACCAAGTCCTCCTGCGGGCTACTTGTGCCTGAAGTTTTGAGATGCCCCGTCAGAGCCCGCCTCTGTCCCACCTCTCCCAAGAAGTGACAGTGAGCTTGTCTTGGGCTTCCATGGTATCCCGGCCCTCTCCTCAGCCATGTCGTTGCTCAGAGAGCCAACCCCACCCATGCCACCGGGGCCAGGGAACCTGTGGGGCCTCGTGAAGCTCTCCAGACCCTGTGACCCCATAAACACCTAAGGAACGTGCCTGGAGTCCCTGGGCATCCTCCCTCCCCTTCTTTGGACTCATTCAGGACTCCACGGACGCCCACTCACTGATGCCTCCCCGGGCCACAGGATTCGGGAGAGCTGGGTGACTACTCCTTGTCATCGGGGTGCATCCCTTAAAAAATAGAATAAAACAAAAACCCCCAAATGCAAGCCTCTTGAAAACATACGGGCTTTAGCAGTCAGAACCTGCTTAGAAAGAAAGAGGCCCAGCTCTGTGTACCAGCCACCTTCCAGAAGGAAGGGGAGGCCAAGGCCAAAGCAACACGGGCACCGTGTGCCTCTAAAGGAAACATGGCCCAAGTCTCCTTTGGCCCCAGGTGACTCCAGAGACCCCTGCGGAGGACATTTCGACAGGGCTAAAGTCCCTAGTGTGTCTGGAGCA
This sequence comes from Nasua narica, assembly GCA_028533885.1. NCBI lineage: Eukaryota > Metazoa > Chordata > Mammalia > Carnivora > Procyonidae > Nasua > Nasua narica. The sequence goes on along the minus strand of CM052812.1, from coordinate 64,374,805 downwards.
CCTAATTCAGGTTGTTACAAGCCAACAGCATGGGGACATCAACGTGAGGGAAAGGTTACAGAGATGGATGCGACCAATCCTTTAAAGGTGGAATGTGAATCATTTTCTACATTTAATAAAAACATTTTTTCATTTGAGGCTCTGAAAATCTTGAGTCACATTTTTTTTGTAATCCCCCCCCCGCCCACTCTAAAATGTCTTAAAACACATGGCTTAACAGTGGCTGCACAGAAAATATACACCCTCCAAGTCTGACTTTCATTTAAATACAAATATACAAAATGTAAACTGAGACGATAGAGAAATTTACAAAACTTTTCTTTAAAAATAATAAAGACAAAATTCAGTTCTAGGTATGACGCTATCAAACTACGTGCAAGTTGTCGTATCCAACTGGATTTCTATTGCAATCTTCCACGTCGGCTTGAGGGCCACCTCTGGAGACAGACCTGAGTGGAAATCTCTTCAAGAAACCTGGAGGCTCTGCGTCGAGGAGGTGGACGGCCTCCTTCCCTGGCTCCCGAGAGCTCCCCCGTCCACAAGTTCTGCTTCTAAGGACAAGGGTCTAGGCTGGTCCCACCGCGGACTTTGAGGCCAGAGCTCCAACTAGCTGCTTCCGGTGGAGTTTGAAGTGACATGGTTTGAATTTATGTGGTGGTTAAAACTGGTCTTGGGGTTGGGGGAACTCTTGGAATTGTTTTGATGCTGGAGGAGAGAGACAGAGAGAGACAGAGAGAGACAGAGAGTCAGTCCTGGTGGACGCGTAGGGGCCTCTGAATCTGGAAACAGGGTCATGGTCAGGGGCTGCTGCCTTGTGCCTTCTCCTGCTGCAGACCCAAAGCCAGGGGCCACCCCCTGGGGCAGGGGGGCAGCTGCAGGATTGAGGACCCCAAGGCAGGGAGGAAGTGGCCCCCCCCAGAACATCTATAGGATTCACTCCTGTAGGCTCAGGCTCTGAAACCTGTCACTTAGCTGCGTGGGCAAGTTATTAAATCCCTCGGCTGCCTCGCGTGCCGTGTGGGACCAGAGCCGCTGCTCTACTGGGGACACAGAGCAGGAAGTGAGGGTCAGTGAGCGCTGGACCCAAGAACCAGGAGCTGTGGGTTCTTACAGACCTTCCCGTCACTCAGTCCTCCTGCTGGCTCTGGGCACTGACCTTTCGGGAGAGCCCCCACGGGTCGGCACGGCGCTACCCAAGTGGCAGGCCAGATCTGAACCCCGGGTCTGTGAGCCTCCACAGCAGGGCCGTGCTAGGGACTCGGCCATGTGGAAGGGGACAGGTCCTTTCTTTGGGGAGCTTCAATTTTACTTGGTGGAAGCATTTATAAGTTATATTTTTATAGCATACAAACAGGAGTCTGCTTTGGAATGGGATGTGAAACTCACATGAAGCTTTCAGAGCAAACTCCAAACTTGCCCTCAGTCCTCCTTCTCTCTCTCCACATGCCTGATCCGTGCTCCCTGCCATTGTCCCAGATCCTCTGTGTGGGCTTACCAGCCGTGTGACCTTGGGCAAGTTCCTTGCCCCCCTCAGCCTCAGCTTCCCTGTGTGTGAAGTGGGGGAAGGGGAGCCCCTCCTGGGCTCACGCTGCACGAGGACTCCGAAAGGGCGGGATCCCAGTCTGGCTTGCTGGTGCATCTCACACCCTGAGGAAAAAGCCTTGCACACGGTCGGCACTGGCTACATACTGGCTGATGGACTGAAGGGCTGAATTAAGGCCCAGGCGTTTGTGGACATTAAGAGAAGCCCTCAGAAACACTCGGTGCAGAGCTAGGTCCATAGCAGAGGGCCATCAGTCACCCGGTTCTGTATCAGGGTCAGGGTGAGGGACCCGAGGGGCCTGGGGACCCGAGCTCTCCTCCCTCATCCTCCTGGGGAGGGGGGCGGCTCCTTGGGGGTGGGGGTTGGGGGGATGTAAATCATGGAGCCTCCCAGGCTGTGGGATGGACAAACTGGGGTCAAGCCTTCTTTGGGGGCCAGGCCAGGAGGGGCGCTTCTGGCCGCCTTGGGCAAGGGGGGTGAGGTGAGGCCCTCAGTGGGCTCTCACAGGCCTGCGGGGACATTGCTGCCAACTCGTCCACGCCGAACCCTTAATCCAGGGACAGACTGAGGAAGAATGCCTTTTCCCAAGGGGCAAAGTCTCCTGCGGCCGGCAGCTGGAGGCCACAGCATCCAGCCTGGGGGGTCCCACCCCAGGAGCCCCGAGGTTCTGCAGGGACCACCTCTCCCACCCCCGTTCCTGCTGCTCGTTGTCGCGTGCAATCGTCACCCACAGAGCTGGGGTCTTCACAAGGGCCGGACGGGGCAGTCCGTTCTCCGTCAGGGAGATTTCGCCCCCAGAGGACCCGGGGCCAGGTCTGGAGACATTTTTGATTAGTACAGCTGGGGGGGCTACTGGCACCTGGTGGGCAGAGGCCACGGAGGCAGCCCCCACGACGGAGAACGTGCCCCGGACGTCCGCAGTGCCGAGGCCGAGGCTCCCTGATGAACCGTGAGCGTTGGGCTGGCCCTGCCCCTTCCACCAGCGGATCCCCCCACTGGCAGGGCCCAGCGGCTCGGGCAGGCGCACGTCTGGCGGGGCTGCCACGGCCCCTGCTCTCCCATGCCCCACACGCAGGGAGAAGGCCTCAGGTCCGGTGTCAGGGAGGACCCTGGGCCCAGGGTGTCCAGAGGCCAACGGCAGGCCAGCCGGGTGCAGAGGGGGCGGCTCTCACCTGACGCTTGAAGATTCTCTGGAGCAGCCCTTTCTTTGGTGGCTCCGGAGGGTGGCTTCTGTTCAGGTCTGCGGAGAGGGTACCGTTGGGTCCGAACACGTTCAGCTCCTTGAAGCACTCGGTTTCTATCATCTGGGGAAGCAGGGCAGGGGCGCCATGAGGGCCTGGTCAGTCATCTGGGCTGGACCGGAGTCCCGGCAGCGCCGCCTGGCCCTGAGCCTGCTCCCAGCCGGTCCACCCCCCGCCCCAGGGCCCCCCAGCTGCCCCCACTGAGGGGGTGCGCCCATCGTCCAGACCCACATCTCATCTCCCTCTTCACCCCCCCAGGCCCAGGTCACCCACAGGCTCTGCGCCCTTCCCCTTGTCGGGGCCCCTCCCCCGCCCCACCCCGTCCATCCCACGGGACAGCACGGGCCTCCCCCGGCTCCGCCACGGCCCGTTCCTCCTCTGTCCCAGCCAGACCTCCCGGGACAGCCCGCTGGACGACCACGTCCATCCCGCCTCCTATCCCTCCTCTGACACCCATGCCAAGGGTGCCGTAGTCCGCCCGACCCAGTGGCCCCCTTTGGGGTGCAGACGGCCCCCGCTCCGCTCACCTCACTCTGCCACGGGATGGGCACGGAGCCCGTGGAGAACTTGGAGTAGAAGTCATCGTCCGTGTGGTCCAGGTTGACGCCCTTCACGGTGGAGAACTGCTCGATGTCGAGCACGTCCTTGCAGTACACGGCGCGGGGCTGCAGGCAGAGCGCTCGGTCATGCGGGGCCCCTGGCCTCGGGTTCTGACGGGGGGCGAGGGCGCCTTTCCAGGGACCTGAGCTGCTCTCTCACAGATCTGCCAAGGGGGCCCCTTCCCGCCTTCGCCCTCGTGCCGGCTGCTGGTCACCCCCTCTCCAGGCTGCGGCGGTGGTGCAGAGACGAACACACCCTCTCTGATCTCACCTCCTCCGCACCTCCGGGGATGCCCCCTCCCCTGGCAGCCTGTTTCCCCAGAGCCCACAGGATCAGGATTTCCAGGCCTCGCTGTGGGAATGAGGGCAGCCACAGCTGGGGCCTCTGGCCCATCCTCCACAGAGAGAAGGAATGCCGGGGGCCCAGGGCCAGAGAGCCATGCGGCCCCGGGAGGACCTCCTGCCCTTCTCACCCCACTGGGCACCCGGGCTCTGCAGCTGGACAGGCCTGGGCTGGGCTCCCAGCTGCGGTGCTCAGGAACTCCGGGAAAGTGACATACCCGCCGTGGGCCTCAGTCTCCTCACCTGCACAGTGGGGACAGTAGAGGCACCTATGCGTGCGGCTGGTGGCAGCGCCTGCCAGGGAGCCGGGCCCCAGAACCGCGAGCTGCGGCTGTGATAGCGCGGACACCCGCTTTCCTCCCTCGCCCACCGGCCCCGTCCTCCCTGAGCTCAAGGATTCGCTCGGTGGAGGTTGTGAGTGGGTGCACACCTCAGCCTGGGCTGGGGGCTACTCACGTCTGGGATGAAGGGAGGATCCAACATGCCGGCTTCTAAGCGTTTGAAATTCATGTTCCTGAAGAAGGGGTGTCTCTTGACCTCTGCGGCCCCCTCCTCCTGGCAGCCCAGTCTCTGCTTTGCATCTTTGGTGAGCAGCTGTGACAAGAGAGCCCCGAGAGATCATGCCCGGTGGGCCTTTCCTCCTGCTGAAGGCCACAGGGGGCTTGGGGCTTCGGGCACCGGGCACCGTGGCCGTGTCTTTCACGAGTGTCCCCACCCCCCCGCCTCTGCGGTGCCCGCGCCACCCCCAGGCACCCAGGGTGCTCTCGCGCTCGCACTGGGCTCGGGTGCCAGGGGCCTGCAGGACAACGGGAGTCCTGTCCGCCTGCCCCAAGGCCGCACGCCCGACTCTGTGGCCTCCCTCGCTCGTTTCCTCGACTCCTAAGTACTCTGGAGACGTGTGCCTGCTTGGCACAAGCCACTGTGCCGAGAGGGACGAGGGGCACCCATCAGGACGATACAGGAACAACACCATGGCAGCAAGGGAACCCAACCTGGGTGCCAGCTTGGGGGAGGCCGGGAGGCTTCCCAGGGAAAGGGCGTTGGCAACAGGCTTTCCAGAGCGGGGAGGTGGGGACGACATCAGGTGGAGGGTCAGCACTAGCAAGAGGGACCTGCAGGGCAGGCTTGGGGAACACCGGTCTTTGAGTATGGGTGAAGGAAGAGGATGTGGGGGGCGGCGCAGGGTGAAGGGGATGTGCTGGGGAGACTGCTGGAGGGTCTTGAAGGCCAGGTCAGGAGGATTTTGTCTGGAGGTAGTGGGGAGCCACAGATGGTCAGGGTGGAAGAGTGTCATCAGAACCAAGAGGTGGGAAAGTTCATAGGAGAGGAGGAGGCTGCAGAAGCAGCCGGCCAGGCACAGGCCTAAAGGTGTGAATGAGGCCGGGAGGCTGGGGGGTAAGGGAGGGGACTGGAGGGGGCTGGAAGGGGGCATGGAGGGGGCTCGGAGAGGGGCAAGGAGGGGCAGGCTGTGATGCTGGAGGACCAGCACCTCTCCCTCCCCCTGCGGTCCGGGGGTCCCCACCTGTGCTTCTCTCTTCCCCTGCCCCACTGAGCACTGCTGGTGTGCTGTCAGAATCTCCTGCTTGCTTTGAGACTAAAATCGAGGAGGACGGCCTGCACCCCAGAGGGAGTCCAGCCCTTTCTTCCTCCAATACCCGGGCACCCTCTGCGTGCTTTCCTTCCACACGCGTTTGCTGCCAACCGCGTGGGCTGGGCTGCGGTGGACAGCCTGTGGGCAGGGGGGCCTCCTGGGGCTCATGGTCGGAGGGGGAGGCTGGCGGGAACCATGCCCCGGGCCCCCATTTCCCTTCAAACAAAGGAATCAAAGGTGGCACCAGGGCAAGCATTAGGTCACAGCCTTGAAAGGACGGAGCCCTAGAATTGCTGTCAGCTGTGGTCCAGCGACCACCCAGGCCGGTTCCGCCCAGAGAGCTGGGGGCTCGGGGCCTCAGCCTCTCTTTGACAGGGCCTCTTCCTTTCCACAAAGGCTCCAGGAATCAGCTCTGCTGGGCCAGGCTCCTCCTTGTTCTGAGAAATCCCAAAGAGGCAAGGCTCCTTGGGTAGAGGCTGGACCTCCCAGCTGTAGACCCCAGAGCCCGCAGGGGCAGGCCAGACAGAAGACACAAACAAGGACAATAAAGGCCTAGCGGGCTGGGCGGGCTGTGCCAGGCTACCCATCAGTTCCTGCCAGGGCCCAGGGCTAAAAATCCAGAGTTTTATGTGAAACCTCTCCGATTTTAAATCTTGGCAATGAACCCACCATTCACCTCTCTTACAATACCAGGCAGGCTGAACGTCCACCACCACGCAGCCTGTTTGCAACTCTGACATCGAGCGTACACCGGGGGAAGCAAGTGGGAGAGGTGGTGGGAGCTGGGCAAGTGGCGCAGGCAGGGTGGGCTTCCTGGAGGAGGAGAAGGGATGGGCTGGAAGGCCAGTGAGGCTGAAGTGGCTGAAGGGCCAGTGCTGGGACTCAGCAGTGACCTACAGGAGGTCTGGGCCTAGGGACCGGAGCAGGGGCCAGGGCAGTGACACGCATGAATTTCTGGACATCAGGGGCCGTGGAGAGGGTCTTGTGGCAGCCAAGACGGAATGCGGGAAGTTGCTGGCAGCCCGGGACCAGCTTTGTTGCTGTTTGTGGAGCGGCCTTCTTAGACAGGCAGGGCTGGAGCTGCCACAGTCTCGAAACAGCCCGATGCACCCCGAGCCTTCAAGGTCTCTTCGGAGTCAGGCCCTGCTGTGTCCTGAGCTGCCGCCTCTGGAGGGGACAGGGCCAGCCGGGCTGCTGGACAGGCTGGGGTGAGGGGTGCCAGGAAGCCCCAAGGCTAGGATCCTAAGATCTGACAGTCATTTGTAAGAAGATGAAGCAAAGCCAGAGGCCTTTGTCGGTTCTTCCAGAGGAGACAGATGAGGGAACACTGGTTTGACACATGACAACCACGGGCCAAGGTCGGTCCAGAGCCTCAGGCTCGGCTGGCCACCTTCCCCTTGGTGGCCACCAGGGGGCAGCAGAGGGCCGGCAGTGCCCCTGGCCCTGGAGCCCCAAAGCAGGGCACCAAGGAGGATGGCAGCAGGCAGGGAGGGAGCCCTCTCCTCCCCTCTGTCCTCTCTGCATGTCCCATGTCCCACTGGGGCTGCCCTGATTCTCGGAGTCCCCAGCTCTGCCCTGGGGCATTTGGCGATGCTCTGACCACGGCTGACGACTTCCCTCTTCCCTCTCTGGCCGTTTGGTCCCACTGGATAGACGCCCTGCCTCCATAACCAAGTATTATCGGCAGCCCCCAACCCCAGTTTTCAAACATCCTTAGGACCCCGAACTTCCCCCGCCCCGACTTCCGCCTCACTCCTCCTGTCCCCGTCCCCGACTCCGGCTGCCGCGACCCCCTGGTTTCTGGGAGGCCCGGGCATGCGGGTGCGAGCCGGGCTGCGGGCCAGCCCACGGCCGTGCGGTGTTTGCAGCGCACGCGCCATCCCTCCTTCAGGACCCCCCACACCCCGAAGTGGCAGAGCGACGGTTCCTCTCTTTCGGAAGAGGTCAAACGGTAGCTCTTGCCCCAAATCCTTCTTCCCACAGCTCGGTGGCAGCAGACAGGAGCGGCAGGGGAAGCTGGCAGGTGGCAGATGGATGGCTCCAGGAGAGGGGCCTCCTCAGGGTGGGGAGCTACCCCGCATGGTTCCTGGGCCGTGAACAGGGCAGCCTCGGCTTTTCTGGAAGCAGAAGCTTTGCTACTTTAACCAGCTCCTCGGGCCTGCTCTTCTCTACACTCCAGCCTCGTGGTTTATGTCCATGAGTCAGAGAGGAGGCAGGGAGGGCAGCCCCCCGCCTCAGCCCTGCTCATCTGCTATTCTGGGGGCAGCAGTGCCCCAGGGAGTCTGTGGGCTCATGGGTCCCCGAGCTCAGGCCCTCCTGTCCCCACATGGCTGGCATTGGGAGGCAGCGGCCTGTGGTGGGGGTACAGGACACCGGGCCCAGCATCAGAGGGAGGAGGAGGACCCCAAGCGGACGCAGGCATAACTTGGGAGCCTAAGAGCCAGGCGAGAATGGGATCTGGCCATTCCCCCGCCCCCTGAAGCCTCTGGCCAGGGGTGGGCCCCCCGGGCTGAGGGGAAGGGCAGCAGGCCAGGGGTGGACTCACTCCCAGGTTCGCGTCTGACGGCTCCCGTCATTGCTTCCTCTATCCAGCTTCCCAGGCCCCACCGTCTGGCCCTGCCCGCCCAGCCTCCCTGTGGACGATCAAATCCCACTGCCCATATATTGCTGTCACGCGGGACCTAAGCCAGTGTGACCGGCGTTCCATGAAGTGGAAGGAAAACTCTGTTGTAAGATGTTCAAAGACTGAAAACAGCATCACTTCACCACCTGTGCTGCACCTGCTGGCCTTAGCCAGCACCCAGGGACCCACAGTTTGAGGCTGCAGGGGGCCAAGGTCAAGGGTAGGGGATACCCAAGATCCCTCTGTCTTAGGGAACCAGTTGGGATAGCCTCCTTTCTCCTCCACGCTGATTTCCGCCAACAAAGCTGGATAGAGGGGGTCTCGTGCAATTCCCCTCAATCCCCTTCCCTTGTTGTGGAGCCTCCCTGCCCCTACCTCGGTGCAAACGAGGACTGCTCGCTCCTCTGGCCTGGGGGCTTCCCCACTGGTGCGCTAGCGCGCCCCGACCCTGACCGCTTCAGCCTTGTTTGCTGCTCTCGGCTGCGGGCAGGAGGGGAGAGGCCGCTGGACCCCTGGCCCAGGGTGAGCCTCTGGCCCTCCAGGAGCTCACCATTTTGCAGATGGACTTGGCCTCCTCCGAGAACTTTTGGGAGTACGCCTCCTCCGTCTCCAGCACCCGGCGGTCCACCTCCTCCCGCTTCACCTTCTCTTTGCGGCCTCGGAATGGTGACTGGCCCTCGATCATCTCATAGATGAGGCAGCCCAGACCCCAGTAGTCAGGGCTCAGGCCGTATCTCTGGTTGTTCAGGACCTCTGGAGCTGCGGGCAGAGGAGGGGAGCCAGGAGAGGTAAGAGGCAGCGGGTGGTGGGTCAGAGCTGGGGCACACGGGGCCAGGGCTGGCACTCACCCCGACGGAGCCTCGGGCCGCCCTGCACCCAGCAGTGATGGTGCTGCTCACAGAAGGCCTGAAGCTTCACGGCCGGCACACGCTTCCCTCTGCTGACTCCTACTTGCTAACTGCCATAAACACCACCTCCCCCAGGGAGCCTGCCCTGACCGTTCTCCTCTGTGCTCCTGAAGGGCTCGGACTGTGGCTGCAGAAACCTGACCACAGTGGACAGAAATGTCCCTCCTTATTCACTGCTGGGTCCCAGTAGGGGGTGTGACACCTGACACGGACTGACACGGAGTAGGTGCCACACCATGTTAATTTCCAGGAACGAAGGTGTGTCCACCCAAAGTTAAGATGATTTTAAGTTTACCTGGAACTGAAACCGGCTCTCACTAGGACTTCCCTACTACTTCAATAAAACGATTCTAGTAACCGGACGAGTGCACAAAAGCTAAGCTGCGTGTCATTGGGCAGCTCGCAGACATCGAGGAGCAAGTGCCCCACGCGCGCCCGTGAGCGCACACCAGAGGCCCTGTGGGCGGACGCGGGCGACAGCCGTGCGAGAGAAGACAAGACGCAGGTTCCACAAACACGGGCGGACGGATCGCTCTGTCTGTCCGTCATCTGGCCAGCCAGCCGTGAGCACCGGCACGGGGTACACACAGTATATGGAGGTACCCCCGCAGGCTCCCAAGTGACACGCAATCTGAGAGGATCTTCCAGGAGCACAGACGACACACACAATCGGCTGCAGGTGCTGCTGGCACGAGCCTGGCAGGGAACGACACCCCCAGCTCCCAGAGCTTTCTGCAGCCCCACTTCCTGAGGTGAGTGGGCGAATGTGTGTGAGGCACCATGTGCAGGAGGCGGCCCGGGAGGTCCTTCAGTGGGAGGGGGATTCCAGAGGACCAGAGGGAGCTCCGGGTCTCTTCCCTGCAGCCCTCAGGACGATGGTCCCGGAGTAAGCGCGTGAGGTGACGGGTTGGGGGCAGGGCAGGGAGCCTCAGGCTGGTCTCTGCTTAGCATCTTGCTTGGTGACATGGCAGATGGTGCACTCCTTTCTGGGCCTTTCTGAGTGACCCCCTTCCTTTCAGGGGCCTTTCTGGAAGGCTGCCTGCCAGCTCCCCAGCCCCCACCTTGAGATCAGCCTCCCCCGAGCAGCGCGGTATGCCAGCACGGACCTCTGACGCGGAGAGTGGCTTTGAGGTGCAGGTGGGGCTGGAGCGAGGGGTTCAGAGAGCTCAGTTCAGGCAAGCCGAACCCTGGGCCCCAAAGCCCCCCTCCCTGGCTAAGACCTCCCACTGCCCACTGTGCCTCTACTGCCGGTCAGAGCTGCACAGAGAGGCCGGCGGCCCAAGGGGTGGACTTGGGAGGGGCCACGCCCACACTCACCCATGTAGCCAACGGTGCCCACCCGGCCGCGGATCAGGTCTCCCTCAGGGATCTTCACGGCCAGACCCAGGTCCGAGATGCGAATGTGGCCTGAGGGAGGAGAGCAGAGTCAGCGGTCCCTGGGGCGGTCGTGTGGACCGCTCTGGGCAGGACCGCACATCTGCCGTGGGCCCCTAGGCAAGGTTCACGGACTCTTGAGTTTTTGTCTGTCTGCCAGGAGGGACATCAGCAGCAGCCCCCTGGGGGTGACCACAGGCCCTTGGGAGAGTCCAGCTGTCAGAGCACGTGGCTCATCCTTTACTTTTCAGGAAGAAAACATCAAGTTACGAAAGGATGCCTGGACTTGGCCAGACAACGGCCAACCTACCTCGTAAAATGCCCTCGTGGGCTTTTTGGAAAGCTGAGATCACCAAGTTTAACACGCCTTGGCCTGATTCTAGGATTGCTTCATGGGAAAACTGGGAGATTCTCCTGAAATTTTATGATTTGCTTAAGGGAAAAGATTATAAAGCAATTTGAGAAGCAACTCCCTGTGCTGCCTTGTTGATCTCTGGAGGCTCTTGTGTTCTCCGTTTGGAGAAACAGAGCAAAGTCGTCCAGGCCTTGGGAAGACTGAGAGATGGTACCGAGTCTGGGACTGACCCCCATAGGCCGAGATGACACAGCGCTGAGAGCTCTGTCTCACTGTTTGTCCTGTTCGGCGGCCCACCCAGGCCAGGTCGCGGCCACACCTGCCCCCTCTGCCTTGTCTGTGCCTGCCAGGGCCCCACAGCCTGGCCCCCAGGGAGCCCCAACGTCAGGGACCCTCCACCAGGCCGGAGCTGTGTGGATTCCCTGGCTCGGCAGCCCGACGGGGGCGGGGGGAGGGCGGGGGAAGAGAACACACAGGTTCCAGCCGTTGGGCCGCAGACAGCGGTGGGCACGGTTCTGAGATCAGCAGAGGCCCCGGGGCCCCCTGCCCACTCCTCCACACGTTAGTGCCACACCCAAACCTCCCCCCAGGTCACCAACGACCTGCCTCCCCTTCTCCCTCCCCTCTCCCTGGGGCTTCCCGGTGTCTGGGGCATGCCGGGGCAGGGGGAGGGGGCTGGTTTCTGGTCTGAGGTCCCCGCTGATACTGCCGGGTGACCTTGGAAGGTTGGCTCCTCTAAGCCTCAATCTTGTCATCTGTCAAAGGGGCCCAGGGATGCCCGCCCTGCCACCTCGGAGGAGAAGGGAAGGTCCAGTCAGATAACAGGTGTGAATACCATTTTCCATGCCGTGCAAGGCTGAACAGTTGTGAGGGGTTACTATAGCTGCTCCTGTTACCTGTGGGTGTGTACATGTATGCGTGCACACACACGCACACACAAATAGCAGTGGCCATGCACAAACAAGGCTGACCACGTCTAGAGCTGGCCGGAGCTGGTGAGAGTTTCCCTTCAAGCTATCTTGTTGGAGCCTCACCACCACCCCCGCCCTCTGAAGTGGGCAGAGCAGGACCCACTGTTCCCATTTCACGAGCAAGGAAGACGGGGTGCAGGAAAGTTGTGTAACACTTAAGTACTTGCCCGGGATCTCTGAAATTCCAGACTCCTCGATCAGTGCTTTCTCTCACTCTCTCTGTTTCTCTCTTTCGGCCAAGCCACGCTACTTCTTCACCAAGGAGGAGCTTCATCTATGCCCACTGCCTTCCCCACGTACCCAGGGTTGGGGGAAGGGGGGGTACTCCCTGCTCCCCCCTTCGCCCGCTGCCCTCCCACAGTCCCAGGGCCGGGCTGCCGAGAGGCTCTGCCAGGAGGCCCACTGCTCCCTTTGCGCTGTGACGCTCATCTTGGCTACAGAGCAGGAAAGGGGTCTCCCCAGCTGCTCCCCAACTTACCATAATCATCCAGCAGGATATTTTCGGGTTTCAAATCTCTGAAAGGGAAAGATGGCAAGCACGTGAGTGTGGGCACTCTGTGCATCAGGGCACAGCGTCTGGGTTGACCTCTTTTCATGTCTCCTTCCTATCTCTTGGCTCGTGCCCTCTGGTCTCTCCTGGATCCCTGGATCCAGACAGTCTTGGACTAACTTCCCTCCTCCCGCTATCTAGAACAAATGCCACTGTCACCAGGCATCTCCCCGACCCTGGCAATGACTGGGAAGGGGTCAGGCAAAGGCCAGCCCTGGCTCCCACCCACACACTGACGGCCCCAGCGCAGAGTGTGCTTCTGGCTGGCGTGGTGAAGGCCCCTCCAGGGCTGGAAACCCATGGAGGTCTCAGGACGCCCTGGGATGAAGGCAGAGCGGGGCCTGGGAATTAGTGAAGAGAAGTTACTGAGAACACAGCACCAGCTGCAGATCTGGGGCAGAGAATTGTCGGAGGGACCCCCTTTGGGAAGGGGACCCCTGGAGCCTGGCACATCTCCCAGTCCAGCAGTGACAAGCCTGGGAGAAAGTGCAGTGGCAAGGCACAGCTGTAAGCGTGCCCCTACCCTTTTGTCCCTCCCGTCTCTTCTCTTTGATGACATTATCACTGTTCCTAAGAACACACGCGCCTCTCCCACTGGGGGAGGGAGGTGGCAGAAGTATCTGGCTTCACTAATAGCAGGTCCTCTCTGTGGGTAAAAGAACAGCCAGTGGGACAGTGTGTGCAACTCAGTTTAGCCATTAGCATCTGGATTGAGGATGTAATTCTCCACCAACTGGCTTTGCTTATTTAACTGATGGCAGCTGTCCTTGTGGGGAATGGTCACTGTGTTCAAATCCAGTGGGGAAGCCTCACAAGGTGATAATAGGTTTGTACATGGTTATTACAAAATACTTTGCCACTGTTATTTAATTGGCATTCTGTTGATGTGTTAACAATTCCAAACAAGGGCAGGAGCCATCACCTCAGCAAGCCAGCAGCCACAGGGCTGGAAAGATAGCTGGCTGGCCAGCAGGCATGGGCCAGAACCCAAACCTGCGGAGAGGCCAGGGCAGGCGGTGGAGGCCAGGGAGGTGCTCTGGTTCTCTTCTTCCCAAGAATAAGGGCTTGAACTTGGAGGCCCGCCTTCCTTTTTGTTTTAAGTGAAAAGCAATCAAGTGAAGAGGTCTTTTTTCAACCCTTAGGGAATTTTTTCTCTTCTCACTTGAATGAAAACAGAACAAAAGCCTAAATGGGGAGATGGGGGTAAGAGGGGAGAGGAACCGGTCATCAAGACCATTCCTTCTTGTGTTCAAAATCTTCTTGGACTTCCCAAGATCATCTCTGCCAAGGGCTCCGTGGCAAAGGTCTTCACGCTGGGGTGTGCGGGAACCGTCCAGGGGGCTCTCGTTTGCTGCCATTTTCAAGAATACCGAAAGAAAAAAATTCAAGAGTTTTCTGCCTTTCTAGATCCTCAATACAAGAAAGCCCTGTCCCGGCATTCTCTGGGATCTCCCCTCCCACAGGCCCTTTCTCTGCGGCACAGACTCCAAGTGACAGAAGAAAAGCAGGGTCCTTCCTGCTCTGGCCATGGCGCCCTGCTCCGCGGTGTAAAATCCCCCAGGATCCCAATTAGAAAAGTGTTCTACTAATAATCATTACAATGGCAACTCAACAAAAAATATTTAACACTTAAAGCCTGTGTGTGGGTGAATGGGGGGAAATCGGAGGGGGTGATGAACCAGGAGAGACTGTGGACTCTGAGCAACAAACTGAGGGTTTTGGAGGGGACGGGGTGGGGGGGGTGGGTGAGCCTGGTGGTGGGTATTGAGAAGGGCACGTACTGCATGGAGCACTGGGTGTGGTGCATAAACAATCAATCTTGTAACACTGAAAAATTAAAATAAACATATTTGGGGAGAAAAAAAATTAAAAAATAAATAATAAAAAATAAATAAAGCCTGTGGTCAAAAAAAAATCTTATATATATCCACTTATTACAGGGCTGCATGCTGATCAATGAAGGACTTTTAGGCAGAATAAAAAATGACATTATAATAACATTCTGTGGGGGCGAAGAGGATGATAGAGAATCCCTTGCCTTTGAAGAATTTTCATGCATTTTTAAAATGGATAATGGTGGAAATCACTTTGCCACACCAATCACATTCTACTGGATACCTTTAAAAATGGGATGGAACGGTTCAGTTTCAAAATATCAGCCCCTGCTCTAACAGACGAGTTATTTCAGCGTTCCCGTAATGCATATGCGCACAAAGATTTGCACATTTCCTGGAGAGAGGCAGTGAGGAAAATCTGAAGACCGCTACTCGCGGAGCCCATCCACTGGATGGAGTGAAGACCGCTACTCGCGGAGCCCATCCACTGGATGGAGTGGGACGGACCGAGGTCCGGTCCACCACCAGCTTGTGGTGCTGATCCCTGGGTCTTTCTGGAGCAGGCTCCCTGAGCTTCCCCCGCGCTGGGCTGGAAGGGACCCAGGGCCTGGCCCATCCTCATCAGTTCTGAGGGAACATCACCTCCTACACTTGGCCCCCAAGCGGCCCAGGATGTGAATCTCTATGGCAACGGCCAGGCCCTGAGTCCCAGGGCGGGGTGCCCGCCTGACCGGGGACGGGCTGGGTCTCCGGCGGCAGGACCGGACAGCGGGCCAGTTCACCTGTACACGGTATGCTCCCGGTGGAGGTCTTCCAAGCCACAGAGGATCTCTGCCGCGTAAAATAAGGCTCGCTCCTCCTCGAAGCCAGGGTTACCCATGTTGTAGATGTGGAACTTGAGGTCACCCCCGTTCATGATGGTCAGAACCAAGCACAGCGCGTCCTTGGTCTCGTAAGCATAGGCCAGGTTGACCTGGGGGCACAAGACAACACCAAGGTGAGGTTCCAGCGACTGCCACCCACTTCCGTTCGTCCCTCTCAGGGCCCGTGAAGCTGGGGGCGGGGTAGGGTTGGAGCGGGGTCCTCAGCAGCTTCATGCCACTGCCCGGCACCCGCCAGCCTCAGGGCGCCCCTGCCCACTGCCCCTGTTGGCTGAGGAAGGACACACCTCCTGCTACCGTGGTTCCAGGTGAGGAGGCAAAGTGGGGAGCGCAGGCTGACTTCTGCCCTTGTAGGAAGCCTGATGGGATCGTGCCTGTGTGTTCACACAGACAAAAGGGCACGTATTGCTTCACTCGGTGAAGACTGCGGATTGCTTTGTTGGCCAGTCAAGAAAAGGAGGGCCTAGCGGTGCCTGGGTGGCTCGGTGCCTGGGTGGCTCAGCCAGTTAAGTCTCTGCCTTCGGCTCAGGTCACAATCCCAGGGTCCTGGGATCAAGCCCCGCATCGGGCTCTCTGCTCAGCAGGGAGCCTGCTTCCCCTTCTCTCTCTGCCTGCATCTCTGCCTGCTTGTGATCTCTCTCTCTCTCTGTCAAATAAGTAAATAAAAATCTTTAAAAAAAAAAAATAGAAAAGAAAAGCAGGGCCTAGATGCACTTTGGGCTGGGGTCTCATTATCCCCAGGGATGTGGGAGTGGGCTGGAGAGGTGGCCAGAGGGACTCTGGGAAAAGGAACACAGTTCGGGGAAGTCTGCGCCTGTTTGCATGCAGGACACATCTGGTCAAAGGGACCATTAACAGGGAGGACTTAGTTCCTTGCTGGTGGAGACCAGCTGCCCAAGGACAGACAGGGGGCCATGGGGTTGTGGGGGGGCAGCAGAGCTGGGTCTGAGGGAAAGTCCACCGGGTAGTTCTTGTCCTTCTCCACTTAGGGAGCCAGTCCAAATGAAATCTGGCCACCACGGACCAGGCTAGGCACAGACTGGACCCTAAAACTTGGAGGCAAAGGCCAGGAACAATGGGAGCTGTTTCTGAGGCAAGGAAACAACGGAAGCCGAGCAGGAAGGCTCTGGCGACGGCGCCGAGTGCCAGGTGCCAGGCCGGCCCTCCCTCCCACACCTGCCCACAGTCGCCAAGGAGGGGCTCCTGGAGGGCACTGGGTGAACCTCCTGCTGGGGGCAGTGGGTGGGGCCCATTTGAGGGTGGTCCAGGCCCTTGAAGACGTGCCATCCCCTTTATCAGGCACACCGTCCTCTTCCCCCCAAGGAGCACCCACTGTCACCAACCCTAACAGGCGCCCGTGCTGCCCCTTGCTGTAATGATGAGGGTTCCCCAGGCAGCATCGAGGAGGTGACCTGTGGTCCCCGCTGAAGGGGGCTGGCGGCTGGGGGCAGCCTGAGAGGAGACCCTGAGGTGCATACTCTGGGCCCCTCTGAGTGTTGCCTTATAAAACCCTCTGGGGAACGACAACAGCATTAGGCTGATGGCATCTCTTGCTCTCACCCAGAGCTGCTGGGCGTTTTAACCAGCACGACCCTGACGGACAGCCATGTGGGAACTGCCACCAAAGGGAAGACGCACATAGCGGCTAACGCCACACTTCCCCCACCAGGAAGCCATCGTGCGGACACACTCATGGCGTGCGCCAGGGGATGTTCAAGGGTGGGCACGACGGCCTTGTTCACAGTGCCTTAAACACGAGTGACCCGCGCCAGGGGCACTGGTTGCACAGACGACGGGTTAGCTCCGTGCTGCACGGCAGGGAGGGGGAAGCACAGTGTGAAAAAAGAGCTACAGCCCTCGGTCTGGCTACAGGGAAAGACCGAAAGTCAAGGGGAGAACACTGCAGCTTAAGACGTCCGCCAGGACTCCACTGGCTGAAAACATTAAAGCCTCTGCGTGAATCCACCATGCTAGGATGGCCACCAGAAGAGAGAGGCTTTTATTTGCCATAGGAGTTTCACCCTGTACATGGTTTTTATATTGACAAGTGGCAGAGGAATTGAGAGCTGACCAAACACCCACGGGCTCGTCCACATTTCCCTGCAGCTGGCTCGGGCCTTGCCGTGACTAGTTCTGGCCCGCGGACTGTGGGCGGCATGAGTAATGTTCCAGCGGCTGAGGCAGAGGGTCCCTGGGCAAACCCCCCAGCACACACTTGGAAGACTCCAGGTGGGGCGCTGGAAGATGGAGAAGGGCGGCTAGATCCGGCTGGACTCTGTACGTGACGATGATCTTTGTTGTGTCTAGCTACTTCGGGTTCGGGGGCAGTGCGTTACCGCAGCAGAGCCTGGCCAAGATGTGGGAACACAATGACTGGAAACAAGATGGCGCCTCCCCAGGATATGGACACTCGGGTCTCCGCCATGCGGAAACCAGCCTACCGGGGCCTGTGGAAACACAGCTCCTTGGCTGGGTCCAGGGCGGGCTGCTTTTTCCACTGAGGAGTTTACAAGGGGGTTCTGGAGAACGGAGGCCTTGGCCCCATACATAGAGGGGAGCCTTGTGAGGGAGGGAAGGCCTGGTCGCCTTTCTGCTGCTTAATCCTCTTGCTGTGGTCCACTTCCCTGGGGGATGGGGACCTGCCACACTGGAGGACACCCCTGCCTCCCAAGGGACAGAAGCCACGGTCACTAGAAGGGTGGCCTGGTGCTGGGCCCTGGACACTCACCACAAAGCGGCTGTTGACCTTCTCTAGGATCTGCTTCTCGTTGAGTGCCATGGACTCCCCTTTCCTCTTTTTGATTCTCTTCTTCTCCAAGCGCTTGCAGGCATACATTTTACCTGTGGCCCGAACCTGGCAGGCACAGACCTGAGGTGCAAGAGAGAAGCTAAGGGTATGGGACAGGTGAAGGCCTACCCCAGGCTCCCCCAAGGCCAGGATGCTGGGTCAGTGGGGCTGGGAACTGATGTGCCAGAAGCCTAGCCTGAGGGCGCTCCCAGTCACAGGACCTAAGGATGCCTGGCCTTGGGCCTACTGCTGCCCCGGGCCCTGACCTCAAGAGCTGGCCTCAGTGTCCCTTGCTTCCCTGGCTCTAGCCTGTGGGGAATCCTAGCCTCCCAAGGTACACGACTAACCATTTATGCCGGTGTTTACTCGACTGGCCAAAGCCTAAAGTGCTGTCCCTCTCTCAGAGGCAACCAGAGTTTCTCCATCCCAAGCTTCCACCCAGATGCGGCTGTTGCTAACTGGGGACTTCACAGCACCAGCTGCTCGGAAGAGAGGCTCGTTTGGGCATCAGACCCCTGACAACCCCGACTTTCTGATTCAGTGGAATAGGAGTCAAGCCATTTGAGTTCTCTACTTCTTGGTTCCACGCCTTTTTGATTGCATGACCTTGGCTGGGTCATCAGCCATTCTGACCCTCGCTTTTCCTCATCTCTAAAATGGGAATAATGAGGCTTGCCCCATAGACTGGAAAGATCAGATAAAGCACAACAGCACATATTAACGGCAGCATCAGGCCAAGATGCTGGGGCCCCTCATGCCCTCACTCCTCCAGCCAAAGACAGTCTAGAAGGCCCGTTTCTCCCTCCAGACGCCAACCCTGACCCTGGCTCCAAGTGCACCCCCATCGCACCAGGCCTGCGGCCAGCCTCCTTTCCCACCTCCGCAGCACCTCCTGTTCCCAGGCCCACGCCTCACCCTCCCTCCCCGCCAGGGGGCGCAGGATGCCTTCGGCGCATCCAGTGGGACAGAAATAGGGACAGAGTAGGGGAACTTCCCCCTGAAGACTTACCTCCCCAAAGCCCCCTTTTCCTAGTACTCGGTACTGCCTGAAAGTGTTTTTGGTTACCGGTTGCCTGGAAAAAAGCAAGAATCCAACACTGGTCTCATGGTGTTGAGGAGCAGAATCCACAAGAAACGGTTGACGGCAGCACTGCATGCCCTCCAAACCAGCCAGGAATCATCACTGCAGATGGGCCCCCCAAGGACTTGCTCTGGGGCCGGGTATTCGAATCCCAGGCCACCCGCCCTCAGCCCCCTGCGGCTTGGGACCCGAGCAGTCCTCGCTCGCTTGCTTGGAGAGAAGAGCGGAGGCATGAAGGAACTGTTTCACTACACTTTCCGTGTGGTTCCCCTCTCTCTCTCCAAATGAAAATGAGGTGGCTAAGCTCAGAAAGCAGCTGTGTTCTCGACAAGGAGAAGTGAGGGGACCAGGAGCCACACAGTTGGGTGTCCCAGGGAGGACACAAGAGCCCTCCCCGCACCTGCACATCTGGTCCACCTGCCCACCTCCTGGGCCCAGGGGGAAAGGCTGCTGGCCACCTTTAACCGCAGGCCTCCAGCCCTTCTACCACCGACGGCCCCTTCATCACGTTTCCCCTGAAGCTCCTGTCTGCCCAAAGCGGTATTTACGAGGTAATCACTGCTTTGCATCTCCTGGCCCCCATTTCAATTAACTAAAGCCATTTACGTCTAATCAGACAGACCCTCTGATCATGAGGCAAGGGTGAGACCTCTCGGAGTGAACAAACAAACGGTCACCCAAAATCGCCTCGAAGAACTCCGGGGTGCAGACAGCCTGGGCTTCGTCATCACTGGCTTGTTGGGCTGAAAACAGTCCCCCTTTTCTGAGGTATAACTGACAAATGGTACCCGACTGATGCTTTGATACAGGGACACACTGTGAAAGGATCACCACAATCAAGCTAACTTTCTGTCACCTCCCACGGTTACCATGTTCCCTCTTCCCCTCTCTCACCGGTAAGAACACTTGAGATCTCCCCTCTTAGCCAACTTGGAGCATACGATACAGTACCGTGACCTGGAGTCACATCATGACATGTCTGATGGCTCTCCAGAGCTTTCTCGTCTCCCCAAACTAGCTGAAACCTTGCATCCCTCGACCTCCATCTCCCATGACCTCCCCCCGCCCCTCCCCCAGCCCCCGGCAGCCACCAGTCACTCTCTGCTCCTATGACTGGGACATTATTTGAGATTCCACATCTAAGTGAGATCACACAGGATCCATCCGTGTCTGGCTTATTTCACTTAGCAGAACGTCCTCCAGGTTCCTCCACGTTATCACGAATAGCAGGATTGCCTTCTTTTTTCAGGCTGAATCATATTCCGTTGTACGTATCTACCACGCTTTCCCTCCCGCGCTCGCTGCAGCATTATTCACCAGGGCGAAGAGATGCAAGCAGCCCAAGTGTCCTCAGACCACGAACGGATAAAGAACAATCCACGTTTAGGGGTCTAACGTAGCTCTTGGACCTCCAGGACTATTTCTGAGCGTCCCCCACCCCACTGCAGGGGCTGGACCCGGCGCACGCCGGAGTGTGCCTGAGCTGGCCCACGTAACTGGGTCAGCTTGAGAAAGACCGGTAAGCCTCCACTCACCAGGCAGCTCCTGAATGAACCCTCTGTTGCAACCCTTCTCGCCGCCGGGTCCCAAAGGTCCTCAGGCCACACCTCTCACAGGACAGCCCCGAACCCCCCGGCCCCCGGCGGCTCTCTCCGGCAGGCCCGAGCCCTGACTCACTCCCTTTGTTCCTTCGGGGGAGGGGGGTCGATACGCCGATTACGTCCCCGCTGGGAGCACAGCCCCCCCCACCCCCCCGGACTCTCCACGGCTCTGGGTCCTCCTGCACACGAGCGGGGGGCGGCCGTGAAGCCTCCATGCGGCTGCATGGGCCGTGCGGCCCTGGGCAGCATCTCTACAGCCGCCCTCGAAACCACATGAAGGCGCCCGGGCCTAACAGTTTCCGATACACGGAGAACAAACAGTCGGTCGCCGTTACCACAGAGCTGCTCTGCGAGGGGAAATGAGTGCAATACGGGATCCGAGGAATTTCTCGGTTCACCTCAGGAGGGAGAAAATCCCTTTAATATTTCAACAGTACAGCACGAACGGGCCGTGATCTTGTTAGCAGGAAAAAAAAAAAAAAAGGAAAGGGAGGAAGCGGGGTGCTATCAGTCATCTGGGGGCATTTCTAGGCCAGCGTCCTGCCCTAATGGCTTCAACAACTCAGTGCCCACAAAAGGGCCTAACTTCTTAGCAGTTAAGACACAGATATCAAAAGCCTGTTTCTCCAAGTGGCCAGTACAGACAAGTAATACCAAAGCCAATGGCTACATTCTATTGAACAGAGCGCTCAGTGGAATAAGGGGGAAGGACTTGATCGAAGGGCCTTGGGTTCAGGTTCCAGCCTTGCCGGGCCCTTGCTGTGCGACCCAGGACCAATCGATCAACCTCTCTGAGCCTTGTATCCTCAGTAAAATGACGCTGAAAAGGGATCTGCAAGCCCTGTGCTGGGCTCCCTGCTCAGTGGGGAGCCTGCTTCTCCTGCTCCCTCTGTCGCTCCCGCTGCTGTGCACACTTGCGCGGTCTCTCTTTCTGTCAAATAAAATAAAATCTTAAAAAAAAATAAGAACTCTGGGAACAAAGGACACCTCTCCTCAGGGGGCCTTTACGGTGGTGCCGTGAAGCACCAGTGTATTCCTCACAACTGCCTCAGGAGGTGGGACAGCCCCCGCTCTGCAGGTGAGAATGTTTAGGCTCTGAGAGGGGAAATGAGTTGCCCAAGGTCACGACGGTAAGTGGCGGCTCTGGGGCTGCGGTCCCAGGCAGCCGGCTGCAGAGCCCGTATCCAGTGTCTCAACCCCACACCACCGCCCCGGGAAGGGGGGCAGAGATCAGGTTGTGCGGCACCCGGCCTTGGCTCGGGGGTGGAGGGCGCGGGGTGACGAACGCCTCCCCACCACACTGTCCTGTGCTCCTCAGGAACACGAGGGCCAGCTGTTCCTTCCCATATCAGGCACTTGAGGGTGACAGCCACAGAGACACTGATGATCTCACCGACAACCTCAATGACCGTATCCAGCATTTGATTTCCTGGGGCCGAATGGCTGACCTTTTCCGAACACTTGCCTTATTGTGGGCCCGGACCGCGCTTACCTCAGCTTGTCCGCACCCAGCCTACAAAGGCACGCACTACTGTTATCCCCATCTCACGGATAAGAAAACTGAGGTGGGGGGTGGGTGAGCAGCCCTTGCTGAGGTCCCTGCGGAGAAGGTAGAGCCAGGACTCAGACCGAGGCTGTGGACCCTCAGCAGGATGTCGGCCCTGACCCTCCCCTCCCTGGCTCTCCCAGAGCCACTGTGTGCACGTGCGAGGGGGCCAGTGGCAGTTAGTGGCCCACAGAGAAGACTGTCCTCTGCTCAACTGTCATTCCCACCAGTGGGGGTGGATGGAAACGGCCCCCCGTGGTACAGAGCTGTGCGTTTCTCTCTGGGTTTTCCAAAGTGGGCAGGGAAGAGCTGGGGATGGGGCTCTTCGAGTAGCTTCCTAAGCGTCTACGGGGCACTCAGCCAGCAAAGGTGGGGACAGGCAGAAGCAAAAGGGCTCCTGGCTCTCTGCCCAGAGGGTGCCCCGATGCCCGTGGGTGCCAGGCTTCAGGCACCCGGACCCCTGCGCCGTGGAAGGGGATCCTCTCGCCCTTGTCTACCAGTGGGGCCCAGCGCGGATTTAACGCAGGCATTGCCCTGTTCCCCCAATTCTGGAACAGTGTGGTGGGCGGAGCCCTGTGCTGGGGGTCCTGCCCACCCCACCCCCCGGCTGCACTGCTGGCCTCCCGGGTGACCAGGCCACACCCACTCTGTGGCTCGCCTTCCTCTTCGGTGACACAGAGGCCAAGTCACTGCCATGTCTGTGAGAGCACTTGGCAGAGAAAAGGCAGTAAACAAAACAGGAAAAGATGCTCAGATCTACCCATTATTAGAGGTGAAAAGGTAAATAAGAAGGAAACCCTGCTGCCCCCACGCCGGCCAGGAAAGCACGAGAACGGTCGCTGAGGCCGGGGGGAAGCAGGCACTGGGGCACTGGCGGGACTGGAAACGGGGGGCAGCTGTCTGGGAGAGCAACTCCGCGGTCCCTCACGGTTCCACATCAGCACTTTCTGACCCACAAAGTCCTCTGCTGGGATTTCTATGGACATACTTGCGAAAGTACGTGAAAATGTATGTACAAAGCTCTTCATTATTGAGGGAAGATTGTACACAAAACTGAGAGCAACCTCTACGTCCATCAACGAGAGTGAGCTAAATCAGGGATGTGCGACTCGCTCGGGAGAATATGGCAGCTCTTTACCTGCTGACAGAGAGAGGATCCCTAAAACCAGGGAACCAAAAAAGTAAGAATAAGTATTTATGTATTTAGGAGTGAGCGAGCGTGTGTATGCTCTAATAACCACAGAGCATTTCTAGAAGAAGAGCCAAAAACTTAACCAACAGGGGGATGGCTAATTTTACTTGAACCATGGATCCATGGAGGTAGCTGATTTTTCTGAGTTCTCAGCTCCCACCCCCCGCCCTACCATGCACGCGGGTGGGCACACACCTGCAGGGGGGCTGTGCTGGGGAGCACTCACCTTTCCAACCACTTCCACTGGAGAAAGCGATCAAAATACATGCTGTGCAGATACTTGTGGAAGGGCTCTCCCTTCAGGTAGTCGTGGACAGACCTGGCTCGGAGGGAACAAACACACATTTTACAATCCTAGCCTGAAGCAGACGGGCAGAGCCGTGTGTATATCCGGCAGGGTAACAACTGGCCTAGAGGCCCGTCATCCTGCCAGTGTGACTGCCTGACCCCGCGGACACTTCCTGGGGCCCCGCCACAGCATGGCTCTAGGCACGGGGGAGAGCTGTGAGCATGAGGTCGGCGGTGTGACAACTGTCGGACAGGTGACTGCAGGAGCATGTTATCATGGGGGAAGGATAAGTGAGGCCCCTGCCGGGCTCAAGGAGCACTCTCTCCCTCACAAAGGGACTCCTGAGCTGCAGTGAGGACAGAAGACTACTTAAGCGGGTGTAGGGATGAGTGTGTGCAGGGGTGGGCAAAGCAGGGGTGCAGTGCCTGAGGGCCCAGGCTCTGGATTTGGTCCAGGCCCCCTGAAGCTGGCTGTGGGAAGGGCAGGATGGTCTTCTTTTGCTTAAAAAGCCGTGACACTGATGACCCACCCAGCCCCGGCACTCCCGGCACCGGGCCTGTTCGGGGGCTAGGGGAGCGGTATGTGCAGTGGAGGCCATGTGGGACGCTGTCTCCTGCCCAATTGTGAGGGCCGGGGCCGGGGCCGGGGCATGGGCTGGGATGCCCACTCCCTCGGGGTCACAGGGACAGCCCAGGGGCCTCCCCCACCGTCAGATGTGACCCTCAGCCAGCTCCAAGAGGACAGCAACCAGTTTTGCTTCTGCTTGTGTGTTTGGGAGGGGGTGGGTCTCCTCGGCACCTAACAACGCTGGGCCCCAAATGGCCCTCCCTGGATGTTCAGTCTCCACATGGGCTCCGGCTCTTCCCACAGGGCACAGGGACACTGGTTTCCATGTCCTCCCCGCCTGGCTGTTAAGCCCCACGGAAGCTGGGCTGGGTTCTTGTTCATCACAGCACCCCCGGCACCTATCCCGGTGCACACAGCAGGCGCCCCGCTGTCTGCAGGGCAGGGGCTGAGCGAGGGCGCCCAGCAAGCCGTGCAGGGTCGGGCTCCGGAAGGCTGTTGGTGTGCGGGCACGAGTCAGCTTACGGGGCCGGGTACCTGGGCGGGCACTAGCGGCTCACGCCGTCACTGTATGTGTGCGAGGGACAGGTCGGGCTTCCCTGGTGTCTGGCCAGCAGCACACCCACCGACTTGTCTCCTCTTCCATCAGGATGCCCGTACGCCGGCACACAAGGTAACGGGGTGCGGCTAAGGCGGCCTCCAGCACCCTTCCCGCAGCACCGCTACCTGGCCCTGGCTGCTGACGGCGGTGGGGGTTGGGGCCCGGGGAAGGACTCCCAAACCACCAGACGGGGTCAAGTTTTTGCACATTCCTCTGTCTCAACAGCCTGGAGAGCCTCTTGCTTTCAACACCCTTTGAGGCAGATGTTTTCTTAGGATTTGGCACTTTGGTATCTTTTCCCTTCCTAAGAAGTATACAAACAGCTGGGTGGCTTGGCTGGGGCCCCGGGCACGGCAGACCTGCCCCGGTGCCCGGAGCTCCAGGTGGACGGTAGGGACGGCCCCTCTCCAGGGCCGTGTGGTGCCGGCAGCAGGCTGAGGGGCCCGAGGCCCAGCCTGGGGAGGGAGGGAGCACTTACTGTGCACAGGCAGAAAAGAGTTCCTTGCAGGGCCTCTGTAGGAGCTTCTCCTCCGTCTGGGAGACCAGGTCCTGGCCGACTTGGGCAATGAAAACTGGGGACTGGAGGAAGAGAAGAGGACATGTCAGCGAGGGGCAGGCGCGAGGCGCCACCTCGCCCTCCCGCCCACTCTGGGCCCCGAGCCACATGCCACATTCAGGGGCACGCAAAGGTGGCCGGGCTGGAAGGCGGTGAATGAGCCCAGACCTAATAAGGCCAGGTTTCTGGCTCTGCCACCTTCATTCTGTGTGACTTCGCGGAGGTCGCTAGGTTCCTCTGAGCCTTGCGGCCTTTATCTGCAGCACACTGGGGATGATGTCCCTATGTCCTCGGCTTGGGGTCAGACCCGAACGAGGAGATCGTTGTCTGGAACTGTGCCGTGTGGACGGGTTGGTCAGTCAGCCCCCCAGGATCTTGCAGATGCCCCTTCCCAGGCTGGGCCTCTCTGCACAGAGGGCAAGGTAAACCCCTGCCCAGCCTCAAGGTCCTGTGTGGGAGGGTCTGGAATGGGTAGAAGGGCCAGCAAAAGCACAGCTCAGCAGCAGAGAAGGGGGGCTCCGTGGGCACAGCTTTGATTGATGCGCTCGAGGCCCAGATCTGCCACTTGAGCTGTGGGACCTTGGTCGGGACTCAGCTCCCCACTAGCAGGAAGATGATCGGGAGTAAGAGTTTCTCCTGGAGAGAATCAATGAACCCTGTGGGGGCAGAGGCGTTCGGCCCAGACCGTGATTCCTGGTAGGGAACGTGCAGTAAACATCATTACTGTCATTTCCCTCTTTTATGTGAAGCTGTGGCCCGAGTGTTTCAAGCTTGAAAGGACAGTTCTGAGAATTTCTGCATCCTGCCCAGGGCAGCAGCCGCCTCTGGGAAGGCGCTAGGACCGCAGCAGGCCTGCCCCCTTCCTCTGACCTTTCACCCTCCACCACCAGCTGGGCCGACGAGGGGGATTGTTAATAAACTACAGGATATTTCGGAAAATTGCCAGGAGTGGAACCAGAAAGATGGGATGTGGATATATCTTTCTCCCCCAAAGACGCTGAAATCTGAAAGGCTGGCCTTCTCCTTTCAGCTACTGAAATGTGACTATGGAGCTGATTTCCCTGCGAAGCCAACTGGGTGTCGTCTGCAGTGGGGGGATCCACCCAGGGGAGTGCAGGGGCACCCACAGCATGGGACCCAGGTGAATGAAATTGGTAGCTCATTTTCTATTCATCATGGTTCTGAAAGCCCACATTCCTGAGTTCCTTCCTTCTTTCTTCTCGCCTAGGCTCTGCCCCCTCGGGATCAGGGCCCCTCGGTGGGGGGAGCCGCAGGTGCTGGGGAGCAGCTACGGCCAAGGTAAATGCTGCTGGCTGACCGGATTACACCACACGGCAGGCTTTTGGCCATCACCAACCCTGGGCAGCGGTGGCTCCCTCCCCACACTAAAAGCCTGGATGAGCGCGACTGCAGAAAAGGTGCTCGAGGTTGCAGAAGGATCCCCCCACCAAGAAACCGGAGGCAGGAGCACCAGTCCTCCCTCTGGGGCCACTGTGTGCCTTCGTCTCCTCCATTATAGGCAGGAGCTGCTGCAGACGGCTGATGGCTGGGATGGAGGGATTGCTTCTAAGGCTTGGGGAACTTTCTTGGGAGCTCTGGAGGCTGAATCTCTGGGGCTCAGTAACTCTGGGCTACTTCAGAGCCATCGAATCCTAAAACAAACCCGGAGGCCATGGGCAAATTTGCGCCACAAGAGCCGATGGCTGGGTAACCTCGGTTCGAAGGGCCCATGCCAGGCACAGAAGTGTGCCCAGGGTACATACGGAAAGGAGCAACCTGGAGCTGTGCACGGTGCCGGGACGCGATTGAGTCTGGGAGGAGTCAGCAAAGACCAAACACACATGCTGGGCGGGGAGGTCGTGGAGAGAAACCCCCACTACTTGGACCTCAGACGAGGCCCCTGGGTTGCCCACCTGTATGCACTCAGCTGCACCCGTTTTGCGGTCAGACTTCACACCGGGAGGACCCATGCTTACCCGGAATGTACCAAGCCTGGCGTTGGGCACGTTGCAGGGGTGTGAAAAGGTGAAGCCAGTGTGGCCCTGACTGAGCACTTTTTCTCCAGGAAGATGGGAAAGACAGAAGTCAGGTGATACCCTAGCGGGTTCTCTCGCCTCTCCAAGCTCTATGTGGTTGTGTATAAAAGGGGGCCATGGACAGACTTTTTTTTTTTTTTTAAAGATTTCACTTATTTATTTTTTTTAATTTTTATTTATTTATTTATTTTTTATTTATTAGAGAGCGAGAGACTGAGAATGAGAGGGGAGAAGGTCAGAGGGAGAAGCAGACTTCCCGCAGAGCCGGGAGTCCGATTTGGGACTCGATCCCGGGACTCCGGGATCATGACCTGAGCCGAAGGCAGTTGCTCAACCAACTGAGCCACCCAGGCGCCCCCTTTTTTTTTTTTTTTAAAGATTTTATTTATTTGACAGAGAGAGAGAAATCACAAGTAGGCAGAGAGGCAGGCGGCGGGGGTTGGGGGGAGGTGGGAAGCAGGCTCCCCGCTGAGCAGAGAGCCCGACGCGGGGACTCGATCCCAAGACCCTGAGACCTGAGATCATGACCTGAGCCAAAGGCAGAGGCTTTAACCCGCTGAGCCACTCAGGTGCCCCCCCCCCTTTTTTTTTTAACCAGCAAACTACTTCTTTCCTCCTCCAAATGAACTTTATCTATCGAGCCACTATTTGAAAACCAATGGGCAGCACTGGTTTGCATCTGCTGAAGGCCAGCGGGGGTGGGGCACTGTGCGAGACACCGCACGTGCGGTACTTCCTCTAACCTTCATCATGGCTGCGTGAGGGAAGGACAGCTAGAATGCTCACTTCACAAGATGAGGAAATGGGGGTCCGACAATTTCAGTCATGTGATACCAGGTCACCCAGCCAGTAAGTGGCAGACGGGGGCAGGAACAAAGGTCGGCGGGTGGGTCTGGAGGGAGTTTGGTTGAAGGTGGTGGGGTGTCTGGGCCCCTCTCACCCACTCCCCACCTCCCAGGAGCCCCTCGGCCCTCAGGGTGGGCAGGGCACCGTGCAGCCCTCCAGCAGAGGCAGGAAGAACGGAAATGGAAGATGCTACAGCTCAGGATAACGAGCCCCCGGGCTCAGAGAGGGAGACCATTTCTGGGCAGGGTCATCTGGGAAAGGCTTCAAGGAGGACAGGGCCAGAGGCAAAGCAGAATCTGGGCTCCGACTTCCACCCCCCATGGGCCTTCCCGAGAGGACCATACTCTGCTTCCCCCCCAGCTGATGGGAGGGGCGGCCCAGGGTCTAGGGGGGACCCAGCCACGTGCATGGAGTTGCACTGCTCTCATTCTCTGCGGTTGGTTGGCGGGAGGGCTCTGGGGATGCTGCCCATGGTCAAAGCCCTAATAGGACTTAATGAGCGGGTAGTAGTGCATTTGGTTTGATGACCATGGGTTTAAACTCAGTCTCTGGCTCAACATGAAGAGATTAAGCAATTCCAACCAAACCCCCTTTCAAGTGACTCCAGAGAGTAACGCCTCTGCCAGTAAGGGAATAAGAAGCTATTGGCCAGTTTAAGTTGGGAACTGAAACCCAAACTTGCCAGAAGGGTGAGAGGAGCAGCTGCCCAGGGGACATTTCCACGGGACGTTTGTAATTTGCATCAACGGATTGGGAAGGTATTGGTCCCTCCCCTCCAGGTCAGGAATGTCAGTTTCCAAGGGAGACCCACGAAGAAGGCTCTCCTAGCCTGAGTGCAAGGTCTAACACATCAGGTAAGATAATGGACCCTCAGACGCTCAGAGCGCTCTGGGGTCCCAGCAGTCACAGCCGGCCGCACACCTTCCCCTGGGACTTGAAGGCAGAATTCCACAGTTTCAGATCTCATTCCAGGAAGCTAATCCATGCTGGTCCCAGAAGGCCTGTGAGGTGGGCTAAGGAAGGGAGGGGTGTATCCTTGGGGCCAGGTGGGCTCTGGACCGGAATAGCACCTTCACCGTGAATGCCAGGAGAACTGCGGTCAGCACTGTGGCTCTTTCTAGCAGGAACTGTCCCTCTAGGGGGAAGGTGAGGGTCAGGGTGGAGAGAAGGCTGGGGACCGTCCGCCTCCATGTTAAAGACGTCCCCCTAATTTCTAACCAAACAGAAAAAGCCCTAAGCCCCTTAGATATTGGTAGGGCTGAAAGCGGCCAGGAGAACTGGTCTTGGTGGAGGTCTCTGCTGCAAGTTGCTCTGGGGTCTGGGACCCTCTAGGGCAGCAGTATTTTGAAGTGACACTTTATTTCTTTGGTCACCAGATGGTCTCAAGTAGCTCCAGCCAGCAGGCCTTGACTTTTAATACCACGGTGGGAATTTAGGCACCAAGTTTCCTCCGAAATGTGTGGAATTAGCTCTTGGTGGTACCACTTCCAAGGACAGGAGGAAGAAGTTGGGGATAGGGTTTCTCTGCTGGAGGCCCCACCATGAGTGGCCTCCTGATGGTCTGGGGCACTGAAGCTCCCCAGCTGGCCAGCCTCCCTGTGGTCACACACCCAGCCCGGTCCGAAAGTCCACTCTGATGACAGGATGACCCCCAGCTGCTCTTAAGGACTGCTCCGTGGCCAACTCCTGGAACAGCTTAAGACAGCACGACATGCCTTGGGGACATGGCTATGCTTGCTGGGGGCTGCTCTCTCCCTTCTGGCCAGACCGACAAGAAAGAATTCCGCTTCTCTGAGGAGCTGTCAGCTGCAGGGAGCGCCTGACGTTCCCCTGAAATCACACCTGGAGCAGGAGAACCTGCACCCTGCTCCCCTCTTTGGCTAAGGCTACTCTCCACCATTTCCTCCCCAAAGTTGCTGGGGAACAGGGGGCACTAACGCCTGGGTGTGCTTTATCTACTCGGAGTCTGCGCCTCGGTACTCAACTCAGGAAGCAGGTGCTGATCACCTGCCGCACCCAAGGCTCTGCCTCCTAGGGTGCTCCGACGCCCTCCCTCGCTGACTTCACTGCAGAGACTTGAAGACCCAGGGCAGGCCCAAGCCCAGCTCCTCCTCGACGGGCCTGGCGGTCCAGCCCACAAGGTGGCGCTATCGAGCCCCCTCACCGAGCTTCACTGCGCACACTCCCCACAGGTGGCCCGGCCTCCTGGGCCTCGGAGTAGGGAGGCCAGACGGCACACCTGAAATAATTACCAAGTGATTCATCTCAGACCCGAGGAGTGCGGCCTTTGCAATGACAGTTGAGGGGGAAATGAGAAATCGGCCCGGGAGGGAGCCCTCAGGAGGGAAGGCAAGCGCAAGACCTTGAGAGGTCGATTGACACAGGTGCAGGAGGCCAGCATGGCGCAGGCAAAGGCCAGGAGGCTGGAGAAAGCAGGGAGGGGGTGCGCAGAGGGAGGAACACTCGTCTAGAAGAGGTTAAACAAGCAGCGGACACGGGGGCTGCCGTCTCTATGCGGCTGGTTCTCACGGACCACTGCATTGTTAGCCCAAGGGTGGCACCTCGAGGGCACTGCTGTCTCCCTCTGCACTGGGACGATGGGCAGTAGGAAGTGACATCATTTCCTGCCTGAGTAAGGAGCTCCATATGTCTGAAAACCTTGCTCCTGAAACATCTGCTGGCTTCAAAGTCTCTGGTTTAAAGACGTCAGACTGGAGAGGGGATACGCTGTATGTGGCTGGTGTCTCTGGAGTCACCCAGGGACGGAGACATGGCTGGGCTGTGAAAGGCTCTTCGGAACCACCTCCCACACCTCCTTAGTAGTCGTCAGTAATCCTGAAGTAAGTGCCCCTGGGGTCACCCTTGGAAACTTCTGGAAACACATACCCTACACTTGTTCACAGATTCAGGACCCGAGATGGAGCCGGAGGAAGAGACCACAGAGGCCTCTCCTGGAGAGATCTGTCAGGGCCCAGCTGGTTCCAGTCACCCATGGCACAGATGGGTTAACTGAGACAAAGGACCAAGAAGGGAAGGGACCCCTCCACGGTCACACTGTGGTCCACGGTACAGCCAGGGTTAACCCCAGGAGGGGCTTCCTGGCCAGGCGGAGCGGATCTGAGCTGCGCTGGCCTTGAACCAGGTGTCCTGGGCCAGCTCTAGGGGAAGGACACAGCTTGGTCTCGTTGGCCCCACTCAAATCCAGCTTGTCCCCACCTCACAGATGGGACATACACATACAGCAAGCCTAACCCTGGTATCTCTCCCGCCCACCCTCCTCGCTGTCTCCGCCTCACCGCCCTGCGTTCAAGAATTCTCTTCTCTCACCTGCGGCCACTTGCTCTTGCAGTGACACCATGGCCGCCAAGGGAGCTGTTCCAGACCACACAGCACAGATGGTCCCCGCGCCAGAGGACAAAGCCCACTGCCTTCTGGGCTCTGGCCCCAAATGCCCTTCTCGATCTGCTTTTCCCTCTAGCCTTCTGCTCGGGGACGCTCGCCCCACACTCGTCTCTTCCCGGGAAGCTCTAGCTCTCTAGCTGCTGGATCTCTGCTCGCTCCCTCGGAAGAAGCCCTTCCTGCCCCTTCGGGGCGTGTCCAGAATCCACTCGGTCTTCAGGACGCACTTCCAATGCAACCTCCTCCAGGCTGATTTTCTGAGCAGGCCAGACCTTCCACCCAGTCCCACCTCCCAGTGCAAGTGTCCCCGTCACCATCACTGCCATCTCTGGAGCACCTACTGTATACTAAGTCCTAGAAGCTTTACATGGCGTTATCTGTTTTAATCCTCTCGAGTAGGTTTGAATTACTACAATCTCCACTTTAGAGATGCAGAAACAGGCTCAGAGAAGTTAAGTAACTTGCCGGAGCTCACGCCGCTGGCGTGGGAGCAAAGACAGGATTCAAACCCAGGTAATCTGGTCAGAGAGCCTTGTCGCTAAGCCCCACCAAGTCCTCCAAGAACGTCACTGTCCTCAGATCTCATGAGGAGGATGGGACTTTGGTCTTGGAGGCCCATGGGGGCTGGAGGATGAGGTGAAATGGACCCTGCACGTTCGGGTAAACGCTATCTGTATAGCGGTGTTAGACGTACCGTACAAGCACGCACACACGCACAAACGCGCACACACGCACGCAGGCTAATGGCCGACATATGCTTCGCTTCAACATATGAAAACATCCCACTGAAGAGCTGCGTGCTCATTAGCAGCGGTTGCATCAGTGAACAAAAGGTCAGCCCAGGAGACTGCGCTCTATCTCCAGACGCAAGCACTTAGGGCTTAATGATGTGTATATTTTCATATGTGGGCAGCTGACATTCCCCACGTAAACTATTTGCAATTTCCCAATGTGGACAGACTCAGCTTTCAGGAAAAGCTGAGCAGGAAAAGGGGTTCTGGAGGGCCCCCTGCCTTCCAAAAAGGGCTTAGAGGGTTGCTGTCTGACCCATGCCAGGGCGGAGGCAACTGTTTCTTGGGGGGCCACCCCCATTTCCCACTTCTCCCCCAGGACAGGAACAGGGGAGGGGCACTCCCACAGCCATACCCCGGCTGCCCCCTGACCCTTCCCGAGGGGATCTGCGTCAGCACGGGAAGCCCTGCACCGGGAGCCGCCAGGGCCCAGCTGGGGGCGGGGGTGGGAATCAGGCCTCCAGCAGGAGCCAAGGCCAGAGGCGGTTGTGGGCGCCTGCGAGGGGGGCCTGCCCAATAGTTACTGGCCCCTAGATGTTGAGTTTTCCCACAAATTTATACTTCTGTTGCTCCCCAGGACAAGGCCATATGGTGGAGTAGGTTGATCTAGAGTCACGGATGTGGAAACTGAGCCCCAGACAGCTCTTGGAAGGGCAGGAAAGCTGCTCATTCCTGTCTCCTCCGAACTGGGTACGATGCTCGGTGAGCAGCCAGTACTCCATACACGCTCCTAGCCAGGATGGCTAGTAAAGGGGGGCGCTGAGATTCCAATCCAGGTCTGCCTGGCTCCAAAGTTCTAATGTCTCTGCTCTGCTTCGCTGACGAGAACTGATGATGGCACGTAGTAGGTGCTCAACGTATCTGCTCAATAAATGCGTGTGCGTACATTCGCCTTCACTGCAGGGAAGAGGGGAGTGGAGAGCAGGAGTGTCTTGTCCATCAGAAGTGCCCTCACGGGGTCCTCCGGTCTACCCTAACTTCACGACGACTGGGCCAGAGTTCTTCGGGACGTTCTCCGTTACAGCGGGTTGGAGCGCCTCTCAGGCGGACACCGCGGGCTGGAGGCTTGGGGGAGAACCCGGAGCTGCCCCCGGGGGAGGCGTCCGAGGGCCAGCTTCCCCAGCCCATGCACAGCCGGTGGTGCTCTCCGGTTTCAGTTCATCACATCCTCACCCTTCCAATAAATTCCTCCTTTGCTTGAGCAACTGGGAGTTAAGTATTTGCTACTTGCTGCCAATAATCCAGACTAATTCACTACCTATAAAATCAGGAGCTAGGGCAGGGGACTAGGAGGACCGACCCTCCAAACGTGACCCAAAGCACCAGAGGCTTCCTCTCTCCTTGCCACCCCTCCGGTTGGCTAGTGCTGAGTTCTGGGAACTAACTTGGCCCAGCCTGCCCGACTCTAAGGACGGGCCCTAGGACTAGCAAGAGGGAGGTGACGCGGGGCTCGTTTCAATCCCAAATCCTGGCTTGAAATGAGACCTGCATGTACAA
Source organism: Nasua narica (assembly GCA_028533885.1). NCBI lineage: Eukaryota > Metazoa > Chordata > Mammalia > Carnivora > Procyonidae > Nasua > Nasua narica. The sequence continues at coordinate 64,341,205 of CM052812.1, read as the reverse complement.
TCACGACCAGGAGACAAAGGAGGGAGTTTGCTGAACGGCAGCCTTGGACGGAGTTTCCTCACTCGAGGGCTGGTTTAAGGTCTGGCTGACAGGAAGAAAAAGCACCATTCTTCCACCTTTTTAATCAAAACCTTCCGTGGCATGTGGAAAAGCCACTGTCGTGCACTCCGTGTCCGTCTGGAGCGGTTCCCCTCCCCCACCACGGCCAGGCAGCAGACACGATCCACGAGCCCCAAATAGGAGCAGACCCGAAGGACAAAGTCGGGGTTTTGTTTCCTTGGCCATTGAGGAAAAAGAAATCAGCCCAGACAGATGCTTGTGAGCACAGCGCCCTGGGGTTGTGGCTGCCTCCGCGCAAGGTCTGATGTCTGCGCCCCGCTTCCCCCACCCGCCGCTCTCAGCCGAAACACCCCCAGCTCCTCCGAGTGTCCACGTGCTCAGCCTGACTGGCGGCCTGCAAGGCCCGGGCACCGTGCCAGACGCAGCCCTGCTAGGCAGAGACACAAGGCTGGACAGGCAGCTGGTGGCCACAGGCCCTTGGGGTAGAAGGCAAAAAATGACGAGTGTCATTGTGCCTCTTCCAAGTTCTGAGGGAGCTCACTGCGTCCCTTCAGGGTGGGCACAGACTCCAAGTAGAATCGATTCACCGGAGCTGAGAAAGCTTGGGCTTCGGGGCCCTTTACTTGTAGTCCTGGGGGCTACGGGGAGCCCTAAGTCGGGGCGCAGGGAAGCATTCCTACAGAGGCACTTCTGGTAAACTGAGATCCCAGATAAAAGGCCCAAATCCAAGGCTCTAGTCATTGGTTGTGATTTCTTTTCTCATTCTCAGGAAATACCTTTGCACTTAACATTCTCTTCTGTTTTGTAATGTGGACGGTCTCCAGGTTATTTACGCTTCAACTCCCCTCCAAACCTAGATCTTCCATCTCTAGCAGACGGCACGGTTGTCTCAGAGGAGCCTTCTCCGGAGGGACACCCAGGGGTCCACCGTCTGCCCGCCACCAAGCCTTCAGGAGCCTGATCTTCATCTTTATCTTTCCGTGATGAACAGCCAAAGACCCAGAGTCCACGGAGCTCCTGGGGCTCCCTGGAGCTTCCCGTGGAAGGAGGAGAGGGTGCGGAAGCCAAGGCCCTGGCGCTGTGTTGAGAAGTAACCCAGCGTCCTCCGTAAGGCCCACGGTCCCACTGGGACGCAGACACACGCCACCACCCTGACACTCTCCCCAAGTCTTCGGGCAACAATCGCCGGCACCACTTGGGAGGTGCCCCTGGAGATAGCCGGTTACCCCGCCCGCCAGGAAAACACTGCAGGGACGGGAGCGCCTTGACAAGCAGAGCCGAGGAGACACTGCGAGCGGTCAGAGAGCCAGGAGCCTGCTGCTTCTCCCACTGGGGTCCAGGCTGGCTTAGGGGGCGCCCGGAGGGTCCGTTCTGTGCTCGGGGCAGGAGCTCCACCCCCAGGACCTCGCAGACCAACTTAGTCGGCCAAGGGCACAAAGGAGTTCAAGACTGGCGGGGACTGAGGATGGCTGAGCGTGGTGCAGCCTCTCACCCCCAGACGCCGACTCCTCGGGCACAAGCGGCCTCATGGCGGAGGGGAGGTCTGACCCAGGCCCAAAGGATGAAGGGGGTCTGGCTGAGCAACGAGGACGACCTTTCGTGTTTTTAGCTCCTGGTATCCGCATTCTGAGAAGCCCAGGGCTCTCAGAGAATCAATTCTTTTCCTGACACTTTTCCGGACAAATTTAAGACGGTGGGATAGCCTGTGAGGACCCCAAACAGCAGGCTCACAGAGGTCACCAGCCGAGTGAGGGGCCCGGAGGCCAGGAAGTGCTCGGTTCCAGCCCTTTGCCATGGTGTCCCTGCTGACCTGGCCACCCCCAAGTCACAAGGTGCCACATTTCCTGGGTCAGCAAAGTGGAGAAACACAGCCCTTGAGAAACAGCCACAACCCTTCAAGAAGGAAAAGCAGATTGGGGTTTAATGGGTCTTGACCCGTATTTCCTTTGCTGTTCAAGTGGCTTCGCAGAAATCAGGAGGAAGGATTTTTAGGGGTCAGAAAGAGAGAGAGGACATTTTTAAACATCGGCAGAACTTAGCCAGGGGCCCGGAGAGCTCGGCAATTTTAACGAGAAAGAAAGGAAAATGCATGAGTGACCCTGACCCAGGCCTCGACTCTTTACGTCAAAGGCAAGAACCGATAATTAACAAACTGAAACATGCCCGGACGGGAGTGAAGGGCCAGCCGGGCTCTGTCAGTTTGATAATCCCCGGCCGTGACCTGTGGACCCAAAGCACTGGATGGGAGATGACGCGCTGTTTACCCAAGCCGCGGTGGCTGTCGGGACCCTCAGGAGGGTGACTTTTCCTGGCAGTTGCTTGAATCCAGCCCTCCGTGCCCTGGGCGAGTGCAGCCGCGGGCAGGTAACTCCGGACGAAGTGGCCGGCTGCAGTACGCTCACGGCGGGGAGTGTCCCTCATTCCTTGTGCGTGACAGGCCGCGGCCCAGCCAGCCAACTTTCCATCTGCCCGAACACCCGCCCTCCGGTTCCTCAGCTTCCAAACCGGCTTCTGTTTGAAATTGTGTTGGAAATATCTTGGCCTTGGAAGATTTTTCTCCAGTGAAGATTTCATTCCACGGGGCTTGGGAATGAAGGAGGGGCAGGAATCTCCAAAGATCCAGGGAATTGAACCGAAACCCCCCACCCCCTACTCCCCACGATGTCATTGTTCTGCCTAAGGCCCACGGACTGGGAGGGCCAATCAGGCCCCATGGTGAGTCAGCCGAGACCAGCATGGCTGTCTACCCAGGGCAGATGGGGGGAGAGGGGGGCTATGTCCTCAGGAAGCCTAAGGCTGATTTCTCTGTCTCCAGCCGCTCTAAAGAGAGGAATGCCGGGCAGGAAATACTATCCACACGTGCAGGAATGGGGATGAGAGGCAGAGCTGGCTCCACCGGCATCAAAGGAGCGTCCCAGTTTCTGACCTGGAAGGTCACGAGAAAGGAAAGGGACCCAGACGGGCATGCTGAGAGGAGCCCCAGCTCGCACAGCAGCCTCAAGGATGTCAGAAGGAGCGGAAAAGAAGTCAGGCTGCGGGCAAAGAGAACCTGTTTTCCAGGAAAGTCATGGAAGAAAAATAAGTATGACTCTTCAAAGGACAAGGGCGCAGTCCTTAAAAATGCCGTGCAGGAAGACCGTGACACGAGACCATGTGAATGACACGGTAGGGAGTGGAAGCCAAGCCCCAGGTTGGCCGTGAGCAGGGCCAGCGGCCCGACAAGGGCCAGGAGGTAGCAGCCAGTGTGCACAGCCCACAGATGGCAGCACCCCTGTCGTCTCGGAGTTGCTCATTCCTGCAGCACCTGGGAAGCTGGTCTGGGGGGATTTCTGTCTCTGGCTAACTTTAGAGAAGGCAACGCAGTGGGGGAGACAGAGCACAGGCTCCGAATCAGACACACTGGGCTTGTAGCTCAGCTTCACTCTCTTTCCGTGCTTTGTCTTTATTGTACAGTATTTCTAACCTAAAAATTGCCATTTCCACCATTTTCAAGTTCATTTTCAAATCCAGTTCAGGAGCAATAAATATATTTATAATGACAACTATCACCACCATCTTTTTCCAAAATTTTCTCATCACCTTATTCAGCAGTAACACTCCAACTCTCCCTCCCAGGAGCCCCTGGTAAACCCTAGTCTACTTCTGTCTTCACAGAGTTGCCTATGCTGACATTTCATATCAGTGGAATTACACAATGTGTGGCCTTTTACGTCTGGCTTCTTTCACTTTGCATAATGTTTTCAGGGTTCACCTACAGGGCAGCCTGTGTCAGGATTTCATTCTTACTGACGGCTGAATAATATTCCAGTGCGTGGACAGACCACATTCTGCTTATCCATTCATCTGTTAATGGGCCCTGGGTTCCTTCCACCTTCTGGAACTCTGGATAGGCTGCTGGGGATGTTGGCATACGTCCATCTGTTGGGGTCCCTGTTGTCCATTCTCCCAGCCTGCCCGCTCACAGCTATAGATCTCTGCCCAACGTAGAAGGGACAACCGTGTCTCCTACACAGGATGGCCAGGAAGATGGGACAAGAGAGAGGTGCAGAGCACACAGCATATGGTAGGAGCTAAATTAACTTGACCTGCCCACACCTGCCCCATGAGAATGCACCCTTACTAAAGAGCTAACACTATTCCCCTTCAAGGGTCTCCATTTAAAAAGCACAGATGCTAAATGGTATAACTTTCAGCACCAGCAGCTTCTCTGCAAACGTCGCAGCATTTAGACACATATAAGCACAAGGAATAAGAGCCTTGGGAGAACTGACGTCCAGCTGCAGGCCAACGACAGCAGAAATCAGAAAATGAAGTCAGTTCCTTCTAGTGCCTTCGCTCCAAGCTTCCAGCATAGGGTTGTGGAAAGCCTGGCAAGGAACGGTCCAGCCTCCTCTTCTAAGCCATGTGACCCTTGGAGGGGAGGGGTGCAGCCCCTCTCTGGGCCTCAGTTCCCTCACATAGGGAATGAGAAGTTGGGCTTAGCTCAGGTTTTAAAGCCGGGTTCCACCAAGCCATAAGTGTTCTTTAAAGCCAAGGTCTGGGAAGGGGAAAGAAAGCAAAAGGGGGTCCAGCCCTAAGGCCACTCAACTGTGGCTGGTCTCTGTGTCTTTGCATACTGGAAATTTGTAGCTAAAGCTATCTGCAAGGCCCTGGCCTGGGCACCTCACCCTGAGGCTGCCGTGGGTGCCTGGGCCCACCTCAGGAGGTATCTTCTGTCCCCTCAAGGTATATTGGAGGAATGATTCCCCCAGGATGGGCTCTCGGCTCCTCTCCCAATGCACCAGGATTTCTGGAGGCTGAAACCTCCATCTAGAAGGCGGCTCATGGGGAGGGGTGCTATGCCGGGCATGGGAGCGAACTTGAAATGACCCAGGAGCCCTCAGAGGCCCTGCTGTTCTCCAAACAGTACCCTAGCTCCCTGGTACTAGGGCACTCACTCCCTGGCGAGTGCTCCTGGGTCACTAGCAAACCCTCAGTCAAGAAGAGACTTAGGCAGAGGATGGCAGGGAGCCAGGTTAGGTCATCTTAGGAGAACAGGATGGGGTAGGGTCAAGAGCACAGACAGAAGTCTCAGCTTCCCCCATTCCAGCTATGTGACCTTGAGTGAGTTACTTAACCTCTCTGTGTCCATCTCTTCATTTTTTAAAATAGAGATAATAACCCACGGGATAGATATGAGGATTAAGCGAGTTATTTAGAGCCCATGGAATCACGTCTGGCATACAGTACGAACTGCTCCTGGGACCGCGAGGGTCTCTCAGAGGGCATCCAGGCCAACCTCCTCACTCTACTGATGGAAACTGAGGCCTAGGGAGATCAGGCATCTGGCTGTGAGGGGAAGGAGAAGAGGCAGGTTTTGGGGCTCAGGCCTGGCTTCAATTCCCCACTCGGCCCGAGTTTGGTGTTCTTGGGCTCTTAACCCCTTTCAGCCCTCATTTCTCATCCGTTCAACCATTACAAGGATCAAGCGAAGCAGGGAACCAGAAGTTCCAGGCATGCAGCAGTGGCTCAGTAGATGCTAGCTGTCTTCTGTCTTGCCCCAGGATAGCTAGTAAGCACAAATGTGCCTTTGTTTGTGTTGAATTCTGCTCTCTCTGCTACTCCCAAAAATGGAGGAAGAAGAAGCCTGGCCTCCCGTTCCCCACTGCTGCTTGAGAAAATGCAGGAAGTTCCTCTCTCAAGCTTTCTTCTCAGTCCTCTTCCACGGAGTCCTTTGGCAGGGCCATGGCGAAGAGGGAGAAACCAGGGCCCAGCTGGTGTCTGCCCAGCCGGATCCTGCGGGGGGCGGGGGGGGGGGCTCAAAAGAAGGCGGTCTCCGAGCTCACTGGATTCACTGACAACGGGTCGGAGATGCTCTTCTAGGCATCTTCTAGGAGACAGATGAGGGCCAAGCAAGCTAGCAGAGATGCAATGCGGGGTCCAGGGCCAATGTCTGGAAGCCCAAACCCCGTGAGGACGGGGCAGGCACTGGGAAGGGAGCGATTTGTCCCAGCTACCCATATCCCGTGCCCCGGGCTGCCGTGGAGACCAAGGACTGGTTAGCAGGTTAGGCAGACTCTCTAGGCCAGCTCCCGGCTGGGCCACAGAACCCAGGAAGGGAGATGAGGAATGAGCCTGACTCCTAGTCCGGTGCTCCTGGCTCTAGGCCATGCTCTCTCCAGCAACAAGCCAATGTTTATAAAATGCATTGCAGCTGGGAGGTAGTTAGCCCAGCATTTTCTGAAAATAATGAGATAGTCTTAGGATGTGCAGGGACACAGTTAAATGATACTGAATCGCTCAGTGAAAAAGGTATTCCCGTTGCGGTTTTCCTTTGAGCCTCCCGTCATCAAGAAGAAAGTCTCGGTGTGGGGCCGCCGTCTTGCTAACACGTCTCCAGTACTCACTAATCTCTCTTCCAAACAGAGAGAAAGGCAGCTTTAGGCTCAGAGCCTTAGGCAGACAAAAGAGGCTCTGGGTAGGACTTAACGCCACTCTCCCCAGTTAGCTTTCTATACAACGAACGGATGCTGGCTTTCCAGGCATGTTCCTGACACAAAGTCTTCTTCTGAAATTCATTTATTTTAATTAATTAATTACTTTTTAAAAGAGTTTCTTTTTAAGTAACCTCTACACCCACGTAGGGCCCGAACTTACGACCTCGAGATTAATAGTTGCACGCTCCACCGACGGAGCCGGCCAGGCACCCCAAAACTCATTGATTTTAAACAGAAAGACATGAGTTAATTTAAAAGAGAAAAAGCTTATATAACTAATGGTAAGGGCGGTCTGCAGATCCAGCGGAGACCATGGAGCGGCTGGAAGAAAGGCAGGCCGGCCATGTTTACTGTCCCCACACTCAGACAGGAGAACGGAGGCTCCGGGGAGGTACATACAGCAGGAAGGCGGCAGAACCGGGGCTCCGTATGCTCCTGAGGGCAGGGACCGGAGCTGCTGACGGCCCCCAAGGCGGAGGAACTGTCCCTGCCGAGAAGCTAGCCAGCCTGGGCCAGCGCAGACTCCTCATCGGCTGCCCAGGCCGGGAAGGGGGAGACGCCGGTGAAGTGAGCAGGGGGCTAGGGGCCAGAGAAAGAGGAACTTGGAATAATTATTATTTCCTTTCATTCAAGCTCTTTACTTTTTAAAAGGTGGATGTTTTCCGGAGAGCCACACCAGCACTAGGAATAGATTTCTTTTGTGCAAAAACTTGGGCTGATGGGTAACTTCCCTTTAACAAGAACAAACTTCCCTGCCTTACCCTATCATTGTTTACAGAAGCAAAGAGGCCTGTGTCTGTGTGGGGCCCAGAGAACAATATCCTGCCAGCAGACCTCCAGCAAGAAGTGCCCTCCGAAAGCTGCCCGCCCCGGGCCTTACCCGCATCCCGCAGAGGCTTCCAAGCTGGTTCAAGTCTGTGCCAACCCAGCAGTGCACCTTGGTGTCCCCGCCCCCCTCAGCAGGACCCTCCACCAGGTCTGATCTGCCCCTGGAGTCTGCTGACAGTACATTAAAACTGGGTGCCACACACCAGGTCTCAGTGACTGGGATGGTGCAGCTCAAAGAGGGAGACTCGGCCCCACTGCTCTTGGGCCCAGTTAAAAAGAATCACGGCAAGACGGGCTACTAACGACACTGCCGAAGCAGGATATTCAGGGGCTCACCCGAAGCCCTGCCTCCACGATTTGAAACCAGCCTCTTCCCTTCCCACACTATGGTTGCCTGATCTGTAAAATGGGTACACTAACACCCAGCTTGGAGAGTTGCTATGAAAGATCCAAGAGCAGGTCGGTACGATGCCATTGCAGTACTGGACACAGTATGGCCTAAAGGATAGGATATTGTTATGTCAACCGAGAGGACTGGAATAATCGGGAAGGACCAGGCCCAGTCCTGCCCTTCCCAACTGGTAATGGGGCTTGGGTTCTCCAGAGGAAGACAAATTCATGGGCCTAAAGTATGCTACCACTTGTTTACTTTGTCCCCATGTGCTCCCTGTTCCCCAAAACCCTGAAGCCTTCTGACAAGGAGAGATAAGACAAAATGAAAGCAAGTCATTTAAAAACAAGTAACGAAAATGAATCTGAGTTTTATCAAAATTAAAAACCATTGTGCTTCAAAGGACACCGTCACAAAAGTAAAAGGACAGTTCACAGAATGGGAGAAAATATTTGCAAATCATGTATCTGACAAAAGACTTGTATGCAGAACATACAAAGAAGCCTTAGGATTCAACATTAAGAAGATGAACAGCCTAATTTAAAAATAAGCAAAGGATCTGAATAGACATTTCTCCAAAGAAGATCTACAAAGGGCCGATCAGGACATGAAAAGATGCTCAGCACCATTAGCCATTAGGAAAGTGCAAATCAAAACCACAATGAGATACCACTTCACGCCCTTGAAGATGAACACAATTAAAAGACAGAAAATGCCAAATGCTGGTGAGGATGTAGAGAAATGGGAACACTCAGGTGCTGCTGGTGGGAATGGAGAATGGTGCAGCCCCTTCGAAAGCAGTCTGGCTGGCCCTCGAAGGACTGAACCCCGAGTTAGCCCGTGACCCAGCTATACCACTCCAAAGTATCTACCCCAGGGAGATGAGAACCTACATCCAGGCAGAAAGCTGTACATGAACGCTCACAGTCCAGCCACAAAGTGGAAACAACCCAAGGGTCCATCAACTGATGAGAAGATCCATCACAACACGGCCTGTCCATTCAGCGGGACAGTCTCTCGCCGTGAAGACGACTGGAGTACTGGTGCGTGTTACAACACGGATACAGCCTGGAAACACTGTGCTCAGTGCAAGAAGATACAAAAGGCCACATGCTGTGTGATTCCATGTATATGAGATGTCCCCAACGGGCAAATCCAGAGGCTGGGAGGAAAGGGAAATAGGGAGTGCCTGCTAATGAGTACAGAGTTGCTACTGGGGGTCATAAAATATCCTGGAAGCAGACAGCAATGGTGGTTGTACAACTCTGTGGATATTTTAAACCACTGAACAGTACACCTTAAAAGGATGAATTTTATGGTATGTCAATGATAATCTCTATAACACTAGTATTTTAAAGTCTGAAGTGATGCGTGATATATCACACTGCTTTCATAATCACCTATTATTATTTATTACTATAATAAAAAATACTGCCCGGTCCACCCCAGTTCAGAGCAAGCCTGCCCCCTCCCCACCCTACGTGCACCCCCGAACACCTGTATCACCCCTGGTCTGCGGGTACCTGGAAGGTCAGCTGCCCCGATCGCTACAGAGCCCAGCACCCAGATCTGATCCCACCAAGGGGCCTCACACCTTTGAATATTTCTAGGACACGGCTGTCTCACCAGGACCAGAGGACCAGCCTGTCATATGGACGATGTTTTCGGTTTGGGGTTTGGGGGGTGAGAAGGTAGGCAGGAAGTTGTATGCACCGTATGCCTCCCGAATCCTTCAGCCTCCCTTGCTGGCCAGTCGACCTTCAACAAGGCAGTTAATGCTCGTGCCCTTCCTTCACTCCTCTCCTCCCCTTTGGCAGTGACCATGAGGCAACATCTTCAAGATGGTGGGGCTGCAAAAGCAGCCGGGACCCCGGTCTTCACCCGCGAGAGTTGAAGTCCCAATCAAATTGTGCGTAAGGAAGACAGAATCTCTGCTGTGGGAGGCCCCTGGGATTTGGGGGTTGTTGTGGCAGCTAGGATTAATCATCCTGACGAATGCATTGCCTTCTAATGAGCCTGGCCTCTCTGGCCAGCCTCTGTGGCTGGGGGCCCTCCAGACCCCTCCTTGGCCTCTCTCAACTCCACAGCTGGAGCTCATGTCTGAGTGATTTCCTCATTCAACAGCCTAATTCCGAAAGCACAGAGATGGGGGAAGTCAGACGCTAGGCACCACCGAGTCTAACGCGAACCAGCTCCTGAGCTCTGTACTTGCTGGCGTATCTGTGACCCCCCCAGCCACCCCACCCACGTGATGGATGAACCACCTGAGCACTGGGCTGAATAACTTTCCCAAGGCCCTGCAGCTAATGGAGGCCAAGTCTGGCTTCCAACCCAGGTCTACCTGGTTCTAAAAGGCCTTTGCGAGCACTCGGCAGGCTCTGTGTTAGAGCCCCAATGCTTGCCCAGGACTGGTGTCTCTAAGAGCCCCCAGGGCGAAGCTGGCCACGTTTGGGCAACTGACGCAAGATCTGGGCAGCGTCCAGGCAGTGGGCTTTGCCCCCTGGGAAGGAAGCCTTCTCGCCAGCGTTGGAAGAGCCTCATCACACAGGGAATGAGAACTCAGCTCCAAGCATAAAGCTCTGGCTTTGAGCAGGGACTTTCCAGCCAGACTCTCAGCAAACACACCGTGTCAGACACCAGGGAACACAAGCCAGCCAAGTGGCAGCTCCCCAGGAAAAGACACGAGGCGGGCAAGGTGAGGGGCCCACAGAAGGAAGCTTCCCAGGGCCCCCTCACTGTCTCATTCAAACCAGCTCGCAAGGACTAGAGCCAGGAGTCCAGCCTGGCGCCGGTGCGGGAACACCCGCAGAGAGCGGAGGCCATCACCTCTGCCCAGTGAGCTAATAAGACCGCCACCTGTAGCCATGACCTTGGTCCTATACGCTGGCTCTCTGTCGTTCCCAGGTGCGAGGAGAGGGCAGCCCCTCAGGAACTCAAGAAGAAAAGCACGAGTCACCTGGGACTCCTTCTGCCCATTCTCCTTCATGCCCCACACTGGCCGTCCCTTAGGAGTTCCCTCCTCCTAAACTTTCTGGAGACCCTTGTGCCACCATGTCCCTAGGGCCGCTGTCCCAGCATGGGGCATGGGCACTCCCACAGCGCCTGTGGCAGCTTCCTAGATGGTCTTCTGGGGTCAGGGAATCCTTTTTCTGGGACCATCCTGTGCACCGTAAGGTGCTCAACAACACCCCTGGCCCCAGCCCATCCGATGCCGGAGCACACGCTCTTAACTGTGCAAAGCCGTCTCCATACGCTCCCGACGTCTCCCAGGGGCAGGACGGCCCCAGCTGAGAACCACTGCTCTGTACCTTTGCCCGTGAAGGGCTCTTCTTTCCTTTCATTCCTATCTGGCCTCCTCCTCCCCACATTAACCTCTGATTCAGCCGCATCACCTCCCAGAAGCCACCCTGGCTCCCTCAGGCTGGTGGAGGGGCAGCTTCCCTTCGCACAGTGCTGTCCCTGCTCCCGTCACGCGGCGGCAGACTGACCCGAGGACGTGCCATCACCCCCTCTGCAAGGCGGGCTCCTCAGGACCCCCACGGGGGCACGGGAGCACTTCCCGTGTATCCCTGCCTCAGTACAATAGGGCAGCGCACGCAGAGACCACCCACGTAGCTGCAGCAGCTTCCGAACAGGCGCAAGGGGCTGCGTGCAGCCCAGGTGTCAGGCTGAGGGACACAGAAGGGAAAAATAAACCAGAGCAGGGGTCTAGGTGAAGGGCCTTGCAGGAATAGCCAGAACAAAGGCTACAAGGTGTGGTTGGCAAGATGAGATTGGGAATGAGGCGGCCAGAGCCCAGTGCGGGGCTTGTGGGAGAGGTATCAGGAGAAAGGATTTTGAAGCAGAAGGAAGCCAGGTCATGAAGACCTTTGAACGTCTTCTGCAGCCGCAGATGTATCCAGTAGGATATAAAATTTAGGAGGGAAAGGTTTTATGGTCAAACAAGTTTGGGAAATGGCTTTGTCTGCAAACAGGTTTCTTTATTGCAGGACTTCTCAGAGCCTTCAATAAGCTCACATACCAGGTGAATCTTTACAAGCGGAAGAGGTAGCATGTAGTGTCGCCCACACATAACTGACTACAGAGCCTCTCAAATGGTCGGTGTCCTTCGGCCTACCCTTTGGAAGTGCTGCTTGGAGCTGAGACACAGGAGCTACGATGTGAACAAGAGCTCAAGGAAAGGACAATCTGGGTTTGGTGACATCAGCTCTGGGAGTTCCTCAAACACCTCAGGGCCAACACTGGGGCCTCAGCCACAAGCTCAACCCCTCTCTCAGCCCCCAGCTCCCCAGCCCCTGGGGCATCTGCAGCATGGAGAAGTGAAAACAGTTCCTGAGAGATTGTCTACAGGAAGGACTGGAAGGCAGTGCGAAATTTATTGTAGGAAAACAGTCGCCCCACGGGACTGCTTCGACCACTTCCCCCAGGCCCCTGGGCCACAACATATGGTGTGGTTTAAATTTTTTAAATTGAGGAGTACTTAAGGAAAAAAATGTTGGCAAGCTCAGAGGCCCTTGTAAAACCGTCTGAGCTGATGAGGAGTCTGGGCCCCATCCCTCCAGGAGATGGAGGCAGCGCTGAACAGGGGCAGGGAGGCCCGGAAAGCAGGACGGGGTCCACCAGCAGAACTTTCTAGATGAGGCTGGCCGGGCAGGGGGACAGTGGAACAGCCCCGTGCAGCAGCCCCCGAATGGGCCGAAGGCGCCGACAAAGCTGGACAAAGGAACCACTTCACCCTCACTGTAGGCCACAGCCGGGCCAGGGGCACCAGGAAGGCAGTGAGGGGCCAGGTGTGGGAAATAGGGTACCACGGGGTTGGGGCAGGGGGGTTCAAGTCCTGGCTGCAGGACCTGGGACAGTGACAGCCCCTCCAGAGCCTCCCCGTGCTCAGCCGTAAGGTGGAACCAATGGGACATCAGGCGGTAGCAGCAAAGACTAGGTAGACGGCGTCTGCACACAGCGGGTCCTCGACACACTTTAGCTGCTGTTGTCTCGGGGGCACACAAGGGGGTGGGCAGCCCCAAAGCGGGAGCAGAAGCAGAGCTGGGCCAACAAAGCTGAGGCAGCATGGAAACTGCCTTTGCTGAGGGCACCTGAAGATTCTATCAGCCGAGTGGCCATAGCACGTTACCCCCACCCCCAGCCCCGTCTGGGCCCTGGCAGCGGCCGTCCACTTCCCATCTCACGGAGGCTGCAGCCATCACAGACGAGCAGCCACTGAGCCGGTGGGCTGCTGCTCTGGCCTCCTCTGGGGCGTCTCCACCCTCGGGGCGCTGCCTCCCCTGAGCCCTGGGTCCTGGTGCTGCCCAGGGCGCTCATGCTGTTGCAAGCGGGGTCACGAGACCAAAAGCAAGCTGACAGCAGCCGCGAGTGCCGGAAACAGGGCCCCTGCTCGCACGTCTCCTCCTTGACCACTTTCATCCTAAGAACTCCTCACGGATGCCAACAAGGCCCGTATCTGGAACAAAGCAGGCACAGTTGCCCGACGGCACAGACGGAGCGGGCCGGCCGGTGTGCCGCACCTGGGAGGAGCGAGCTGGCCCTGACCGGTGTCCGGGGCTTTTGCGAACGTGAATCGTCTCATTTCTGAAATGTGCAGAAGGACCGGGACCGCTTGCCCTTCACGTACAGAGAGGTGTATACTGACGAAGGAAGCAGAAGCAGAGAGACACCAGAGGGAAGCAGCGCGAGAATGACAAATCGGGGCAGTGGCTTGGAGGGAGCGGAAAGGAGAGATGCAGGCCACTTCTCCGGTGCGAGTCTGAATCAGCTGCACGGAGACGGCCCTGGCCGCCTGCAGAGGCTGGAGACGAGCCCACTTGCTCCGGAACTGAGCCAGTGTGGTCCCAGAGACCCGGGTCGGGGCACCCCACACGCTCAGGGCCCCCTGGCCTTCCATACCCCCGAGGGCACAGCGAGGGTGTGAGGGGGTCCAGAACTACCAAGGACCCCTGGGACCCTTGCTGAGAACATCAAGGTGGGAGTTACAGGCCTCAAGGGACTTCAGTGTCACGTCGATAAAACTTACACAAATCTGCAGAGATGGTCTGTATGCATAGGGGAGAGGAGGCCTGATTTTAAATTCTGAAGGAGCTACTGGGAGTGTAAAGGTGTCAGGTCACCCTGGATGCCCTTACCAGGGGGTCACACGCTGTCAGAACCCCATCCCCCCCAGGGCTGCAGGAGCTGCCGTATGTGACCCAGATTCCTCGTGTCCACAGTCCTGTCTCCTGAGCTGTGGCGGCAGACCTCTGTGACTGCATTCTGCCTCAGTGCCACTGTGAAGGGACCCAGCCAGGCAACGGCACCCCCAACATGGCAGGCCGGCAGGGTAGGGGCTGCCTTTTATCCCGGGGCTCAATGTCATAGCCAGGGGGTCTCTGTACCCCACTGGCAGCACCTCTCTCTCTCTGACTAAAGCGTCTCTTATCTTTCTCATTGTTTGGTTCTTATCTAGGGACTCACTTGGGATTCACTTGTCATTTCCTCAGGCTTGGAGAGAATGGAGTCTGTGAAGGTCTGATTTGCAGGGACCCTCTGACATTATCTCGTCGAGTCACCCCCATCTTACAGCACAGAACACTGAGGCCCAGGGAGAGGAAGACGAAGGTCACACGGTAAATTAGGGATGAAGCCATTTCCTGACCCATGTGCCTGTGTGTTGCCATCCCCACCACACTCTGTGAGGACAGACCGAGACAACCCTGTCACAGTGGCTATGGCAGCCCCAGTCCCCTGGCAGCCCGGGACAGAGGCCATGCCCAGATACTGGTCCACAGGGGTCCAGGACACACCCAGAAGTGTTGGGATGCAGGTCGCACCTCGGGCTCCTAAGGCCTCTAGGACACAGGACTGGCAGAAACGGAAACTGAGGGCCAGGGAGGGAACATGACTTAACTGTGTGGGTAGAACAGCTGGGACTAGAACCCCAGGCTCCCAGGCCCAGCTGTGAACTGGACAAAGACCACGTGTATCTGTCAGGTTGGGGACGAGAAGGAACAGGCTCCAGGGCACCAAGGTCTCCAGGCCCCCGGCGGGCGGTGCTAACTCTGCCTTCAGCACTGGCGAGGGTGTGCTCCTGAAGGTGGGTCCTGGTGGCCCCTCGCCCTTCAGTAGGCTGCAGAGCACGCTTCCGGATCCTCCACATTCTGTGTGAATTCGACCAACGTTGCCCCTGCCTGCATAGCCTCAGCCACTTCACTTCTTGATCACCCCCAGGCCCTGCCCCTCCGCACCAGCCTCTCCAAACCACCCCTGCTGTGGCCTTTCTTCTGGGCCAGGCCGCCCCTGGTCCAGCTACAGACGCCTGGGGATGGGCCTTGGGCAGCGTAAGGGCCCTGGAGGGCCCGGGCCCCAGCAAGCAGGCTTCCCCGGCCCACCCCGGGCCTGGCCTGGCCCACCTGCCTTGGCCTTGCCTGCCTCGGGCGCTCTCTGAGGGAGGAGGAGAACTCTGGATCTCTGGACACCAACAGCAGCCTCCAGCTGGGGCCTTTACAGCTCCCCACACGGCCCGGCCGGGATCTGGGCCCATATTCCTCCAGAAGGCCTCCCATTCCTCCTCCTGTGGGGTTCAGGTGGCTTCTTACCTTTGGGGTGAGGTACTTGGTCATAATTTCCTTCCCTTTTTCCCCCAGTTTTTCATCTGGAGTAACTTCATATTCTGCCTGAAACAGAAGAAGGAAAAGAACAATAACAGATCTGCTCCCGGGCTGCTTCCAGTTACACAAGCTTCATGGCCCCTGGAGATGACACCATGGAAGTCAAGTGGCCACTCCCTCCCCCACGGAGCAGGAAGCTGAGGCCCAGACTGGGGAGAAGGCCTGGCCAAGCGGCCCCGACATCCAGGCCGACCTACTCTACCAGCCGCGGTCACACGCCCGTGAGAACAGGCGCTCTCCTCGCGGGCTGCCCGTGAGGCTGAGGGGAGCAAACACAGGTGCTTGGGCCCCCCCGACCCCACACACTCCCACCCTCCGGCCAGGCAGGTGGGGCTCTGGGCAGCTGGGGTTCAGAACCACCGACTCAGATAACTCACAGGAAGCCACAGGAAAATAACGAGCCACCAAACTGGAAGGTCCCCGAGAGGCCACCTCGGGTCACTCAGACCTCACAGCTGTGTGACCTTAGACGATTTCCTTCGCCTCCATGCAACACATCTGAAGAAGCCCCCACTACAGGGCAACTGTGAAGTCAGAGCGTGACAAAGCTCTCAGCCCAGAGCTGAGCACGTAATACTACTCAGCCGTGAGTATTAATAGCTCAGCCCGGCACGTAATAATACTCGATGAACAGCTGCCATAATGACCACGTTGTCATTATGCCTTGCAAGAGAAAACGCTAATATGGATGCCTTACCTTTTGCAGCTTTTCAGCCTGTAAAATGAACACACAGGAATTTTTCAGATGTTCAGAGGGCGCACATGCACACAGAGGGAGAGGGAGAGGCAGACTCCCTGCTGAGCAGGGAGCCCGATCCGAGACTTGATCCAGGACCCCACGATCATGACCTGAGCTGAAGGCAGATGCTTAACCGACTGAGCCACCCAAGTGCCCCTTCTCAGATGTTATCTGAACCTCAAAAAAGTGCAGGCAGTGATGCGCGAGGGTAGGGTCTGCATATGACAAGCCGGGGGCTCAGCAGACTTGGCCAGAGTCACACAGAGGAGACGGCCGGGCTGAGGCTTCCGTCTCCAAACCGGAGTTCTTTCTCAACAGCTCCAAGGAATTTAGGACTCCAGATCGTTGGCCAAGTCAGCGGGACCTCCAAAAGACAAACCTTTTTATTTTCCTTGACCTCAAGAGGGGCTCCTTAACTCACATCTGACGTACTTGCCAAGAGGATAAAAGGCCTCAAGTTAACAAGAAGCCTGGGTAAGCCTGCCTTTCTCATTTAGACAAGAGAACTAATTGCAAATTGTTTATAACCATTTCAAAATCCACCACCCAAGGATTTGTCAACCTCGGTCCCAAAGTACAGCTATTTCAAAAGAGACAGGAAATGACATCCACACAGACTGAAATACTGTGGAGTTAGGCGCCCGGCCCTCCCTGCCCAGTTCACAGCAGCCCTACAACCCAGATCCAGGGGCCAATCTCTCGTAGGCCAGTCCAGAAGCCCCTCCAGGAAGGAAGCCGCGGCAGCAGGTGAAGTGCCCACGACTGCACTCAGGCACATTTCCATCCAACACAAGTGACTTTTTCCTGTGTTACCATTTCTCTTCTAATAATCAAGACTCAGTGATTTTTCTCCAAAGAAGAAATGTTAACACTTCAATCATTTGCATCACAGGGCTATGGGACAGTAATTCTGGAAAGAACCCAACTCCCTCAATTTACAGAGCTGTGCACCGAGGCTCAGAGAAGCCAAGACTGGGCCCAGCATCACACAATGGGGGCGGCAGAGCCAGGAGTGGAGCACAGGCCTCCTGATTTCCATGGGCCGCCCGCCTCCGTGCGTCGCCCACCTCAGTGCATTGCCTGCCTCAGTGCCTCCACACCGTTGAGACTAGCCTTGTGGGGCTGACTGTTTCTTGCTGAATTGGTTTGATTGATAATTTCCTGAGACTGGTTAGGGGGAGAAGGTGGCTCTTCCCCCTTGAGTTTTTCCTGTTATTTTCTCCCCGATGTTCCCCAACAATCTCCCCAAACTAGCACACACGTGTGCACACCTGACACAGTATGGAGTAGGTTATAGGCTCACCCTCGAGGTAGGCATTATTGTTCCCCATTAACAGATAAAGAGACTGAGGCTCCGAGAGCACAAATAACCAGTTCAAATGCAGTCAAGTGAGCACGTGAGGGCTGGAAGCTATGTCCGCAGAGGGGCTCAGAGTTCTAGAGCACGACTGACCACCCCTCTTCCAGGATGAGGAGAGAAGCACCTAGTGTCCTGCCACTCTGGAAACCCGCCTAGTGGTCTGGCACCATGGGAATCTACCCAGACTGCTTTGCAGGACCCAGGCCCCGGGCAAATGGCCGACCACCTTTTGGGGTAACTCAATCCCATGCAGAACCCTGGATTTGCACTGTCCCAAAATATATCTGTGAAGGCGGCTCTATTTAACCAAATGGAGGCTTGAAGCTCATTAATCAGCCTCAATAACCAGCTGAAAATATTATTGCTCTGGGTACTAAAACCCACGTTAAAAAAAATAACATCACTTTCAGGTCAGCTGCCTCCCAGCAGAGGCCCGGCTGGGCGGCTGGGCGCCACGGTTCCACAGGGAGGCAGCCGGGAGCACGCGGGGACAGGCATCCCCAGCCCAGGATCAAAAGGCCTTTCTTTGAGAGTCCATGTCAGGTCACCGCCGCTTGAAGAGCATTTGTGTTGGGAGGCAGAAAACCAACAGAAGGCTTCCAGCTGGGCTTTCCACACTGATTAAGTCACCTGGAGTGACGGGCCATGTCTCCGCCGTGACCCCCGAGAGGCCTCCTATGGAGAGAAGGTACCATGGTGGCTCGGCCGGGTGGGCAGAGCTCAGGCAGGTCACGCTTCCCGAGGCGGGGGACCACCCGGGAACCCACTGCTAGGGGAACACCCTCGCTCAGGTAGTGGGCAAAAGCTGCTGAAATCAGCTGCGACCAGAAAACATAAGCAGCAAAGAAGAGGTTGGGCCAATAGCCCAGAATTTTACAATTAGCGTTGGTTCGATAAATGGCAGCCAGACAAAGACTTCAATGAGAGGAGAGAAAACCACATGCAAGCAATGCCCCCGTGGCCTCCATCAGTAAGGGAGTTCTCTCCAACCAGACAGGGTGCTAGGTCTTATCCTCTTCCCCCAACAGAGGGGACAGGCGCCGGCCTCTCTGCTGTAAGGCCCATTTGGCCCTAACGGCCAGAGCACCAAAGGGCCCCTACGCTAGCCCACTCAGAGGATCTCTCTCCTCCCCAGATACATCCAAGGTGCTCGTTTCATGGGCCTCTCCTCGCACTGTGATTTATGCCGAATGCAGAAATGGCCTTTGGGGCGGGGATGCTGCTGCTAACACAAAGAGCAAAACACTACATTGAGTTTAAGGCAAAAAGAATTACTTATAGATCTCTGCCTGCCAAAGACTATAAACGTCGGTGTGCACCCCAGTTTATAAAGCCAGCGTCTCACCCTCTCGGTCTGCCCTAATTGCATCATCGGTCTCAGAAAATGCCGGTGAAAATATGTCCTCTCTATTAAAACACACTTCCCTCCGATGATTTTTAAAAACACGAAGACCACAAGCCAGTAAAAGGGGACCTGCCACGTTTTCAGAGCAGCCGGCCCTGGTTTACAGAGCCAGAGTCTGAGCCGGATTCTGCTCGGCCTGTGACTCACTTCGGATGTCACCTCCTCCTCCTGGGAGACCTTCTCCGGCCCTGACAAGAAGATGAAGTCAGAGATGCTATGAGGTCCTGCCACCTCCGGCTTCTGTAATTACCGAATGTGGTCAGCTTTTCCAAAGTCCTCGCGGCAGGGACAAGTGACGCGCTGGGCTGGCAGCGCCGCTCACCACGGCCCTTTCTGGAGAAACACCCAGCTCCACCCACACCGGCCTCAGCGCCCTGCCTGTGCTGCCCGTGCGGGCTGCAGGACTCCATCTGCCCCTCTGGAGTCAGCTCTCCACCCAGGCATGGGGCAGGCAAGAATTGCGCCCCCAGCTGGCCGTCATGGTTCCCGGCCCCCTCTTCTGAAGTTGTGTACGCTGTACCTACTGTGTACGTACCAAGCTGTGTACATACCAAGTTGTGTACGCCGGCCTGCATCAGTCCCTCCCCTGGTCCCTGCGGACCTGGAGGCAGCAAAGGCTCCCACTCACTGCGTCAGTGCTGATTTCCCCATCCTGCTAAGCACTCCATCAACAGCCCTGCACTTGCTCGTGGAGGGGCTGTCCACCCCCTGCCAGGACCCTGACTGAGCCATCCTGTGGAGGGCGGGGCCCGGACCTTGCCCCTTCTCTGCTCCCCAGCCAGAATGAAGCAGCACTGCAGAGGGGCGCAACCCCCAGGAGCCCCAGGATCGGGCGGGCCTGCTCAGCCCCAGAGCTCGTGTCTACCTCGGCAGACTATTATTCTCGGGTCTCTAGCTGCCATGAGGGGCCTGCGTCGGGAACACAGTCACTGGCCCTCGTCAGGTCAACAGCGGGGACGGGATCAGAGAAAGGAGGGAGGGAGGAGCCGACCCCTGGGCATGCTGGAGTACAGCTTGAGAGCGGGAGGAGTGACCCCAGGGGGACCCCAGACCATGCCGGCAGCACCACAGACACCAGCTTGTGCGACATAACCTGGCTGGGGCAAAGGCTAAAAGAAGGCAGGAGGAAAGGAGTGTCACACTTTTCTCTTGGGGGAGGTGACAAATTCACCAGCAGCTGTCAGAGTCCTCTTGCAGAGAGGTCATGCTGCCTCCTCCTGCCTGCCCATCTTACTTCTCCCGAGAGCCTCAGCCCCAAGTGGCTCTCTCCCCACGCCCTCCAAAACCCCTGGAGCTCCCAGCTGCTTCTCCTCCTCCCCTAGCCCCAGAATTATTTCTCTGTCTTCACTCTCCAACAGGGCTCATAAGGCCACCGCGGACAGACCTTTGACTCTCCCTGTTAGTCTTTCAGTTCTAAGTGAGAAGAATCCCAGGCTAGCCTAGTCCAGGCAAAGCCATTATTTCTTAGCTCTTAGGATTCAAGGATGGACTGAACAACCAAATCGTGGGGGAATGAAATGCAGCCAGGCCCAGACTATCAGGAACCAGCCACAGGAGCACTTCTGGAACCCACACTCATCCGTGTGTGTGTGTGTGTGTGTGTGTGTGTGCGCGTGTGTGTGTGTGTGTGCGCGCACACACACAGAGGTCTACCAGATGAATGCATTTGTATAAGTGGAATTTTTTCAAGATGACCCTACTCCTAGGGTCGGGCTTTATCCACTGTTCTAAAGGTCTCCATGCCCACCTGAAGAATGATTACTCCCCTTACCCCTCCCCCTTTGGGGAGAGCACAGAAGTGGTAGAAAGACAAGACAAACACTGGGTATGACTCATAAATACCAGAAGTGGAATACTTCACTCCTCCGGTGAGGCTCGGCACGTCGTTTCATTTTACAAATAATTTCAGGATAAGCAGGCATATTTAATGCTAAGTGATAGCCCACTGATTTCAAGTAATTTCCTACAGTTCTGGGCTAATGAATGGCTTGAAGTGCCTTTTAGCATTTCCTGATACAAGACTTCATTTGTTGTATCCTCCTGTCTACAGCTGCTGGTCTCCAAGATGGAGACTGTAATGATTCTTGCCTCCTGTGATTCATGCTCCGGAGAAGTCTCTTCCCACACTGGAAAGTGCTAACGTGTGCAAACACCCTAATATCGGGGACAGGACAGTATGGAACCTCCGAGGCTAGGTCATACCAAACACGGCAGCTTCTAGCACGATGTCGTCAATCGCTGCCCTGGGGAAAGCCAGCCACGAGGTAAGGACACTCGAGCAGACCCGTGGGGAGGTTCACATGGAAAACAGCCGGGGCCTCCAACCAAGAGCCACCGCTCACCCGCCAGCCAAGTGGACACACTTGGAAACGGATCAAGCCTGAGTGACCACAGCCCCAGCCAACGTCTTACTAGAACCTTCTAAGAAACCCAGAGCCAGTAGCACCTCAGTAAATCATCCCAAAATTCTTGACCCACAAAATCCATGAGATGGGTGTTTCTTGTTGGTTCAAGCTGCTCTGTTCTGAGGTAATTTCTTACACTGCCATAGGTAACAAATGCTTACGTATCTGAACCCATAGCTAGTATCACGTACTTCATTAAAAGCTCTCTTCATTTATTCATTTCTCAATCCTTCATTTAATCAGAAAGCAAGTTCCAGAACTTTCTTCTCCTCAGTGTATAGTCCCCGACTGCTAGAACAGAGCATGATACACTACAGACATGCAGGAAATAGGTGCCGAGCAGCTGGTTGGGTATCTGCCGAATCTCCCCTAACCCCAAAGAGAAGAGCCCGGAAAACTTTCATTCATGCCCAGGTGAGGAGACAGGAGGGTCCCCAATGAGCTGGGATGCCACCAAGGCTCCCAGAAAATAGGAGAGAGAGAAGTCGTCTGTGGAAAGACCCTACTGGCCTGTTGAGGTTGACACTGGAGCCCCGTCTGATCCCCTGACCAGATGGGCAAATCCTCTTTGAGGCCAAATCAAGTCACAGCTTTGACTTTGGTCACTGACCCCATTTCTCTGTGGGAAGGGCAATGAGGGAGTCCTTCTCAGGCTCCCAAGAGGCCCGTGACAACTAAGACTGAGGGATGCGTTACCGCTGCGGCCTGCTGAAAGACACACAGCAGTTCCGCTGCCCCGCCACCACCCAGGCCTCACTTTAAAACAGCCACGGGTCTCCTGCTTGACTCGAGAAACTCAGACATTAGGTCGGTGCGGGACGGCAGCGTTTCCTGGGGACTACGTCAGAGCCTGACGAGAACGGGTGATTTTTAATAAACCCCACTTGGTAGAAATTCAACACAGAGGTGGGAACAGTGTGGAAGGTGCCAGCTGAGCCAAGGAGCACCCGGGCTGTATGATGCCTCCTCGGAGTTCCAGTCAGGGTGGAAGGAAAAAACATATTTCAGACGAGGGCTGCGCCAGCCCTGGAAAACTCAATAAAGCCTTCCTGCGTAAAAGAGGTGTTCCAAAGGCTGGCCATTTGACGTCAAGATGGGTGATGAAAAGGCCCTGCTAGCTCCCAGAGATGCAGACAAAATGCGAGGGGCGGGGCCGGCCTCTCTGGTGGCGGCAGCGTGAAGGCGAATGTAAGGAACATTTGTCGCAGCAACACGGGGAGCCAGACTCACATTTCCTTTCCAGAAAAAAAGCTCTTGGTACCGGCCCAGCAAAAGGGAACGTCTGCACAACTAGAATGAAAATGGGCATCCATTGGATTTTTTTTTCTTTTCAAACTGACTATAAGCGTCTAACAAGACACATGGCTGGAAAATTCCACTGGCTCCTGGGTTTAGCCTTGCCCTGCTCTGCCTCATCAACTCTCTAGACGAGTCTCAAAGCTGGCAATGCCTCATCTTTTCCGAATGGGGAGCAGCCTTGGTCCACAGCTCGGTCTTTGGTCCTCATCTCTCCTTCCGCGTTCATCTCCGTGGTCAGCTCACTCAGCCGATGGCCCTAAATACCAGCTCTATGTTGACAACTCTCAATCTTCCATCTCCAGCCCAGACCTTTCTTGCAGACGCCAGACTTGAACATCCATCTCCCCTTGGATGTCCAAGAGACCCTCCAGCCGAGTGTGCCTAAAATGGAGCTCCTGGTCTTCCCCCAAACACACCTCCCACAGCCTTTCCCTTACCCCATCCTTCCATCTGCTCAGGTCAACACTCTGAAGTCATCCGTAACTCTTCTGTCTCACCCACAATGCATCCAAAAATACTGTTAACTCTGCCTCCAAAACATGCCCCAGATTCGTCCACTCACCACTGCCGAATGCCTCCAGGCTGGCTTGAGCCCCCATCAGCCCTCGCCTAGACTGCTATAGCAGCCTCCTATCAGGGCTCCTGTGCCCACCCTCTCCCCTCCAACACACCAGCCAGAGGGATCCCTAAGAAACTGAAGTCAGACCATGCCACTGCTCTGTTCAAAACCTTCCAGTGGCTCCCCATTTCCCTCAAAGTGAAAGTCAAAGTTCTTTAATGGCACAAGGTCTTGCATAATCAGCAGCTCCCTAGACCCCTCTCTGCCCTTGTTCTCTCCAATCCAGCCACAGATGCTGGGCCTGTAGGCCTTTGCATTGGCTGTTCCCCTGTCTGCCTTGCTCTTCCACCACATACTCCCCTGGCGAACTCTCACAGAGGGGTTCAGCACCCACCCAGAGCCAGCATTGCCCCTTTGGTCTGTCTGTGGAGGCTGCACACCCAGCTAATACACCATTCTGCCAGCACAGCCAAGTAACGAGGCTCAGGTGCATGCTGGAGCCAGCACCTGGAGCAGAGGGCACGGCAGGGAGGGGTGGTTGGGGAAGGCTTCTGAGAGTAGAATATGAGAGAAGAAGGAACAAGCAGACATTCTCCTGAGGGGTACGTGGGGGCATTTCAGGCATCAGAGGAAGCCAGAGCTGACAGACTTCAATCTCAGTGGTGGCAAGTCCAAAAATGCAGAGCTCAAGAAAGACCGGGGTGAAGGTCAAGGAAGAATCGTGCAGGTGGGGCCTGGCAGTGGAAGGTCTGGTATTCAGTCTTAGAACTTGGACTCTACCCTGGACGTCAATGCTTCCCAACCCTGTATATACAGTACAGTCATGGGCAACTTGAAAAATGCCAATGTCTATCAGAAGTCAGGACCAATCTAGGGTAATGAGTACCCCTAGTGCCAAACTGTGGTCTCCCAAGTACCGTTTCCCAGTAAAGGAACCAGGGCTCCTTGGAGATACACTGGACTCTAGATCTAGGGCAGGAGAGATACAAGATGAGCTATAACATCACATTCTACCAGACACCAAAGAGCTGCCTGTGACTACTGGGTCCTCTCTAGGGCTGAGAATCCAACCTGGTGGCCAACGATGAGATCACGGAGCATCAATAAGGGTAATGACCACCACACATCGAAATGCAGCCATGTGTAAATCCACCCCTTTCAAACAAATAGGTTACTACTATTGGAAGGTGCTAGTGAACCGTTCGGGTACTTAGAAAACAAACACAGGGAAAGAAGGAAGCAACTCCTGATGAACTTTCTTACCGGGTAACCAAACAGTAATCAAAAGGAAGTGCCCCAGTTAGCAAATGAAAAGGGAAGAACAAAATGAGAATGTCGCCACGCTCCAACCCCTACTTAATCAACACATTAGGGCACCGCCTAAATCAGCCGCCATCTCTACCAGAAAGACAAGCAGGGAGTAATGTCCCCTGATGGAAGAACAAGAAACCACTTATGAAGTCACCCTGCCCCTACCAAAAACAAAAAAAAAACTGAAACTGAATCTGGTCAAGTTTCTTGATTCAATGAGCAATTTGTAAGCCATTCGGAGAAACCCATTCCGTGACGCGCGGGGGGCGGAGCAGAACTCACACTACAGGACGCTCTTGTGGATGGACAAGGAGAGGTGGTTATAACCGTTAAAACATGCCTTTACAAAAAGTAGGAGAAAGTTTGATGATAATAATTACTTTTCTTAGGGCTGCACTAAGGGTGTTGTGGTTATTTTGTGTGTGTGAGAAAGAGCCCTGACCCTTCAGGGATATTGAATTGAAATGCTCACAGATGAAATCATATGTGTGCAATCTGCTATAAAATGCTACCGGCGGGGAGGGCCTGGTGAAACAAGACTGGTCATGAGTTCATAATGGTTGAAGTGGGGTGAAGGGTTCATATATTGCTCTCTGACTTTACTTTTTCCAGTTTGAAATTATGAGAAGTTATGAAACTACTAGCCCCCACCCCCTCTGAGATTCAAATTAATGAGTCTGGGCTTCGGCTCAGGCACTGGTAATTTTTAAGTCTCCCCAGGTGTTTCAATACTCAGTCAAGGTTGAAAACTCTTGTAGTCACCACGTGAGACATGCCGAGAGCCTCCACTGAAACCAAGACAGAGGCTATGGAGGGGAACTGGTCTACAAGGGGTCAAGGAATCAAGCATATGGTCCTGGATTAGATGGGGGAAGAGATGAGGAAGAGGAAGGGGTCAAAGACATTGTGAAGATTTCGGGCTTGGGTGACTATGGGTGCTGGTCTCTGGATCCAGCACATGTCAGGCCTGGGAGGTTTGGGGATCGAGGGGAAGGTGACTTCTGGTGGAGACGCTCGGTGGGCAGTTTGGTTTGTAAATCTAGAGATCCACACCGAGACCCTGAAGCAGACACAGAATCCTGGACCCTACAGGACTGTCCCTCAAACCGAGACAGAGGTCAGGATGGCTACAGCCAAGGGTGGGATTAGGGCCCCTAGGAAACAGCAGCATCTTGGTCTCCTGCCCTGGGAAGGGACACCTGGAAATACCCCATTCCTTTCATGACTGGTTTCCATTTCTTGCCCTCCCACCCACTGTCCACCTTCCTTGGATAGATACCCAGAAGGCAGGCTGCCGGCCCGGGGTGCCCTGCCTTGCTGCACAAGTGCTGAGGAATTCCCGCATAGTCCTATGTCCTGTCCTAACACCCACTGCAGATCAAGCACCTTTTGTTAAACAAATCAATGACTGGCAATCTGAAGGAAGTCTCCAAATGGCATCAAACACGGCCACACGTGCCAGCAGCTGGCAAGACTGGCTTCAAACGGCCAATACATGTTCATCACACGAACGTTTACTTAAAGCCTGTATGTGCCATGCTCTGTGCTAGGCAGGGGTGAAGGGAAAGCCCAGGGTCCTGGCCTCAGGGAACTTGCATTCTAGTGGAAAAGTAGACCGTAAATAAGTACACAAACACAAGCTTCGGAATTTTAGAAAATAGGTTTTCAGCTAGGAGGAGAGACCAAGGAATCCAAGTGTCACCTTGGGGTGGCATCCGGCTTCCCCAGGCAGCACCTTGCATACTGACCAGTATGAGAATCAGAAAAGTGATAGGGCTTCCCTTTAAAGCAGCAGTAACTGCGGCCCGGAGAGGGAGGTGGCTCCTCCATGGTCACCCAGCAGGTGCAGACTTGCAGGCAAGTGAGCATTCTCCAAGTCTGCACTGGAAATTTCTTGGGCAACAATTTCATTCTTTACCCTTCTAAACCATATGGTCTATTTTTTCCTCTGGACAAAAACGATCCCTGATCGTCGAGGACCAAAAAGCCTCCCCAGGAGCAAGGACTTACCACTGAGTCCAGGAACTGAATGTAACACTCCAGCCCGGGTCTGGTTTCGCAGAACTGCCGGAAAAGCAGTCTCCCAATTGGCTGCTTGTCACATAAACTGCAGTAATCTCTGTCTGGAAACAAGAAAAGAAGAACGTGGTGAGTTGCAGGAGAGAGGCAGGCAGAGCCGTCCAATCAACCCACACCTGGATCCAGAGCCCCAGAGGGATGGGGCAAGATGACTGGCAAACTCTCAGGACCCCTTATTTCTCTCCAAGCCGTGTAGACTCAGAGGGGACAAGGGTGGTTTAGAGGAAGGCACTAGTGATGACCCAACCTCTAGTTCTTAGCCCACTCCCCTTTTCTGATGCCCTGATTCCTGTATGTCAGGTGCCAGCAGTCCTGGGGACAGTGACTCTACCCCCTGGATGGCCGATCACCACGTCACATCGCCCACATAGTGACTGGATAAGGGTGGCAGGATGTAACCCAAGCCAGTTCCACCCGGAGTGGACCACAGACTGTGCTGTGCTTGGGCACGCTGAGCAGAAACGCTCTCTCTTCCTCTGGGGCCTCGGGTGCACGGGTGTGAGGCCGAGGTCGGCTGCGGTGCCCTTGACACAGCAAGGGAAGCTGCTATGATGACAAGGCTCACACACAGAGGAGGTCAGCGCTGGGAAAATGACAAAAAGTGAAGTCAGTGTCCTCGCAGCGTCATGAATCTCTGGATCAAGCCTCTACAGCTCAAACCACATCTGAAAAGCTTATTTATGACCTTTGTTTAGAGCAGTTTGAAAAGATCTAAAAATTCCTTGTGATTCAAAGCCCTTCAGATTATGAAAACCCTGCGTTTGCCAGCTGAGGAGCTAGAGGCATGGAAACAAGAAGTGACCAGCCCTCAGCCACACAGCAGCCAAGAGAGCTCCACAGAAGAAATGTAGCGCGAGACTCCGGGGCTGGAGGCCTGGAGACCAGGTGCTAGTCATGACCTGGTGTGACTTCCAGCAACTCACTTGCTCTCTCTGGGCCTCAGTCTTCCTCTGAACAATAAAGGTGCCTGTTGGAGGTAAGATGGGGTGCGGGGGGGGTGCGGTGAGTTGTGCCTTCTGGCTCTTCCTGCGATGATGCTAAAGCCTCTGCAGGAGGTTTCTCTGGCCAGAAAGATGCTCAGTGGACTGACTGAGTCATGTTACCTCGGACCCTCTCAAGCACTGATACTGGACTTTTGTGTAGCTGCACTAGAAACAGTCGGCTGTCCTCATGGGCAAACCGGGAAGAGGGTGAGCTAGACTTCAGGAGAGCTACCCGAACAAAAGGAAGGACTATATCCTCGCCCACTGCAGAGAAGGAACAAGGACAATCATCCCCGGAGCGGAGGTTTCTCTGAAGATAAGGAACACCATGAGGAGACATGAACACAACCATCATGTCCACTCACGTTCACATCCAAAGAGTTTAGCCACAGAAAGTAAAGCTGCGACTTGTAGGGACGGTGGTGGCTGTGAGCAAGGGCTCTGGAGCTAAATCGCCTGGGTTCAAACGCCCGCCTCACCATGCGCCCCTGTGTCCTGAGGCATCTGACTTAACACCTACACCCCTCAGTCTCCTCATCTGTAAACTGGGGACACTAACCATACCTATCATCTAGGACTGTCGTGGGGATTAAATAAGACAACGCATAGAAAAGACTCCGAACAGAACCTACCATACAGAAAACGCTTACTAAACACCACCCGCTATCATCGAGTTGGTGGGTGTCTTGGTCTCTATCCCCACTCCTTCAAAGAATCTCTGTTCCGAGATCGTAAAAACCCAGCCCTAGGTTCTAAAGGAGACTCGCGATGGACACGTGACCCAGTTCTAGCCAACCAGAGCCCTCATCTCCCAGTCACAATAGGGTGAGGGGATGGGCACATGATTCAGCCCTAACCAATCAGAGGTCCCTGTTTTTATCACAGTGATAGGTTCAGAAACAGTCATGTGACTTGGCCCCAGTCAATGAGAGCCCTGTCTGTCTCCGGGCCGCCATGATAGGTTCAAGGAATATGACCTGAGTTGGTGGGAGCCTTCTAGAAGTTAAAGGAGAGATGTCTGCTTTTCCCTGGAATGCCAAGGTTTTAGGTCAGTCAGCTAAGTGCCACAATTGTCTTTCCCAATAGGCAGTGAGAACCCACAAAGAATGAAACAGGGGAAGCTGGGGCTGAATGCAGAAGACAGAAACCCGGCGCTGCCAACATCACAGGAGCCCCTGAAGCCACCCTCACCGAGGCCAGCCTGGTGCCGGCACATTTATTTACCCGACAGAGTGCTGAAGTCAGCTGGCCTTGGGCTTTTGTCTACTGCAACTCAAAGAGCAAGTCCCGAGGTGTCCAGGCTGGAGAGATTTACAGCCCACTTATCTCAGGGATAAACTGCCTGAGGGCAGCAACTTTTTGTGGGGATTCATCAGTTCTAAGTACAGTGTGTATAAGACAGCAAACATCTCTCATTCTCTCCTGAATGGATACTTTGATCAACATGGATAGCCGCCTTCAAGTTCCCCTCCTGCTCCCCTCCTCAAGTGGGTCAGGGGCTGAAACTAGCCTTGGACGGTTGCCTTAACTCAGTTACCTTTCCACGCACAGATGGTTCAAAATAGCCATTCCAATGAACATTTAGCCTGCCTCCGTGTGGGCCAGAATGGCTGGGGTGGGGAGGAATGGGACGCAGTCCCAGCCCTCAGGGAGCTCGGACTCCGTTTGGAAAGGGTGAAGTGTGTGGATGAGCAGACAAGATCCCAAGTGACAGTGATAAAATGTCAAGTTAGATGAGTGTTACCGTCAGCCACAGCAGGGAATCGGGGAGGAGGCAGCTGAGAGGTGACAGGTCTGTAGCCCGCACCTGTGAGCGTGATGCCTGTAGATACCGCCTGCTTTCTCACTGCCTCCCACTCGACTTGATTCCCACCCCCACCCAAGGTGAGGAAAACAAACTTCCTCACCCTTTCCCAATCAGCTGAGTGTCCCCAGCACAAATACGGAATGGAAGCACATTACCCAGTGTCAACCTCCAGTTTCATTCAATTATGGCCGCCAGAACCACACTGCTTATGTGCTTGGAGCAATGTGCCCCTCCCCATTTCCAAAAGCAATTAAGAGATTTCATGTACCATCTTGTGATTCCTTAAGGGTTCATCTGACAGGATTTTCTCTCCATATGGCATTTGCTGTCAGCATGGAAACAAAGCCATTACAAACTCGCAGCACAGTAAACACCATGCGATTCCTACACAAGCTGTCAGCACCTCAGTTCCGTGCCTCTCTCAGCTGTACAGAGGATCCCAGGCAAGAAAGCCACTCACTGGAAGCCCAGAAAGAGATAAAAGAATCAGTAAGCATCTATTTGGATTCTTTTCTCAGGCTTATATAAAGATAAATGGGCCTATCTTCTGAGAAAGCATCGCTACTGCCACCAACAAAATCGGAGTGTGACGTTTGCAGTTCCTTTAGAAATGAAGAACGAGGGCACAGACGGGAGACAAGGATTTGGAAGTTGATCAGTGTGCCGGGAGGAGATGTAAATTGCCAAGTGCAAACCCAAGGTGTGGGTTGCTCCTACAAAGTGAGAGGACACAAGTTAGAAGCTTGGGGAGGTCTCCAGTACATCTTCAGAGTGGACCCTTTCTCTTGTTTGCTACAGAAACCTCCCTGTCATTTAAATCCAGCTTGCAGGGCCCCGCCCACACTCCTCTCTGAAGTATAGTCTGTTGGGTGTGGTAGGGAGGGCCCTCCCGGAAAGAAGGGCAGAGATTTTTCTCTCTGTCTCTGAATCTCTCTCTCAGGCTGGGAGAACCCTGGGATGTTATGCACACAGCCACATATGTGCTGTCCACACACACGCATACACACTAGCTCTTCTAGAACATGAGAACCCTGCTTTGGGCTACGTGCTTCATTGGTCCGTCCTTCCAAGCCAGAAAGAAGCTGTTATTATATAAGTTATGAGGGGGAATCAGGCTCCTCTATCCCAAAGTACCCATCAATCATGTAATTATTTTACTCTTGCGGGTCCTTCACTTAACAAACTGTCTTCCAAGGTCTCCTGATTTTTTTATACAAGAAGGTTCCTTCAACTTTAAGACTCTCTTCTTGAATTCAACACCTGGGGGCAGGGGTTTGGATGAGTGGGAGGAAGCACACCTTATATTTACTGGTAGGTTAATGATGCACAGTTAATAGCTGGTGGTCAGTTAGGACCAAGAATGGGGTGTGGCCTTTGTGATGTGACGTTTGACCTTGGCTGTGGTAATAGAGGTCTAGTGGACATGGCAAACTGAAGCATATTTAGACAAAGGTAACAGGAAATGGGGAAAGGTCTATGAAGCCCCTTATAAGCTCTAGGACACTGAGATGTTTCCTTGATATAAAGGAAGAGTGCCCCAAGGAGGGGCTGGGTTCACTGTGCACACAGGAGCGTCATGGGAGATAACATGTTGCAAAGGCAGGCTGGGCCCAGGAAATCACTGGGCTCCAAGGCCAAGGAGACTGGATGGATTCAGTGTCCCATTAGGGACCAGTGATTTTAGAGCATATGTGATTCAAGTAGAGTCCACAGAAAGGTGGATGATGATGGGATGGGGAGCAGAGAGACATGAACAGAGAAGGTCACTGGTTGTGGAGCCACTGATGAATGGGTAGGGAGGGCGCAGTCCCTGTGGTAGGAATCCTGCTTTGGTGAAGAGCTGGATTGAATCAACTTCAAGAAAACCACATGTGTCATTAGTGTCTTCAAGGGTTTGATACCCCCCGAGCATGCCCATGAACAGGAAGGCAGGATTGCCACACTTTTCTCTAACACTGAATTCCAGCCATGCCTTCAGATAGAACCATTTCTTCCCAGGATAGTCCCTTTAGCAAATTGACAGATGCTTGCTGAACCCTGAATGGGCAATGTGTTCTGGGCCTTGTTATGAGCATCCCTTAGAGCAGACAAGTCACCACAGACTTTGTCTTTGTCCTAAGCAGTCTGCCTAGCTTATGGCAGGAAGTCATGGCAGGAAGAAGGCGTGTTCACAGACAGGGCTAGTGAGAGTCCATGAAACTAGTCAGGTCTAGTTTCATGTCTCTGAAACAAAATTGCATAAGGCAGGCCTGGGGGGAATGGTTGGGAAGGTGTCTCGGCATAGACAGCACAGAATGTTCTGGTGATGTTGGGCCCGTGGCAGGGGCGGTACCATGGGAGAGCACCCTGGAGCATGGAATGGGAATTGACTACCTTGCAGACAAAAATGCCAGCAGAGGCCGAGCGCTGGGGAAGAAAAAGGAGAAGGTCAAAGCCTGAGAAATGGAGCCAGAAGTTGGGGGGATGGGCAAGGAGAAGCTACAGTGAGGAGGTAAGTCCTCGTGTGAGAAGCCAAGAAGGCCAAGAGGTCATGGCCAAGCACGGCAGAAGGTGTGTTTAGTGCAAGAATTCAGGGCTAAGTTTGTGACCACCACAGGGAGCAAGTGAGTAGACCTTGAAGAATTTCTTAAAAGTATTCAGAGGTTCCTCAGAAAATTACAAATAGAATGACCTTAGGATCCAGCATTTCCATTTCTAGATATTTATCCAAAAGAATGGAAAGCAAGATTTCAGAGATATCCGCGCTCCATGCTCATTGGGATGCTCTTCACAATGGCCAAATGTGGAAACAATCTAAATGTTCATGGACCAATAGATGTTTTTTTTTTTTTAATGTGGCATAAACATACCATGGAATATTATTCAGCCTTTAAAAAGAAAGAAATCCTGGCACACGTGACAACATGAAAGGACCTTGAGGTGCTAAGTGAGATAAGCCCACCACAGAAGGACAAATATTTCATGATTCCACGTCTATGAGGTATCTAAAATATACAAACTCTTAGAAACAAGGGTAAAATGGTGGTTGCCAGACTAGGGGACAGGGCAGTGAGGAGACGTTGTTCGATGGGTATAAAGTTTTAGTCCCGCAAGATGATTAAATTCTAGAGCTCTGCAGTACTGCGTCATGCCTACAGTTAATGATACTGTATTGTGCACTTAAAATTTTAAGAGGGTAGATCTCATGTTTTTACAATATGTTTTTACAATAATTTTTTAAAAATAGAACAGCTTAAAAAAATAAACAGAAAGTGATAGTTGCTTGGGGATGGGAGGTGAGGCAAGAAGGGACAGGAATCAGAATGTAGTGTTAACTGAGGGTGTCAGCAAATACAGTTACTTGGTAATGAACGTAAGTGCCTGGGAATACACAGGCGAACATGCAGGCACGTGCACATAGATAAGCTATAAGCATGTCCTGAAGGTCTAGGCACAGCCCAGTCACTTTCAGTTTTACCCCACATAGTCGGGTTTGATGCTCACCAAGTTACAAGATAAGGGCCCTGTCCTCACCACTACACCTCATGGTGTTGGATGCTGTGCTGAGAGCCTCTCCTTGTCTTCCAGCCTGTTCTCATAATAACCACTCATGGTACCACTCCCTCAGGTCTACTGGAAAGGATACCCACTGTAGACTAAACGTGTCTCCCCAAATTCATACACAGAAACCTAATCCCCACTGTGGCAGTCATGGAAGGCAGGGCCTTTGGGGGTGATCAGGTCATGGGGGTAGAGTGCTCACGAGTGGGATTTGTGCCCTGATAAAAGAGATTCCTGAGAGCTCCCTCACCCCTTTGCCAAGTGAGGACACAGCAAGAAGATGGTCGTTTATGAAGCAGAAGGCGGGCTCTCACCAGACAGCAAATCTGCCAGGACCTTGATTTTGGACTCCCAGTGTCCAGAACTGTGAGAAGTACATGTCCGTTTAAAATACCCAGGCTGTGGTATTCTGTTTTAGCAGCCAGAGTGGACTAATTTGCCCCATAGTCTTGGGCAAGGCTTCTGACCAGGGGCCCGGCCGCCTCACGTCTCCCGCGGGCAGGCACCCCGGGAGAGGCCACCGGTGGCCGCCGTGGATCAGCACCACAGGAGCGCGCCTGCCCGGTCTCAGCACTCAGCAGGCCCCACGTAAGCTGTAGCCCCCAGGCCAGATCATAGCTCCTCTAGAAGATGCAAGAAATGGTGGTTTTTACTTCTCTGAAAGTTCAGAAAGAAAATGGGAGGTAGCCGGTGAAAGGGGACTTGACTCCATATCACCAAAGAAGGCAAAAGCCACCCCTCCTGCGGCAGAGCCACGGACTCCCAGCTCGGAGGGGGCAGGGGCCGGGCCTCTGCCAGCCTCCTCTGCCTCCCTGGGAGTCTCCCTCTCACAGGGAAGCCACATGTCCCCACAGCACATGGCGGAGGTTAGGCTCTCACAACCCAGTCAATTCCTTCAAGACTCTTAACCCCCGGCGGACTCAGAAACAGGAATGTTATCGATAGTGAAGAGAAATAAATGCTGTCACTGTTTTCATTCTTTTCGAGTGACATGAAATGGGAACATACTTTCTTAATTAAGAGCTGTGGTATGCGGACGCTTGGAGGGCAACCAGATTTTCCCAACTGAAGGCCAGAACACAGGCAGCGAGGACAGCGTGGCTCCCCTCAGAAGGCCACAAACCCAAGTGAGAGAGGCCGCCACCCCCTCCCCGGCCCGGAGAGTTGGCGTCAGTCCCTTGCTTGTGGATGGGGAGCAAGGAGAAGTCGTGGCTTGGGGGGTGGGGTGTCGCTGACTGGAACCTGCTTGGGACTGATTTCATTGTTGCCCCAGGCACTCCTTGAACCGGAGCCAATGAAAATGCACGTTCCATTTCAGAAGTAAGAGCAAGAAAGGCGGCTTCCTGAGGAAATGGAAACGCTAACACGGCTAACACCGGAGCCCTTGGAAATGAAACCACATGTTTATTGTACATGGGGGGTGAGGGGGGGGTCCAAAAGCGATTTCTGGAACCATCTTTCTACCAACTGGAGGTTTATATTAGTTTGTGTTGTTTCATTTTTATTTTATTTTATTTGACATTGTTTTTCCAAAGTACCAGGGGTGGGTTGTTGCTGGGTTTTTTTGGTTTTGTTTTGTTTTTTTTTTTTTTTTTCTTTTTTCTCTGTTTTTTTAAGGGGTGGGGAGGGGCTGATAGGTCCTAAGGCAATTTAGGAAAACAGATGTGAGGAGACTGGATTAGGCAGGACCCATGAGCCCTTCACTTTGCCGTACTCCAGGTCTAAAACAATAAACAGAAAAGTGATTTGAAAACAGCTTTCTCTTAAAAATTCCTGCCAAAGCTGGAAAAAACAATCGAGTGTTTGCTCTAAGGAAAAAGCTCTCTGACGTTTGAAAGGGAAGATAGCATCACGGATAATGGCAATTTTTCACAGCCCACCTCTTGGAAGGCGCAAAGGAGGAGAAGGGAAACATTTGGTATTTGGTTAGCAACAGCTGAGTGGGCTCCTAGTGCTTCAAGAGAGATGTTTTCATGTGAAAAGAAAATGACATATGGCACATTACACAAACACACCCAAGCCAAGCCCCATCTTCCTGTGCCTTTTGTCCCCCTCATTCTGGTCTTGAGTTTTGCTGAGAGTCTGGGAAGGAGCAGGGGGCTGAGCTGGACAGGACACGGAGCATATGCTGTCACCGCGGAGCCCTCCGGGCAGTAATGGGGCCCCAGAGTCAGGCAGTGACCTCTCCCTTATCCTCAAGGCCAACAAAAGCAAACAATTTAGACATTCCCTTGCGGTGGGAATGAAACTAAGAATCGGGTGAGTAAGTGGAGGAGTGGGGGGCCTCGGTGGGCCCAGGTAGACAGAGGCACCATGGGCAGCAGCTGGGGTGAGTCGGGGGCCCAGATGGGACCCGGGTTCCAGGCCTGGCTCTTTTACCCGCCATCTCCAGATGAAAGGCCCGAACCCCCGTGCTCTGAGTCCTCTCCTACATGCAAGCCCACTGCTCTGTGATTGGAAGCCTGCCTTCCATGCCAGTACCGGGTGAGCAAGACAACCAAGAGGTCAGCAGAAGGGCACCTGCTCCATCAGCAGTGCGGGCTCTGGAAAAGGCCAGGCAGGAAGGAGACACGCCAACGTGTGGCCTCTGGTTCTTTCTATTTCTCTAGATTCTCAATATTTCTATGAATAAGGAGAACGCAACTACTCTAAAAGCACAGCTGCAAAACCACTGAGACCAAGGAGGCCTTTGGAAGCAAAGGAGCTATAGCCACTAGACATGACCCCTTTTTAGGTGTGGGGCCTGGGTCACAAGCAGGTGCTCAGCACTCCATGTTCACCCCGAGTGGCCTGTGAGGGAAACTTCTGGAGAGCTGGGACCAGGCCAGCGGTGGCACCAGCCACTGGGACAGCTCCATCAATGGTGCTCTCCCTTCGGGGTGAGCCAGCGGCCTCCCTTACTCCACTCTGCCCACAACCATCCTGAGGACCCTATCCTCTACAGTCAGTCTTTCTACAAGCTTTGTTTCTCCTTGAAAAGAAATTCCCTTGCAGATACACCCAGGCCAACTGCATCAAATCTCTGGAGGTGGTGTCGGGGGTGTTCAGGCTCCCAGGGCTCTGTGTTCGATGTGCGGTTTGCTCACCTTTCATCCCCAGCGCCGGGATCAGAGCCTGGCCGAAGCAGGAGCGCAGGCGTAGGTGGTAACGAACCAATGATGGAACAAGCGAATGAATGAATCAATGTCATGTGGAGGCCACTGGCTTCCCAACGGGGCAGTGCAAGTCTCAGGCCCACACTCCCTTGACACACCCGCAGTGCTGAATCTGCCACAAATGAAGGTCTCCCTGTGGCAACTGGATGATAGAGTTGTTCCTAGTGGGGCTTCAGTCCAAGGGAAACAAAAGGGCTCGGGGTGCCCAGGCCCGAGGTGACGCTGGCCAGGCTGCGTGCTGCACTCGGAGGGGAAGCCGCCGTGGTGGGTCCAGGACCCCCAGACGTGAAGTGGGCCTGAATGTGGGGCCCTGCCTGGCTCGCTGCTTTCCAGAAAGCTTGGCCAGGGCCATGGGAATGGGACCAGGGAACTGGACTTTGCCTCCAGTTCTTCCTCTGATCCCTGCACGACCTCAGACCCATCATTGTCCCTGGACCTTGGTTTCCCCTTTTACAAAATGAACCCAATGAACAACAGGAGCTTCGGTGTCCCAGCTCCCAACTTGGAAGTTCCCAGGGAGACTGTAAGGAGCCTGGTGGGGATGGAGACACCACAGGGCTCGGGGCCTTTCTCCAACATCAGAGCTCCAGGTACAGTGCACAACCTTGGAGTCCTTCAGCCCACAAAGCTGCCTTCCCACCTACATCTGCGGCCAGAGCAGGAACAGAGTGAGCATGAGGTTAAAGACAGTACTTCCAGAAGGCCCAGGAGCCCTGGCTTTCGTAGCAGCCTGCTACAGTTTGCTGTGAGGCCCTAGGGTTGTTGCTCCCCATCTCTGTGCCTCCGTTGCTCTCGGGCGCTCTTCCAGTTTACCTTGGATAGCAATGCCTGACCCAGCCTTACTGTGAGCTGCCGTGGCCTGGGAGGTGTGGGGGCTCTGAAGCCTCGGGGCTGGGCCATTCAGGGCCCTTCACCTGGAGCTACGAGCTAAGGAAGCAAAAGCCGCAGGAGGGCGGGGCCCGGAAGGGGCG
Organism: Nasua narica; assembly: GCA_028533885.1. Taxonomy (NCBI): domain Eukaryota; kingdom Metazoa; phylum Chordata; class Mammalia; order Carnivora; family Procyonidae; genus Nasua; species Nasua narica. The sequence goes on along the minus strand of CM052812.1, from coordinate 64,304,179 downwards.
GGGCCAGCGCGGGCCCAGACAAAGGAACAGCAGCCCCTGTGCAGAGAGGCGGCCCCCTTCTTCCTGAGCCGGAGACCAGGGCCCAGTGAGGCTCACAGCTGTGCTGGCCCAAGGCACTTGGGAAATGAATGCCCGGGAAGGGGAAGGCCACTGATGATCTCCTGAAGGTCCATACGTCTCAGGGTCTGAGGACCCCAGCTGCAGTGAGCCCCCGCAGGGACTCGGCCAGCCTTAGTCTGCGCCCTCCTGGGACAGGAAGCACTTCACCTGCAAAGTGACAGGCACTCTTTATCAGCCTTATGTTAAGTCCATTCTTATTTTGAGGCCAGGTCTGTCCTTCTGTAGCACCTGCTCCCTGGTCCTCATTCTTGGGATACAGAGGACAAATGTTAGGTCCAGGTTTTCTCTGCTCCTGGATTCTTCTCTCAGGTAAACCTCTGGTTTTCCCCAGCTGCTTCCTCATAACTCCTAGAATACCAGCGACCCGGCACGCCCGAACTCTGCTTCCCCGAGGATTGGAGCTGGGAGGCCTGGGCCCCCTGGAAACGGATCCAGGTTTTTGGTAATTAAACGTGAGACCATGTCAGCAACTCCCATCAGGCCATCTTTGCCTAAGTCGGCCCCAGACCCAAGAGGGGCTACAGTGGGAGAGATGGGCACGTTCACAGGCACACAGAGCTCCCCCAATACCCATGTTCCAGGCAAGAGATGGGAGAGGTATGATGCTTCTGCAGAAACAAACGCAGAAAAAGCTGGAGTCTCAATTCAGACTTTGCTCAGCTCAGTTATAGGTCAGGGGTGTCCGGATTTCAGATATGGATTTTTATAGCATTTGGCAGAGCTCGTTTTCACAAAGAGAGGACCTTCGGGCCAGACGGTGACTTTCCCACTTGACCACCTGATGTATAGTGATAATCGTAGAAACGATAAGAGCTAACATGAATGCGGCGCTTGCTGTTTACCAAGCCCCTTGCTAGGCATCTTACATGCTTGTCTCCTGCAGGCCTTGGAATAAGCCTATGAAAAGGATGCTGTGATCAGTCTGTTTTCAGATGAGGCCAAACAATGAGTCACGGAGAATGATGAGCACCAGGCCACAGAGCAGCAAATGACAGAGGTAGGATCTGAACTCAGCTCCTCCTGATACTAGAACAACTGTTCTGGAGCTTTGAGCTTCTAGAGACCCACAGCAGCAGCAGGCAAGGACCTGGGACCCTGAGAGGAGGGATGACATCTCACCGATGACACCATTTGGCGACCTCTGGGGGCCCACAGGGGAGGGCGCACCCTGGTAACACAGACATACCAATGACCAGTGGTCATTCCACTTCCGTGGGCCCAGGGCTGCTGTGCACACCATATCTGGGAGCTCCGGCCACATACTAAGGACTAGAAAAGCCGTGACAGCTCAGGGGCTGGCTATCAGCTGGACAGTTACACTCTGCAGGCTGGGCCAGCGCAGGAGAATTACTTGGAATGCCCTCTCTCCCCTCCCCCTCCTCCCCTCGAACACCTGACCCACGTCTGCTGTCCCCTCCCTGGCTCTGAGCTCCTGCAGCTCCGATGCCCGCCGCACACCTGTGCTCACGTAACTCCTGTTCTGTCTCATTCCTCTGGCTGCTGTCCTCGGACTTGGCCTGGGCTCCTCAGCTGAGCTGCAAATTCTCTCTCCGCTGCCACCCCCTCTGCACTCTCTGTAGAGTCTGGGACAGTGTGGACACTATAAGGTCACCGATAAATATACGACGGATTAAAGCAGGAGCAGCCATGAGAAAAGTTATTCACTAGGATCCTGTTTACACTTCTTTTGTCAAAACAAATCCTTTGCTCCTTGAAGATAGAAGCCTTAAAGTCCTCAGTGTCTAGAAGTAAATGCTTGGCTTTTAATAGGGGGTTGGAACCGCATTTCATAGCACATTCCTGGGCGCGGACCTACGTGGAGGCAAGTCCTTCAGCCAACAGGACAGAAGTCCAAGCAGAGCTGGACCCAACCTGGAGCAGGCAGGGCCCAGACCGCCTGGTTCCCCGAGAACCCCAGCACCTAGCCCGGAGCCCGGCGTGGCCAGCCCAGAGCTGGCACACAGCAACATTGGACGAGTGAATGAATAGAATACGTTAACGACCTAACTCGTCCATTTGCTTGCTCTTGGCGATAGTCTAACCTACTTGTTTCCAAATTCTTCCCTGTGCTGAGACAAGTCCATGAATGGGTCTGCCCCATGGGAAATGGAGCCCCTTTCCAGCGCTGACATCACCTCTCCCCCACCATGCAATAATATCACAGCTGGAGAAAGGACATGTCACAGAGCATGGTCTGAGACCTGGCAGAAAACCTGAAGGAAAGCCAGTCTGACACCCTCCCCTCCCAGAGGGGGAAACTGGGGAAAGGGGCCCATCTTATTCATCACCCCAGGACTTGTTCCGCTGCCTCAGGTGCTCACAGGCCCTGGAATAGAGTCACCAGGGAGCGAAAGTCCTCTAGTAAAACTCAAAGACCCCCCACCCAAAATCTCCCCCCACTCAGGTCTGGTACAGAGAGAGGCCCAGCCAAGCCTCTCAAAACTCCCTCCTGGGACGTGGCACTTTGGAGCCAAGTAGACGCTTTTAATTGTCAAGAAGAAAAAAAGCAAAGACCTCATGCATTTTCATTTTTATCTAAGTAGAAGGGCACAATCACTTTGCCAGCGTGCAGAACACCCCTTGCCAAAACCCACTTATTTTAAACTAAAGCTTCCTCAGCCATCCAAGTACAGAACCACAGCACGCAGGCCCCAAAGGCACACGCTTTTCTTTGGTCCCTTCATTCCTTCTTTCTTTCTTTCACATATCTTGTAGCTGTCTAGACCGCGCGAGTTCCGCTCAGCCTGGAGCACGGCCCTCCGTTAATGCTTTTCCTCTTCCCTCTGGCTCCAGGCTTGTAGTAGACATTTCGACAAATATTTATCCGATGCTAAGCCTCAGAGGTATCCTCAGCTACTCAGCACAAGACAGATAGCTGGGAACAGGGGGGAAAAAAAAGATTGGGATGATCAGAGAAAACCCCTACTTCTAAATGGTCTGAAAATGTAACCCATAATGGCTGTTTGTTTTAAATTATTCCTTGCCAAGAACAATGTTCAGATGATCGAAAAATTCCACACTGGAACCTCCAGTGCTTACTTATTTTTCATTCTGAGCACCTGCATGGAAAAGCAGCTTTGTTCAGAAAATGTAACCGGTGAAAGGCACGGGAGAACTCTCCACAGCTCCTATTCAGCACGCTGGACCAGAGCGCCTCTGAGGACGTCTTCCTGGGGACCTGGGCTCTGCCAGGGCGGGCTGGGACTGCGTTTTGCTCTAATCGACTCCGGGCTGAGACCAGAGCATCGCAGGAGGAAGGCAGAGACCCTTCCTTGCAGACAGGGTCTGTGTGGGAGCCAGCGGCAGACAAACTGGACCCGGGCATCATTGGAACCCAATCAGGAATGTATGTGGCACAGCCCAAGTGACCCACTACTAGGAGAGAATCCAGTTATTCCCGAAGGGGGCTCGGAGTCAGATTTCCAATGGGAGCACAGCTCACAGACGTCATTCATGGTTGGGGTTAAGCCGACGGGATACCCTGAAGCTCTAGTCCAGACCAAAACAACTGTAGAGCTCCACCCTTGAAGGGAATCCTTCTGGACCTGGCTGCCTTCTGGTGGTTGGTCACAGAAGTCTCCAGGACCCTTATCTTCGCAGCCAGCTTTGCTCAGTTCATTAGCTGGGCTGGATCTGATAAGCCAGGGCCCCCTTTCCCACCCTTCCTTTAAAACTGATTTCTTGAGCACCTACATGGTGCCCTGTGCTGTGCGAGGCCAGAGGATCAAGTGATCTCTAGAAATACCTAGCACCCCGAGCACCCACCCAAAAAGCCGGTCCAGCTCTGGGCTCTTTCCCTTGGCGCTAACCCAGAAGTCCTCCAGGATGAGAAGCACCGGAGGGGTAAGGGGCAGAGGCAGGAACTCATCTCCTAGCCACCTTTGCCACTAGGTGTGGCTAGATGACCAAGCTTGCAAAGGAGTGTGCCAGAAATCATGGCTCCAAGTTAGTGCCGCATCATGCCCTTAAAGAGAAAGGGTGTGCGCCTTTCCCTTCCTACAGACAGACACGCCGGGGAAGGCAGATGCAGTGGGCTGCCATCTGGGACCATGAGGAGGAGGGCTACACCTGAGGGACAGAAGAGACTGGAACGGAATGGCCACACAGAAGTTCCGTAGCAGCCCTAGACCCCTACCCGAGCCCTGTTCCAGGAGAGAGAAATAGGCTTCTACCTGGTTTAAACCAGCTTAGCCTGCATCTTTGTTACAGCAGCCAAACCTGTAATCGACCCAACCAACCACGTGCCAGCTGTTTGACCTTTTTTGAGACGTATTTTCTTGGTCCTCAAACGGAGATCATGATAAAATGACCTACCCCCTAGGTGTGCCTCTGTCAGGGCGCTTAGCATGGAACCTGGCACGTGCTAGGCCCTCAGTGAATCCTGTCCAGCCACTGGCCATTCCCATCCCAATCCCCTGCGCCCAGCCCCTTCGCTGCCCAACCAGGAAACAGTGTGAGCGCACACCGCCACAGAAGGGTTACCCAGAGCCGCCGCTACCCCCCTGAGCCTCATCTACTAAATCAGGCGCCGTTTCACAAGCTCCTTTGCCACAGAGTGGGAGACCGAGAGGTCACTTCAAACACAGTGCACCCACCTGACTCCCCCCTGCACGAACCAGGTGGCTGAAATATGGCTCCAAGGGCCCCGGGCTCCTCTGACAGCCCCTACACGCAAGCAGAGAGAGGACTGTCTCTCTGATGGAGGAACGGCACCCACGGCTCAAAAAGCTTGTGTTCTTTTCTAAAGATGGTGACCCGAAAGGCAGAACATTATTCCCCCCTGTCGAACACAATTCAGTCTCCCCGCCCCGCTACGAAATCCTGGGTCATTCACATTGAAAGAATATTTTAGTAAGAATTATAGTTCGGATGCTGGGAGGTTCTGAAGTCAACAGAACTGGTTTTCTGTATATTACATAAAATAAACACTCTGGTTCCAGGAACTCAAGGGAGCACACTGAGAACCACATTTGTTTTCCCAAGATGCATGTGTTGCAGCCACATCAGACTCATATGTCTCTAGGGTCCCCAAAGGGCACAGGCGAGGGGCAATCCCAAACTGACCACACCAGCCCCTGGGCCGATATCACCTTTCCTCAGGAGAGCTGGGCAGGCAGGTGAGCTATGAGCACCCGAGGAGCAGACATCTATGCCGGCTCTGACCCCAGGCTCCGTGTAAGTGGCTAAACACAAGACTGTATACGGGGCAACTAAGGCCTTCCTAAGAACTGACATTCCTGTTTTTAAATATTGACTTCCTTTTGTAGTATCACTGCCTCCAATGGTCACAGAGCACAGAGTGGGGGCAGCCTGCAGCTGGGGACCACAATTCTAAGAGCTGCCTTTCCAGTCGGAAGCCCCTCTGCGCCTCACCCAGGGCTGGGCACCAGCATGGGCCCCAAGTCTGGGGTCCCATCACTGCCCCTCTGAGGCACTCAACACAGGGGATCTTCGAAATCTGCCTGGATAAGATTGCTTGATGACTTCCCTCCCCACCTTTGGCCTGGAAATGGAGCCCAAGCCCTGCTCGTTGGGTTCAGGGCTGTGCTCCCCAGAGCAAGACCTGGTGCAAAGCAGGTTCTCGGAATGGGAGAATGAATGAATGGGGACCAGGGCTTGCTGAATAAGGGAATGACTTTGATCACGATGGAGGTGAAGCCTTCCCATCCAGGCAGTCAGAGTGCAGCAAAGACCACCCACTGAAATGTATGTGGCCATCCGCC
>CM052812.1:64255945-64298236 GCA_028533885.1 Nasua narica | reverse complement strand
CCCCCCCCCCCCCCCCCCCCCGCCACCGCCTCACTTAATGCTACCCTGTGGGGTGGAGAGTACTTCCCTCTGGCATAGCCAGTCTAAGGGACTTGCCCAAGGTCATAAAGTGGCAGTGGAGAGGCTCACCCTTGGGAATTGGAGGGAAGGCAGCAACTTGCTCTTCCCTTAAGAGGAAGCCACCATTTCCCAGCAGAGAAGTAGGGGAGCCCCAGGCTCAGAAACCCTCAGGGCCTCCACCAGGGAGGAGGGGAAACTCAGGGTGACACGGGGCCTGGGAACAGGGAACAGAGCATGACCCCGACAAAGGGCTCTGGGCCAGGTGCAGAGAAAGAAGATAAGGGATGGGAGATGCAGGGAGGGTAAATATTCTCCTAACTAGGGGGCTGCAACAACTTTAAGTACTTTAGGACGGGACTACAAGAGGGGGATTTTCCTTCTCCTTCAGGTTGGGGTTTAAACTCTGAAGAGCAACTTACTGAACACCTTTGGGGCCCACCAGGGGCCCAGGTGAGCCAGGCTGAGGGACAGACATAAGAGAGGCCAAAGACAGGTTCTGCACCCCTCAAGTGGATGGGCTCACAGACTCTTCTTTGGGGGAGGGCTGGGCACTGTGGCCTCCATGGAGGAACCATGAGAAACAGCAAGTTCCACCAAAAGAGCAGCCTGCTCAGTCACCCCAGCCTCTCCAGCCTCCCGAGGCTCCTTGCTAATACCTTCTGCAATCCCGCCTGGAACCCGTATCTCTTCCGGACTTGGTGCATGAACCCAAAACTCTGCCCTCAGAACACTGTCCTCATTCCAGAAACAAAGACCCTGCAGAAACTTAATTTTTCTAACCCTGGCAGCGAGGACTCCCTTCCCCAGCAGAATGTGGCATGTGAGTCTCAGAGAAGGGGACAGATACTAGGTGAGGAAGGCAAGAGAATGACCAGCAAGGGCCGGCCCGCACAGCATTGTCCTAACACAGTCCGTGTTGACAGAAGGATCAGCCTCCCTGGAGCAGGGCCATGGCAGCGGGGGCTGGCCACCATGTGTGGCCATCCTGCTCTGCAGATATCTCTCTCTGCTAAAGGAGGGCTCCCTGGGTCCTCAGCTCTACTTTGGCCTTCCTTGGACCCTCCCTGCCCACCTGGAATTCCATTCCCTTCCACATTAAAGACCAGAGGGCCCTCCTATCTGATTGGCTGAATCAAGCTACAGCTCCCTTGCTGGGCCAGGAGGAACCAGAGGGTCCCCTTCACCAGAGCCACGGAGAGAAAGCAGCTCCTGGAAAACGGCCACAGCTCATCTCAACTACTGGGATGGATTGCATACAGGCCTGAGATGGGCCAGATTCTCCCTAAGCTACCCAAGTCCAGCATATGTGCGTGTATACACCTCCTCCAGGAAGCCTTCTCAGATTGCCCCAGCCCCATTTCCAGGCTCCTGCACAATCCCTCCAAAATTATTTCCTTGATGTGTAGTAGCAGCTATCTCCTGCTATGGCCTGGGGGGCCCAAAACAATGAAAGGGGCTCAGAGTGTGTCGTGGGCTGTACGTCCCCACCAAAAAAATCCCCACGTTGAAGTCCTAACCCTCAATGCAACGGTATTTGGAGACAGGGCCTTTATGGAAGCAACAATGGTTAAACTCGGTCATAAGGCTGAGGCCCTAATCAGAGGGCTGGTGTCCTTAGAAGAAGATGAAGAGACGTCAGAGATTGCTCTCCCCTCTGTGCACACAGAGCAAAGGGCCTGTGAGGACACAACGAGAAGGCAGCCACCTACAAGCCAGGAAAAGAGTTCTCACCAGAAATCTATCCTGTCAGTACCCTGACCTCAGGCTCCCAGCCTCCAGAACTGTGAGAAAATAAGTCCTGTTGTCTAAGCCAATGAGCCCGTGTCATTTTGTCCCGGCAGCCTGAGCTGCCTAATGTCGGGTGGGTAATCAAAAGGGCAAGGTCTGAGGCTCAGTCCTGGCCATTTATAAGTTCAGGGATCTGTGACAAATCACTTGGCCTCAGTTTCCTGGGCTGTGAAATGGGGCTACTAACCCTCTGCCCAGCCTGCCTTCCTAAGAGGCCTGTGGAGGCCCAGGGAGAAGGTGCCAGACCGCAGGGTAGGAGGGCTGGGGCGTGAGGTGGACAGGGGCTCACTCCTGGCCCCACCAGTCACCCCCTGGGTGACCCCAGACAAATCACGTGATCCTAGCAGCTTTCAGAAGCTGAGCATTTGCTGTGTACTAGGTACAGCGCTGGGGGTGCGAATCCTGCTGTTCGTGGGGGTGACAGCCTCCAAGCAAGGGCCAGCCGTGCCTTCCGGACAGCCGGCCCAGAAAGCTGCCTCCCAGCCCTCACCACTGCTGGCCAAGGGACACTGGCTGGTGCTCCAGGAACTAGGGAAAGCTGGTCCTTTGCTCCTTCCCGCTGCACGATGGGGACATCAGCTGGGGCCTTGGAAACAAGGGGCCAAACCATTCCAGGCCACCTGCGGCACTCTCCAAGGCTCACACACTTTCCACACCGAAGCCTCTCCCCTTTGGGGTGTCACTGACGCAGCTGCCCCAAGAGGATGGGGTTCTGCTCGGCAGATGCCGCCCAGCCTGACTCAGGAGGCTGCCTTAACACGCTTCCAAGATCCAGTCCCCACGGCGCCAAGGTAGGAGTCAAGAAGCACACCCCCCATCACCATGCTGATGGTTGTGGCCGCCAGGGATGGGAAGCCCTGAGAGGCGCCATGGCCAGGACGGCAGGCAGGGAGCTGAGGGAACCCAGGGTCCCTCGCCTGCATGGCAAGAAACACATGCAGAGCTCACCGGTGGGGGCCCGCAGAGGGGTGCTGAGTTTGAGCTGCTCTTGCTAACACCGAGCGAATTCCAGTCAGTATGTCCCTGGCCCCTGGACACCGGTCTCTGGAGAACAGCCGAGAACAGTGCACCAGAATGGAACATTCCGCACCAGGGCTGGAGGGACCCCCTCCCCGTTATTGGCCACAGCTCTCCCAACGTCTCCCTGACCCCAAGCACCACGTACCCCAGTACGCTACTCCCATGGGGGGCCTCAGCCTCCATCTCCTGGGGGGCCGATTCGTAGACACGATGCAGGTCCCTCTAGACGCACTTCTCCATCGTGCTGAGACGGTCTCAGACTTCAGGGAACTTGCCCGGAGAGAGAGCAGCTTCCAATGCAGCGGAAGGCCAGAGTCCTCCCCCCCCCCGCCCCCCCTTCTCCCATTCGTTGCTTTATCTTTGCAGCATAAACAAGCTTCACCTTACATTTATGGTTAAATTGGTCAAATCCTATTCCTCAGCCAACCCTGCTCTGTCATTTAAAAGGAAAAAAAACACCACTTACAGATCACTTTCATTACCTTGGATAGGGCAAAGCGCTTGGCATCACTTCACTCCGCCTGGGCTCTGGGCTCTGGTTGGCCCCCACCCCTTTCACACCCCACTGGTTAGTAAGAATTTTCCCTTCCCCAGCCAGGCCTCACCCACATGCTGTTCTTCTGTGGGCGTGAGAGCTCCTTGTCCTGGGGCTGGGTCTTTGTTGACAATGCCATAGAGGTATCATGAGATAGCCCAGAACTGGTAGGTTGCAAAAGGGAGGGCCGGCAGTGCAAATTTCAGTAAAGCAAAGCCTATTTTTTTTTTTTTTTGTCAGTTTTGAGAAGGGCTCTCACACGAGAGGGCAAATCCTCTCACAGATGGTGCTGAAAACGTGTGACAAAAGGGGTCAGCGGTGGGTTAGGCTGAGCCTCGGCACACAGAGGATTGTGGTTCTGTTTTGTTATTTTTTTTTATTTTTGGTAGTTCTCTCTACTCTAGGTGCTTCCCTGTTGGTGGTTCTGGGGCACAAATGGAAATAAGCCTGGGATCAAAGGAGAGAGAAGGAGCTGGAAGAGCCCAAAGGCTCTCAGAAGTTGGATCTAGGCAGTGCTGGGGGGAGACATGCGGGCATGGCTAGGGGGCTGCTCTAACAAGGCATCAGGCACACAGGACTCTAGCTCTAGCTTGGAAATCAGACAAGACCCCAGAAATCGAGAAGGCACGAGCCATGAACGTGGTCTGGACAATATCTGGCCCAGATATTGTAGACATGACTACGTTCCCTGGAGAACTTTTGAAAATTATAAAAGTCTGGGCCCAGGGACTCGGATTCTGTAAAGCCTTAGAACTATTTATTTCTTAAAAGCTTCAAGGCGATTCTGACATTAGGCTCTACTCTAGGCTCCCCGTTGAAATCACTAATTTTCCATCGAACTGAGGAAGAGGGAGCATAGGCAATGGAATTCTCATTAGGTCTTTTTTTTAGTTGTCCCCTATTTTGCCTAAGAATTTGTTTTGCCTAAGCCTATCATAATGTCATACTCTGCCTGACAGAATTTGCTTTCCTCTATGTTCATTTTGGTCTGAATACAGCATTGATTCTTGCGCGTACTTCGGTCCATAGAGCTGGGTTGTAATATCTCCGTTGTTCAGTAGGTGTCGCTATAACACAGGACGACCACAACGTGGTCCTGAAATTCGTCAGGTCCTTTTCTTGCCTGCACAACACATCAGTACCTTTCTTCATCAGTCCCCTAGATTTAAACGTTTCTATCTCTTGAGTTATCTTAGAATGAAAAATAACTACACACCGCCCCTTGTTTCTCAGAGCTCAGGAAATGCTATTTCACGGGGATTGTCTCACTGTTTCTCTTATCCTTCTCCTCATAACTTCTCCTTATAACTTCTCCTCAAACTTTAGGGACTCAGGACATCTTCCACCTCTAGTGGACTCACTTCCACTCAGGCCTTGAAATTATGAAGCCCCCCCCAACACCGACTGCTTTCGTTTATGTGGGTGACATCAATATTTTCCATATTAAAAAACAAAATTGAGAAAAATCTAAAACACGAGAATACACAAGCATATATTCTGTTAATTGTCAGAGTGATGACATCATCACATGTCACATAGGTTCTAGAAAACTCTACTTATGAGAGAATATGAGTGAAAAGGAAGAATAACATCATTATGGATTATTATGTATCATCATGAAAACAGTTTTGACCTTGCTAAAAAAGTCTCAGGGACTGTGTCTGTTCTTAACAAATCTGAGGTTAATGAGCATCTCCACCTTCCTTCTGAAAAAGACAGAAGGAGCTTCAAACACTTTAATTCTGATGACTACATCTTCATTTTTAAAAGTTTTCTTCCTTTTTTAAAATCTGCTTTGCATTCTTTATGGCCTCTTCTTCCTTGCTCCTATTTCCAAGTCTCTCCTATACTTTTTGAAATATGCCTACATCCCGTATGTTCTTCAGACAATTTGACTGACATCCGCACCCTACTCACCACCAGAGTCGGGGTGGGTGTTCCCTCTCTTTCTGGGTAGGGGCTTGTCGTTATTCCAACCAATAGAGTGTGGGGAAGGCGATGCTTTGTGACTCCTGAGGCTAGGTCACAAAAGGAACATAGCTCCTGGCTAGCTCTCCACCTCTGGGAAGCTCACCCATGGAACCTCACCGTGCTGTGAGGAATCCCAGGCCACATGGTGAAGCCATATAGGGAGGGATGCTGGGGACCCATTGGTCTTCCACCCTTCAAGTCTTCCACTCAGGCCTTGAACAACATGAAGTACAAATAAACCATCCCTGCTTTACTCTCTTTGAATTCTGGACCTACAGAACCCACGAGCATAATGTTTGTCTTATGTCACTCCGTCACTCAGTGGTGGTAACTGGGTCATTCCTCCAATGTATTTCCGGTGCCTAATTTAGTAGATGCTTAAATATTTGTTAGATTTATAAAATACATTAGAAAAACATATCATTCTTCTGCAATCTACAGCCTACTCTTCAGAAAAGTCCCACAATCTTCACTGGATATCTTCAATCCATGACTGGAACAAGAGCTCACTCTCTCATTTGCCAGTGAATGAAAGCCCCCAAATCAGAGAGGGCTTCTGTCCCACACAGCTCTTCAGAAAGCCAAGGAGTATGGATTCCCTGGGATCCACCCTCAAAGCAAATAAGGCACTCATTCCTCTGTTTCCCAAGCCAATATTTGCATTGTCCTTGACTGTGGGTGCCATTTTGTTTTCCTCCTAAACTGGGTACTTCCAGCGCAAAAGTGATGTGGGGAGAAAAAGACATTTCCAAACAGCACCTGCATCATCCAACCTAAAAATAAATCTAGTATAACTGGTTTTAGGAGTGATGCCACTGCTAAAAATAATGCTTACACATATAATGACATCAGCAGGTAACCGACCTGAGACCCGCAGGCCCCCCAGTATCTACCAACCTCTTGAGCTCCTGCCCACTTTCCAAGCCGTATCAATCCATCCCCACCCTCCTCTCATCTGGCCTTCATTTCAGAAGCCCAGGGCTGGACCTACTAAATTCAAGGAGAAGGGCTGGCTCGACATAGGGAAGCTCTGGATTTAGAGCTTTCATTAAAAAGTAACATGGACTTTCTATTTCAAGAACAGAATATCTAATGGTGTTGCCAAGGAGAAGCTCTCCAGGACCTGCTTTAATGGTAAATACGAATGGTTGTAATTAGCATATTAATAGCGGTTTGATTTTCTAACACCGTATGAAAGCATCTCTCCAGCCTCTTTACAACACGATCTGCTTGGAGGTAATTACAGAACAGAGACTGCACAGGAGTACAGAAGCCCGCTCTCCCCAGCTATGCCTCCAACTGGCCACAGCGAAGTTTCAAGATCAAAAATATGGAGGCATGGGGGGTTGGGGGTGCTGATGCCACCTCTCACACCCCATTTTAGCCCTAAGCTTCTTTCCGTGGTCTGACAACCTTACTTCCAAAAAGTGAAAACAGAACATTCCAGACCCCAGAGAACCCAAATCCCAGCAGAGAGGGCTTCCCATGAACAAGGATTGACCTATGAACGAGTCCCAGAACAACTCTGGCAACTCGCAAGAGCATCACTGATTTTTAAAGAACTCTCCAGACTTGATATTCCTGGCAACCAGCCAGCCTGCACTCCTGTGAGCTGAGAAGTGAAAAAGCCAACTCACAGCCCCAGTGCCTGCAGGCAGGCGACGAGGCAGGAGAAGGGTGCCAGGCGGGCCATGGTTTCCAGGTCTCACGCTTGCCCGTGAGCTGCACAGAATGCCCCACACCCACCCTGGGGCTTGTGAGCACCACGCTGGGCTCTAAATCACAGCCCAGGAGTCAGTTCTGGGCTGCAGTGAAAAGCTGGCTCTGGCTCGAGAGCCCTAATTGCACTGCAGGGCGGAAGGCTGGGGTGGGGGGGCTGGACAGGTTTGTGCTCAAGAGCGGTTCTTGTCTTTTCGGAGGGGCTGATGGGATGGCAGGCAGGGGCCGCCTCGGGTAGCCTAATTGCTGCAACTATACACTCTAATTAAACACCAAATAAACATGCTGAACAATCTAAAACAGACCAAGCTTACCGGGGCTACTCCAGAAGCAAGTTCTAGTTCGGAGGAGGCTTTTTCTTCTCCGCCCAACTCCTGTCCCCTCCAGCACCTCAAACTGGAAGCAGCTCACTTGCACCTTGAAGCACCTTGAAGGCAGGACTTTTGTCCTCCACTCACATATGCCTAGGACACAGTAGGCAGCCTTCTTCATAACCAGAGCTGGCCAAGGAGATGAGGACAAGCTCTTAGGTTCAACTTCCAGAAAAGCTCCTTAAAGTCCTTGGACTCATTGAGAGAAGAGTACATTTATCCTTTTCCTTCTATTCTTTTTTTCTTTAACTGCCTGGAATAAGGACACGATAGCTGGAGCTGCATCAGCCATTTTAGACCATGAGGTATCTGGTGAAACAGAGAGATAGAAGGAGCCTGGGTCCTTGATGACACAGAACAGCTAACCCACAGCTTACTTTAAGACTTCATGTATGTGAGAAAAAAATATGGTGTTCAAACCATCCAGCCAACTATCATGAGTATCTAATCCATGGCCTACTCTGTCTTACCACCAAAACTTCCCTTGCTACATCCTACCCCTCAGGTAAGGCTGCCTTCCTCCCACCCTAGGGAGGAAATAATCATTTCTTTATTTGACCAACTGCAGGACTATGTCGATATGGCACAATTTATTATCAGGAGTCAGACAGACCAGGGTGCAAATCCAAGTTCTTCCATTTACTAGTCACGTGACTTTTGGCCACTCATTTCACCTCGTTCAGACCCAGTTTCATCGGCTGTCTGTCGGGATGGTAACACTACCACCTTCCAAAGTTTCCTGAGGCTTGGAGGATAACAGAGACCAAGCCCCTGACCTTCCATCAGCACAGGACAAGCATGGCTATCATGGCTATCGGGGCCTTTCATGAGCCCCGAATTTTGTCACCATAATCTATCAATGGCAATAGTTCCCACTGTAATAGTATTTGCTTGATATTTTTCTTTAACCTGGGTGTTAACTGACTCTCCCTCCCACCTGCGGAGAAATGACTGCTGTGGTCACTGTTTATTTCTTTAGGACATACATTAAAAACATTTTAAAAATATGCGTAACCACAGTTCAGTGCGCTACGTACAATCATCACACGCGTGAAGAGGCGTGCCGGCCAAACTTCCTAATAGCATTCTGATGTTCTGAAGAAATTCACATACATCTTCTGTTTCCATCCATCAGGCTTCTTGAGGATGGGGCCTGGGTTGTACTTGTCTCTGATTAACCCAGCATCTGGGACATAGAGGAAGCCCGTTGACTATCTGCCTCGTGAGCGGGAGAACATTCTCACGTAGCCGTATCAGAGACCGGACAGAGAGCACAGCCAAATTCTATTCCAGCATATTCCGAGCCTCATCCAAATTCTTCTGCTGTGCTGGGTGCATGTTCCATAAAAAAATTACACGTAAGAAGTGGCTGTCAGCAAAGGAGTCTGCAATTGTTTCCACAAACGTTTCCATGAACCTGAAATGGCTTTTGCTGTAATGGGATTTGATCCATCTCGTGGCGCCCTGGAGAGACCTGGATGGGCCAGTGCAAACGTGGCAGGGACTTCACGGGAAAGGGGTCCTTCTCTGAGCTGGACAAAGAGGACCTTCTGAAGGAGTTCTGCGCCACCTCGACAGCTGAAGATATTCTTGCAAAACATTTCCATCAGGGAGTGCGGTTCTTACGCAAAGCAAGAGGCAGGGACATTCTGAAAACACTGCATTCCAAATAAAATGTGAGCTGTGACGAGGATGCAGCGGGACCCAGCTTCTGGGTCAGAGACACTTTTTTAATGATGGAAATGTTTTGATGGAAAATAGTGCACTTGGCCTGTTAAGAAGTAACCAAGCAAAATGTTTTGGTGCATAAGTAAAATGTTTTATTTGGCAAACTCATGTCAATTCAGACTGGAAGGTAACTCACTTCTACCACCTCAGCCTCCCATGGCCCAATGGCAGACTGGAAAAAAAAAAAAAAAAAAAGAGACAGGTGTAGGCAGCCGGCTGCTTGAGACCAGAGGGCCAGAGACCTACATGCAGAAGGTTCTGGAGCTGGATGATCCCTGCTTGGCGGGAAGTTCATCCAGCAGGAATGAGCTTGACCTTCCGGCCCATCTGTACTGTGTCCTCAGCCCACTCCGGGTGAGAGGCTGGGTAGGGGGTCACAACCATGTGAGAGGCCACCATAAGCAGGCACGTCCAAGCTTTGCCTGTAAATAGGTGACTCGGGCAAGTTCTAGAAGCCCGATCTGTAAGATGAGAATGATCTTGAATGAGAATGTAAGAATGAGAATGACTTCCTGCAGGGCTGCTGGGTGATGACGTACACTCAGGGAGTGTGAAGAGAGCTTTGCAAGCTCACAGCGGCCCCCAGCCTCCACAGGGAGCGAGACAGGCGCACTGAGAGCCAACAGCCGGTGGCATGTGGCCCAAGCAAGCCCCACAGACAGGTGGCGTTTCGAGGATCACAGGGCGCTCTGGAACTCAGAGGCATAGGAGGAGCTGGTAGCTGACTCAGTCCCGGAAGGGAAAGCTAGCTCTCACCATTCACACCTAACTGGGGAAATAAAGCGCTGCTGGCCAAAGACCCCAGAAAGGCTGTCAGCAGGACTGGAGAGAGAGAGAGAGAGCCCACGCCCACTGCTGATGACCATCTCGGCGCCGGCGGGGACCATCCCTGCACACCAGGGGTCCGGAGAGGGGTCCGAGTGGACATGCATGGAGGCCCTGGAGGTGTTACTGATTTAGAGCAGGGTCCAGGTGAGGAACTGCCTCGGGGAAGGTGACAGACTTGCCCCAGGCCATTCAGCAAGTTAAGCAGGAGAGCCAAGAAGGAGCCGAGTCTGGTTTTAAAGACACCGCTTTCCCTCCAGAACCATCGGAAATATGGTCCGACATAGCATCCTCTCTCGGCCCACCTCCCAGAGCCGTGCCCCAGCCTGCAGCTGCTGTCTTTCTTTCGTCTGCGGCTTTGTAAGGCTGAAGCCCAGAGAGGACCAGCCCCGGCCCGCTGCTAACCCAGCCCGTCAGCTCCCTCCCCGAGTCCTTCCAACAAGAGCTCCTCTCTGGACTCAGCGATGGACTCTGTTTAACCTCTCCGCCTAGCGCTCGTTCTCTCAAATTCTCTCTTTTGATGGTGCAGGGCAGGGGGCGGGGGGAGGAGAGCGCAGGACGGTGGGGGATTGCTCACCTCTCATCTCTTGCCAACATCTCAAAAAATCTGTCTCCTGCTGGTGGCCAGGACTTCAAGAGCAGCCCTCCTGTGGTGGCCAAGGGAGTGAGCAGAGCCGCCCTGTCATCTGCTGCCCCCACCCCCACACCATCCCGCCCCCAACACACACACACACACACACACACTCCTATTTATACCCCTCAATCGCACCATCTCCTTTTTTGGACAATGTCGCAGTTTTGGCTCAGTGTGGATGCTCAGTCATTGCGTCTCTTTACCAGGAAGGGAGAAGCACAGGGAAGCAACAAACGTACTTGGCCGGCCACCAGGGCTCTAACTGACTGCGTCTGATTCCCCTCCGGGGCGCCTTCCGATGGCCTGTCTAGCCGAGCGCTCGGCCAGTTTCTCCACTACGGGGGAGTGAGTGCCCAGCCGGCAAGCTCAGGCCTCCTCCGGGCTGGCTGTCCCCCAGCCAAGCCCATGGAGGCGCGGGCCACCTTCCTGCCTGAGTCACCCCACCTTGCGGAGCCCTGGGGGGGACCCCGGCCTGGCGCCGCTCAGCACGCTGGCTGGTCACAGCACCTTCCTCTCCGGCATTCCTAAAGGCCGGCGGGGCGGGTGCCAGTTGGTCCCCTCCGCGGAGAGGAGGGACACAACTCAGACACACCTGCTTCCCAGGGCCTACAGGAAGCTTCTTCACCTTGTCACTTCTAATGCACTGATTTATTCATTGTTGCTTGCGTCCCAAAAGGATCCACAGCCTTTCCCAATAAAAGCACATTGCAATTGTTCCATGAAAGACAAAGAGCAGGAAATAAGCAGTGAGGTGGGAGGGGAGACTAGAACGAGCTCCCTCCAGGACATCTGCCGGAGAAGAGCTATGTTTTCAGCCTGAAACTCCCCGGTGAGCTTCCCAGTAGTTTGAACAGAGAGGGGCAGGTGGGTGACCTGGGGGGGTGGGCGGGGATGATAAACGACAGCCAGGCTTCAGGACTTCTCAGGAAACAGACAGACAATAAGCACCTACTGTGTGCAGACTTTGGCTACATGTTGGGGGAGAACTGAGATTCAGCCCCTGTCTGCGCGAGCGGGCAGGCACCGAAGTCTGGGGGGTGAGCGCACTGGTGGGCGTCACTCCGCCCTCCGTGCAGAGCAGGGACGGTGGAGGCTGGAATGGGATGGGACAAGGGTCGGGGACCCCTGGGATTTCCTGGCCGTGCTCGCAGGGGCAAGTGAGTCTGCTGTCTCCACTTGCCAAGCTGTCCCCGTCCCCTGGGGAAGGTTCAGAGCCAGGAGAAAGGCCTTCCCTAAATCGGAGGTTGCTCTCACTGGAGCATGCAGCCTCGGCTACCTGCCCAGCAGTTACCTCCAAGGCAGGATGTGAGAAGATCAGGGACCAGCACTGCGTCCCTTCCTGCCACAGGCTCAGAAATGCTTCTCCCCAACTCCAACCCGACGTCCCAGGCACTGAGATGCCACTGCTGGGGCCTTCCAAGCTCCTCAACTAAGGCACCTCCCTCCGGGTCCGTGGGGCCTGGCCATGTAGCCAACAGACCCGATCCCTCCTTGTTTCCTGCCACCCTTAGCCGCCAGCCTGCCCCGTCCGTCCCTTCGCAGGGCCTCAGTTTCCCCACCGGCCAAGTGAGGGAGTGGGGCTAGCACAGGGCTGAGGCCTTCCAGCTCTAACGTTACAGAGAAATCCTAACTTGTCATCGGGGAAACTGGACCGGAACTCAGATCCCCCGCTCCGGGCCCTGGCACCCCCACCGGGAAGGAGCCACGGGGATGGACGCGTGGGCTCAGTGGCCGCTGGGAGGGGCCGAGCTCACTTCCTGCTACAAAGCAACATGGCCAAGATCAAAGCTGCTCCCGGGGAAACTCTCGACCCCCAGAAAGGCCTTACACCCCTTGGGCCCCACTCAGCAGGAGGCACAAGCAGAGGCAGCTCGTCCTCCCCCTGCACACACACGGCCTCTTTGGACCCTAGGGCCAGGCTCTCAACTCACCAGCCAGGGGTCCTGACAAGTCCCTTCTCCCTGAGCGTGAGAGAGGAAGCGCGACTGACAATCAGGGCCCATGCAGAATTTGGAAGGTCTAGCTTCTGGCCTGGGAGACCCTTCACTGTAACCACTGCCTTCTCTTGTCAGGTCAGTGTCTCCAGGGCCGAGTCATTTCTTTCCCCTGACATCCGTCGAGGTGGGACGGCTACAAGACACCCGGGAGCCTGCCTTCTGGACATTTCATCTGGTGATAGACCATCACACACGCACGCACACACGAGCGCACGCACACAATACAGGGGTGGGTCGCAAATGCCAGGCTGGGTCCTATCACCAGGAAGGAAGCCCTACAGACTCTCCCAGAAGGCTGGACAGCAATGGAGAGCCCACACACAGGCGCCCCTCAGGTAAGCCACGAGGCAGCCGTCCTTCAGCCCTTGGACTTGGCCGTCAACAGAAATGAAATGGCTCCCAGAGATCATGACTGCCCCCTGATGCTGAGGTGGGGAGAATGAGTCCCACAGACAGTACGTCAGTCCAATTTCCTTCCGGTCCGGGGTGAAAGATTCTAGCCAACACCCCCTACATGAGCCTGAGGGCCCGGCCGGCTCTGTCCTTGGGCGGGGGAGGGGGGGGGGCGGCGGCGCAGAGAACAGGCAAGGCCAGCTCATTCTGTGGGGACTTCTGGTGAACGGGCTCCCCCAGGCTCCCCACCCCCCACCAGGGCCCGGGGATCAGGTGGGCAGTGAGGACCCCCGGGGGGCCCACGAGCCAGCCAGCGAACCCTCGCTGACAGCATTCTGACGGTTGGGCTGGTGGCCCATGAGCTGGGAGCCGTGCCTCAGCCTTGTCGCTGCAGCCCACGCGCCCCCCAGGGACCCGAGGCCACGCCCAGAGCGAAGCAGTCAGCACAGCCAGGCCGAGGCTCGGCGGCAGGGTCCCACAGGCAGGACGCCAGCCACCGCAGACTGGTCTCCCTCCATAAAACCAGCCCCATGGGGGTTTTCCTTCCTGTCCCAGGAGATGATAGCTCCGAGCCAGGAGGTCATGGTCAGGAAATAACTGTAGGAAAAGCCCCAAACTGTAGGTCGTGGAGGTGTGAAGACGGGGCTACCAGGCTGGGGGGTGAGCAGCACCAGGTCCAGCTGCACGGGCCCCAGAGGGACCACTCCTCGGGTCCCGCCACGACAATGGCCTCTCATCACTCGCTCCTCCCTTCCCCCCTTCGTGGATTCCTTCACTGACTGGCTGGTTCTGGGGACACCTTCCCAGCTCCCACAGAGGACCGGGCCCTAGCGGAGGCGCAGGGCTTACAACGGTGTCACACATCCTCTCAGAAAGTAGTCAAACACCCGAAGCCTACTGCTGTTCCCCATGCCCCGGGTTTGGGGGTGGCATATGTGGAATATTCTGGGGCCTGGGTGAAGGGGGTGGGAGGTTGGTTCAGGCGGGGGTCCATTGACTTTGGAGGTAGGACCTGGCCAGGTAGGGAGAAGGACAGAGGATGGGGTCTGAGCGAAGACCAGAAGCAAGAAGAAAACCTATTTACCAAGGACCCGGGGGCTCAGCCCTGGGCAGGTGCTTCTCTCCAGCAGCCCTGAGAAGTGAGTGACATGGTCCCCATATCTACAGGCAAAGACCAGGCTCAGACAGGACTTCACTGCCACAAACCCTCATTTCCTTATGTGCCAAATAAACCTAAAAAGAGCACCTCTCACTTAGGGCTATGGAGTAGGTATAAAAAGGCAATGCAGAGTGCTGAGCATGGTGTCCGGCACATAGTAAGAACCTTATCAGTGAGAGGTATTACTATCGTTTTTGTTCTGTGTCTGTAGCTCAGAGAGGTGAAGCAAACTGCCCAAAGTTGCACAGCTCCTAAATAAAAAGCAAGGATTTGGTGCTATGCTGAAAACTACCACGCTGGTAGAGGCTTACTCAAGGCCATGAGAAGCCCAAAGGTTTCCGGGGTTGTGGGGTTATGGGGAGAGGACCACTCTGGGTGGCTTTGTACAGCAAGTCGGGAGACCAATTTTAGAGGGGCAGAGGACAGAGTTAGTAAGAAGCCCTGCCTTAGGGCTGTGTGGTCTGGACTCTGTCCTATGGGCAGTGAAGGGGCCATTTATATCTACTAGAAGTCTCAACTTTGATGTCTTTAGAAAAGTCAAGAAGCCTCTAAGTGCTAAGGTCAATAAACAGGAAGGCTAGGTTGGATGGGCAAGATGGAAGAAGAAACCAGCCACCAGCAGTGGACCAATGAAGAGGCTACTGCATCAGTCCAAGCAGGGTGAGGAGTGTTAAGCCAGTGGGATGGAGAAAAGGGAGCTGACCCAACCAAGTGGGTGCAGGAACTCTGAGGTGTCCACCTGGCGAGGCTGGGAAAGCCCCTGTGGGACACGGGGATCCAGGAGAGGTAATCCAGGAGCAGTGCAGTTTGGGAATGGCTGAGAAGTAAACACAGCAACAGGCGAGTATGGCTGAGAATGATTCCTTTCTTGTTAAAGCCAAATGGGGACAGAGGGTAGCAAAGGCCGGAGGAGAGTAAGTCTCATGGCTGGCTGGCCAGAGGAGGCAGCCAGGGGACAGTCGGGGTGGAGAGCTCCCTCTGCGCCCCCCATCCACATCCTGACCCCTAGTTCGCGCAGGTCGGCAAGCCTCACTTGGGTGACACCTGAGGCGGTCTCTCAGAGACAGCCAGAGTGACATTCATGCCCATCTGCTGCCTTCCAAAAGGCCCTGCGGAGGGTAGAGGAAGAGAGGACAGACAGCAGGGGTGTGAGAAACCACCCCCGAAAAGAGGGGAGGGAAGAGACAGGTGGGCGGCAGGAACAGCTGTCAACTCGGAGACCTCATGGGTGGTGTGAAAGGCATCCTGTGACCCAGCGTCACAAAGAGAAACCTGCTCGCAGCATGACGCCGCAGGTGACAGAAGCTCCGGCAGCCCCTGCCTCCTAGGGCATAGCGTCATCGGGAGTGGAGGCCATCTATGGCACATTCCAGGTCCCAGGTTGGGTCCTGGAGAAACACTATCTCATTTCTCCCTGGCACACAGTAAATGGTAAATATGTGAAGAAGTGAATGAATTTCCTAACATTCCCAAAGCCCAGCCTCCTCCGTCCGTCCATGGCTTTCCTTTGCTCTCTGTTCTCACCCTGGGGACTGCTGTGGGGGCTGTCAGAGGAACATTCAGTGGCTCCCAACTACCTGTAGGACAAAGACCTAACCTTTCGGGCCAGAGGCACAGATGGTGTCTCGGGCCTGAGCCAGCCTCCCTTGGACCTCTTCCCTCATGACTTCATTGCACAAAGCCCATCAAAGCAGTAGGCGTATCACTTCCAAACGTGCCCCATGCTATCCTACCTTCACAGGGAAGGCATGGCAACCATGGTGGAAATCCACAGCCAGCAGAGGCCTGACTCGGGCCCCGGTCTGAATCTGGACTCTGTTGCTTCCAGAGCTCTGTAACCATGAGCAACTTACAAATCTCTCTGAGTCTCTGCATCTTCGTCCATAAGACAGAGGGTGGAGGAGGTGGCACCCAGCTCATAGGGTTTTGTAACAATTCAGTGAGTCTATAGACAGTGTGTCCGTAATGCCAAGAGTCCAATTTCTAGCCACGGTAAATGCCTAGAAACTGCTTGCTGGTTATATGATGCTTCACTGCGGACTCCAAAAGTCTCCCTTTTCTCCCACCTGCTCACCTGAACCTCTCCATCCTGCACAGATGCCTCTGTTTCCTTCCCTACCCCACCTCCGGGCACTTGGTACTGAGGAAGGACATGCGACAGCTGCCCACTTGCACACGGCCATCACCCAGCATCATGTGTGTTGCTTTCTGCCCCGTCTGCCCAACTAGGGACAGACGAAGGGACGGAGCTGGCCTTACATCCTCGCTTGGGATCCCTTGCTGGGCCCTGCTCAGAGTGAAGGCTGAACAGGGCTAAATGGCTGGGATTGGCTACCACCCCACGTGTCTGAGTTCGTTAAGGTCCCTCCTGTCCGGACGCAGAGGACCTTGTTGGGGGAGGGGGTCCCATCCTGATCTTCTAAGTCTGCAGAGAGTAAATAGAGCTTTGAGGGATGGGAGTGGGGCTAAGGAGAAAGGGGTCACATTCAGGTTATATAAAGCAATGAATGTGACCCAGCCCGTGTTGCCAGGAGCCACTTCTGAAAGCAGCTCTCCACCACCTGGCAGTTCCCCAGATCCCTGGCACAGAGTACGCGCATAACAGAATGAATGAACGAATGAATGAACAGATAAACTTAAACCCAGCAGGACCTGGCAACCGCCACTCACAGGGGAACCAAGAAACAAAGCTCCGAACTGAGCAGGACTCTTGCTGACAGGGATGATGACGAACAGCAGTGACAAAGCAGCGGCCACGTTGGAGCGCTCACTGCGCACCAGGCCCTCGGCACAACCCACACACTTCCTCACTTGATCCTTGCGACAGGCCTAATCCCATTTTGCAGATAAGGAGAGTGAGGATTGAGAAGATAAAGCATTTGTCCAAAGTCACAATCAGTAAGGAATAGAGGCTGGCTTGAACCCAGGTCCCTCTGACACTGGAGCTCACGCTCTTCACTGTTGTCTGCACCCCAACTTGACTGAGCTCAGTTAGCCCTTCAGCAGCTTTATCCCTGAGGCATTAGCACAGTGCCTACAGCTGCCCGGCACTCCCGGGCCTGATGAGGGAGTCTTCTGGCAAAGCCATTCTCTGTGCCCTGCTCTGCCCCAAGCTCCTGGAGCAGCACGTCTGGGCCCATCTCTGCCTGGTCAGTCCAGCTCTGACAGCCAGAGGGGCCGGCACATGATGGCCAGAGTCATGAACCCCTCTCTTATCTCTCCCATGCCTCCCCCTCAGGTCCGCTGGGGCCCAGCAGGCGAGAGGACAGGGGCCCTTTAAAAGGACTCAGAGAGAAAAAGAAGACCCATCAGCAATCATTCTAGGACTCGGGAAGATTAAGATTTTTGGTTTTCCATCCCCAGAGGAGAACAAAAACATCTTAGCAAGGAAAGTAAATTAAGATTCTAAAAGGGCTTGGTGCAGAGGAGACATTGGTTTTGGGGGCTAGAAATGGCACCTGGCTGGTCCAGGCTCTACCCTCACCGAGGCTGCAGTTAAGGGGACCATGGAGGTCAGTCATCAGACAGCTGCAAGGGTAAGAACCAAACCCAAGCTTGGGGAGGTCACCAGAGAAGGCTTCCTGGAAGAAGTGACCTGCAAGGTTGAGTGGATTACCAGGCAGAATTAGGGAAGTGTGTTTGGGGAAGCCATGGAGAAGGGAGGAAATGTGAAGGAGTAGCTGGGTCGAGGGGACAGTAAGCGAGGGCAGGTAAGGCAGGGCCTGGTCAGCTTGGATGAGACCTTTGGGCGCCATCTTGACCGCAGTGGAACACCACTGTAGCAGGTGGTGGCGTGATAAGATGGACATTTTAGAATGAGCTTCCTGACGTTGTACAGAGCCTGGTTGGACACGGGTGAGCCTGAATGGAGTTGAAGGTGGGGGACACATGGGAGTTCAGGCAAGAGGGGAAGGTGGCCAGGGTGAGGGGAACAGTAGGGGTGGGGAGAGAGGAGCCAACTCCAGAGATATTAAGGATGCAGAGTTGCCGGGACTTGGAAAGGGATTAGCCACATGCGCTGGGCAGGGGAGGGCAGGCAGGAAAAGGGAGACTCCCAGGTCTCCGGGCGGTAGGAGGGAAGGCGGTGATTTTCACCAAGATCAGATACAGGGCAGCCTTAGAAGAAAGGATCACGCTCCTTCAGGGCGACAGGAAAATTACCTTAGCCCTTTGTCCTCCTGACGGGTCACGTGACCACACTGAAAAGCGCCAGCAATGAACCGATGAACACTTTACAGTGTCTCCTACCAGGAACTCGTGGGGCGCCCCGATCATCCACTAAGGTAAGGATTGCTGCGTCCCCATTTCAAAGATGAGCAAATTGAGGTTCAGTGACTTTCCCAAGGCCACAGAATTCAGGGGGAGGCATGAGCAGCTCGGTCTTCTGCCTCCCAGTCCCGTGGGGATCCTACAGCCATCTATTTCGATTTTAAATGATATCTGGCTTCTGGGCAGGGAGACAAGTGACGGGGGAGACAATCCTCTCTCCATGAGCAGAAGAGACCACGGCAGGGCCGCCGACCGAAATGTTCATGGCGGTTACCTTACTGGCAACTTTTACTTTCCTCTTTCAAGATTACGTTTCGGAAGTTTCATCGATGGACATATTTTACTTTGTAAGGTGAAAAAGAACTAAAAGTTAACGCTACAAATAATTTTCAAAGATGATATGAGGGCAGCACAACCATGAAACAAAGAAACACCAGACGGCGGCGCTCCAAACGCTTCTCTATTTTGCATTTTCCTCCCTGACACGGGCTGGAAAGGACCACGGCTAGGAGTCGACAGGAACCCAGGCTCACAGGAGCTCCTTAAGGGATACGTTTTTTGTTGTTGTTCTTTGGTTATTTTAATTTTTTTTAATGTAAATGTTTATACTGGCCCCAAATATCCTTCCACCCACATTTTTTTCTTCTCCCTCTCTTGGGTGCTAGCTCCGAGGCACGCCGAACAAGGGGTGCTTAATGCACTGAGACGGATGCTAGGGGACGTGCCGCCAAGGCGTTGCTGAACGGATGGGGCCCGGGAAATAAATTCCGTAAATAGAGTCTGGGCAGAGACCATTAAGAGTGTTGTCCTAGTGTCTCTTTATGGGGCAGAAGTCTGTCCTCCTCAGGCGGCTGCGGGTCAGCTGGCCTCTTGTGCCCGTTTGAGGTCCCCGTTGCTGCATAAACTAGCTTGTTTTTCCCATTTTCGGCAATGGGCCTTAACCCAGACAGAAAAGCCCTTCTCAGGCCTGTGACTGCCATCACTCGGGGCTGGCAAGCAGGGCTCCGGCTGCTCCGTGAACCTCGTGGGCTTTGTCCGTCAGAGGCACATTTCAGGTTAATGGCGTCTGCAGATGCAAGCACAGGCTGCAGATGGAACATTCCAGAGGAAGCAAAGGAGGCGGAGAGGCCACTAGACCGGCTGCTCGGGTTTCGCTAATGTGTCTGGCCTTTGAAAAGACAGTGCGGGCTTTCTCACCTCTGAGCCAGAGATCAGAGTGTCACAATGGAGTATGGAGATGTTAATCTGAACGCTAATTGGAAATGGCAAAAACTAGAGGAAAATAGAAATAAATAGTTCTCACTCTCTCTCTGGATATATATGTACACGTATATATACATCTGTATGTGTGTGTGTATATATATATATATATATATATATAATCAATATGAAGCCTTCAAAAATCAGGCTTACGCTGTGCTTATGCGCAAGGGCTTATTTTCAAGATGGCTTAAAGGAAGCATCTGCCCACAAAAATCTAATAAGCCATCGAGAGGGATGCACTGGGGGCCCAGACCAGTGCTGGGTGGGGGGCGACCGGCCAGTCCTCCATTGTCCACTCGTGTACCCACTCCCCCAGAGGAGGGCAGCCCCTGAGAACAGGAATTTCTGTGTTTTGTTCACAAATGTATCCCCAGTGCCTGACGCTCAATAAATACCTGTCAAATGGAAAAACATAAATCACATTTATGGAGAATATTAATGATGTGGGAAAATATTTTTGAAATTACATTAAGAAAAAAGGTAAGGAAAAAAAACCTGTAGTATGTATGTGCATAGGGGAAAATGCTGGAAGGAATTACATGAAAGTGTTGACTGGGACTATAGCTGAGTGGTAAAATTATGGGTGACCTTTCCTTCAAATTCTCTGTGTGTTTTTAAGCAAAGTAATTTACCAGTTAGCATGACTTGAACAATAATAGCAACAAGGATAAACGGGGAATAAAAAAGTGCCACGTCCATGTTCTGAAAGCTGCCGATCCTCCCTAGACAGTCCTGTGGCCCGTCGGGGAGCGGTCAGCAGGGAGAGGTGGGTCTACACTCAGACCTGGTGGGAACTGGGATCCTCTGGCCCCTTGAACTTGATCTCCACAGACCATGTAAGAATGTGGGTATTAGGGGTTGGATTGTATTCCCCCAGAAAAAATATATTGGAGTCTGAACCTCTAGTACTTCAGAATGTGACCTTATTTGGAAATAGGGTCTTTACAGAGGTAATTGAGTTAAAATGAGGTCATTAGGGTGGGCCCTAATCCAGAATGACTGGTGTCCGTATCAAAAGGGGAAACATGGACACACAAACACATACACAGAGAAGGCCACATGAGGGTGAAGGCAGAGATCAAAGTAATGCCTCTACAAACCGAGGAAAGCCAAAGATTGCCAGCAACCACCAGAAGCTACGAGAGAGGCTTGATCCCAGATCCCAGACCCGGCCTCCAGAACCAGGAGACGGCCAATCTATTGTTTAAACCGCCCAGCCTGTGGCACTTGGTTATGGCAGGGAAAGCACACCGAGACAGCGAGGGAAAGCCTGCCATGGAGCCAGGTCACGGGGGGAACTTGGCAAGTCACTTCTCTCTCTGGGACTCAGTTTACCTATCTGGAAAATGGGAGGCCTGGCCTACAGCAGTGGGTTTTGAACTTGGTTTTAACCCTGGAATAAAATCTTACAAAGAGGCTCAAACATAAGAGGTAAAAAGAAACCCCTATCAGTTAGAAGCCTGTTCTGGATCATAAACCCACCCCACCACCGCCCCAGAGAGCAGCTTTTGAAAACAATTCCAGATCATCTGTAAAACCATCATCGGGACCCTAGTCCAAGACTCTCCAAACTCGAAACCCACCAGCTAGGATCACTGAGCCTCTCGCATGCACCTAAGCTTGTGCTGGGCACAGAGGACCTGACCCCTTGCCTTCAAGAGGCGGCCGGTCTTGGTGGAGACGTGACACTAATACCGGGAACACAGTGGGCAGACAAGCCCAGCTGCCCTCTCCCTCCTGAGAGCTATAGCTGCGAACAGGTCACCTGATGTTCTAAATCCGCCACATCTAAATTTATCTTGCCCTCCAAGGACGAGCAGATGCTGTGCCTTATCGGAGCATGGTAAGTGGCAGAACGACAGACGTGACGCGCCCTTATCACCCCAAGGACGGGAATGACGTCTGCAGAAAGACTTGGTCTCCCTGACGATGAAATCGAGAGCTCACGTGCCAGCAGACGTGAAGGGGACGGGGTCACGCAGGCCCTCAGGTGCGGTGGGACCCAGCCCGGGAGCCCAGATGCCTTTCCAGACCCTTCTGTGTCCCTGGGGCAGGGGAGGGGAAGCGGCTGCCCCTGAGGAAGGGCGCATAGAAAAGGGAGGCTGTGTGCAGGGGAGGACCAGTCCCTGTTGCATCCCCGTGGACTGGAGACCCAAAGCACCCCATTCCACACAGGAAGAAGAAGAAGAAAGAAAACACCCCTGAGGACCCATGCGTAGGCCGAGCACCGGAGGCTGGACTAAGGCCACTGCTGGTCACAGGGCAGAGTGGAGGAGGAGGAGGCTGGAGTCCAGGCTACGGGGTGGTTCCTGCCCACTGGCACCCAAGCAGAACAGCTGGAGCCCCTCGGCCACAGTCCTGCAGGTCTGCGAAGAGGAGGAGGCTCTGCCCATCCTCCCGGAGCCCACAGACTCATTAGGGGACACAAAGTCAACAGGAAAGAAGGAAATGGTGTCACCGTCCCCACTGCCCCACTGCGGAATCAGGTGGGGGATTCAGTATTCGTTCAACCTTTAAGTACACAAAGAACATGCCAATGTATTTCCTCTTAAAAAACTACCTTACAGATAAAGCTGACATCCCCTCTGACCTCCACGCCTTCCCTTGGGGTAACCACTGTTAGAACTCTGGGGTGGAACTTCCCAGAACATCCACATGTCCTTTCAAAGAGACCCAGCAGGCCAGGGGTCAGGGCAGGGTGTGACATGTGACACTATGGGTTTCCCTAGGAGTGTTGTGGGGCCAACAGGAGGAAAGAGTGGCTGAGGGCTGCAGGAATCAGGGCGGGCCTCCAGGAAAAGGAGTCTGGAGGCAGGGGCTCAAGGAAAGGCAGGATTCAGATGACCCTAAGGCCGGGGTCCCTGGGGACTGGCCCCATGTGACATCGGCACAGAAACAGCTAGCCCCATTCATCATTTGTAGTCAATTCTGCTTCTCTGGGGGAATTCTGAAGCCTTCCCAAAGGGTCCTCACCTTTGCCCTCACACCACTAGCATGTGACGAGGATGACAATGACAATGACAATGAAATAGTGGCATGTGCTGGGCACTCTGCCGGCCCTAACAACAGTTCTACGGCACTGGGATTGGCGTTTCCATTTTCCAGACAACGCAACTGCAGCCCAGGGAAATTAAGCAACCCGCTCAGTGTCCCACAGCTGGGGGTGACAGAGCCACCACCGACCTCAGTGTCAAAGATGGAGGTCCCTCCAGAGGCTGTCCTGCTTGTGTGGCCAGTGGTACAGTTCTTGTGCCTGCGACAATGCCTAGCACACGGGAGGGGCTCCGCAAATATTTGTAGGCTGTTGTCGGCTCAAGACCATGGGCAACGTTGAGCGAATAATCAAGCACTAGGCAGCCCCAGGCAACCTTCATGCTATTGCAGCGTTTGGAGGTTTTATTGTTGGTTGTTTTTGGTTTTCGTTTTCGTTTGTTTTTTTAAAGTTAAGAATCTAAATTTTCTTCTAAGAACCCCCCTACAGCCTCGAGCTTCTGCTCCTGGAAAGAGTTAAGGCTTTGGCAAGAGGCTGTCCCACAAGGCAAACCAAATGTCCCCCATCCGTCCGTGAGGGCACAGGGCACCACAGCTCCTTTCTGTGAATGGCCTCCTCGGGAACGTCAGTCCCGCCAGGGGGTGGGGAGGGGGCCTTGATTTGTTATATGGCTTTTGGACAGTTCCTCCAGAAATACTGCCAAACGGTGGAATAATCAACTCTTTCACTCGAGCCCCTCATGCTTTTTTTTTTTTTTTAACGAAAGAATAAAGTACGCAATGAGCCTGAACTAAATAAATAAAAATGCCACACTTTTGCCCAATAGAACTTTCTGCGTCACTGAGGAATATTTGCAGACCTCAACAATCTTTTATCTTCACAATGACGTTCCAGCCTTCTCCGTTTTGGATGTTCTGAGAACCTCTTTGATTTAGGCTCTCTAATTATCTTACGAGAACAATTAGCTTATTAACTAATAATGTTATTATTTGATGTTGCTTGGAGCAGACATTAGAGAACCTTCTTCCCCCTGTGCTGTCTACCATCCTCCAGGACTATCTGAAGTCAGTTACTCACGTCTGGGCTCACATTGCAAGCAGATTTGTGTGCCAAGGATTCTCCATCTTAACAGTCATAGCTGATGATCACAGGGCTGGTTTCCGGGCTGGGTAGGGGGACAACGTCCATCCACAGCCACTTTCTCCATCCATTTACTATGCCAGCCATGGAGATGTTTAGAAAGGACACGACCCACGTGTTCGGGGATCTCCCACAAAGAGATGCCCTGGGAGACTCAGAGTGATGCCGCCTCCTTCAGGAATGTTCCTGATGGGTAGAGACTCTTAACTCTGTTCTCCAGCTCAGCATCCAGTCGTCCATCATGCAACTCTCTGTAAGTGAGCTCCAGGAGAGGATGAACCAGGTCTGTCTCCCCAGTGGGTGGTGCATAATAAATGCTCAGTAAACACTGGCTAGATAAGCAAAAGAACATGCAACCCATTCTCTTGAAATAAAGATGGAAAAAGACCAACAGAAAGGTCTATCCATCTGGGTGCTGAAAGGTTCTCTCTGCTTTGAATACTGGCTGGAGGCTGAGGCCCAAAATGTTTATGGGTTGATCGGATGCTGGGGAGCTCAGGGGCGGGGACCCAGACTGTCCTGGTCAGGTCACTTCTACTCTTGGAGCCTATTTACTCAGGTCTAAAATGTGTGGTTGGATAAGATGCTTCCTTGAGTTCCTTGAGTTGGGACTCTATGAAAACCTCACATCCCTATAACAATTTGTCAAACTGTAGCCTTAGGGGACAGGGGCCTGGGCCACGGTGGCTGGCCTCCCCCACCGAGTAGATGGCAGACCATGGCCCAGTCTCATGAGTGTATGAAGCTTCCTCATCTACACAGTAGGGGCTGGGGCTGGGGTGCTAGAGTCGGTGCTTCCTCAGTCCAAACTTCTGGAATTCCCAGTGGAGAGCGCTGGACAGATTAAATTTGGGTACAGAAGGCACACGTCACACATCTTCTCAAAAGAGCCCTGACTTCCAATATTGCACACACTTCACTCATTCCATGATTCACCCATTATTTAGTGAGCCCCTAATTCATTTAGTGGTGAACCAGACAAGACCCAGTCACTGCTGTCATGGGGCACCCAGTCCCGCTGGGGACACAGAAAATACACAAGATGATTTCAGATGTAGTTAGGGGCAAAGAACATTAAAAAATTGCACCAGGTAACAGGGAGAGTGGGGCTCCTTTCTAGAAGCTGGTTGTGAAGGCTTCTATCTGAGTTAAGACCTAATGGCTCCCTGGAAAAATGTAGGGAAGAGCATTCCAGGTGGAGGGAAGGGCAAGTGCAAAGGCTCCAGGCTGGAAACGACGGGTCGACGACAGACCCTGCTCGTCCATCCCTAACACCACTGTTGCAGACCTCTGGAAATAGCACTTCTGCTCGTCACAAGTGCAAAGTCACAGCAGCTGTGAGGCAGTTGGACGTTATGATTTAAAGTCTTAACAAGGAAGCACCCGTATACCAATATCATAAATCTGAAAAGTATCTAAGGACGGAATCTGAAGAGAACTGGTTTCCCTTGTAACCCCATGGATTTTGTTTTAGAAGAGGAACAGCATTGTTCTGAGAAGGGGTCCCTGGGCTTCGCCCGATGGCCCGGGTGCTCACAGGCCACAGTAAGGAGTTGGACTTTTACTCTGGAGGGGGGTGCGGAGAGCTGCCGTTCCAATGGGTTTCGTGGGCTACAGTTTCTGTTTCAAAGGCCCCCTGGCTTGCGGGGCCTGTGGTTGTGGGGGGCAGTGCCAAGAGCAGGAGAGGGCACGGCCGTCCCTGACCACTGTCCTGGGCTGTCGGGAGGGGGCAGCATCCCCGGGTCCTTGTGCTCTTCCCTCTGATCAGGAGCCTGCCTACCACCCCGCCTCCCGCTCACCTCTGGGCCCAAAGGAACCCTGTCCCTTGGCCCGAACCTTCCCCACCCCCCGACAGGGAACCCTTCCAAAGAGCTTCTGAAAGTGAGCTCATGAGTTCCCAAGAAAAATAAATGCGGCATTCGCCACTGTTTTGGTGTGGATATTGGTCTAGAAAAGCAATGAGATTTTATTTTAGAAAAGCCTTCCAGCAGGACCCCAGCAGAGGCCGGGCGAACACCAGGGGGATGGACTGTGACCGTCCAGGGAGGCCCAAGCACGGGAACCCACTGCCACGAGCGGCAGCCCCGCCGTTTACGGCTCCCTTCCTGTTTTCCCCGGGCCCCTCTTCGCGCCGCTCTCTCACACACAGAGTCTTTTCAATGCCCTCCAGGAGAACAGAAGAATCCATTTTCACACGCCGGCACGCACGTTTCTCCCACCCTCCCCGGGGAGTGGGCCCTGCCAAGAGGCCTGTTTATGGACATACGGGGACAGATGGGGATGGGGCCGGTGGAGTGGGGTCCTCAGACCGAGACACGCTGAGAGCTGAAGCCTATGCTCCCAGACGCCCCAAACCGGAAGTGAGAGTGGGGCCAGGCCAACTGGGAGCTGAGGGACATTTGTGGTACTTCTCGGGCAATGCCTGGGAGCCTCGTGGGGGGACAGGGAAGCAGTGTGGGGTGTGGAGGGTCTGGCTTTGGAAGGAAGGAGCTGGAAGGGGCAGGGCTGGTTCACCTCGAAGGATCAGAACAGTGTCAGAAGCGGAGAGGAGGCTGGGCGCTGGGTCTCTGGAACCAGGCTAAGCGAGCAGCAGGAAGGGAAAGTGAGGCAGCCATGTCACTGGCGAGGAGCAGTGCGGAAGAGTGACCGCTCCAGGGGCCGGTGGCCCCCACCGCTGCCTGTTCAGCCCCGCGTCCCTTTCCCAGGGCTCTGGTTAGAAAGAACAGGCTGGGTTTTGTTTTTCTTGGGAGGGGGTTCTTTTTATCTGTACCTGTTTGCATTTCTGGACTGGGAGTTTCTCCGGCACCCGGTCCCTGGGAATGAGGGAGGCAGAATAGAAACCAGGGGCTTGCTGGCACGTCATTCCCCGCTGTTCCAGGTCCCCAGCCCGTCTGCCTTCATCTCTCCACTTTTCACAATTTTCCTGTTTGTCTCACATATAATGTCCAGAGCTTTGCCTGTCCTCGGTGGGAAGGTAGGGGATAGTGTATCTACGCCATCGGATCTGGAACTGAAGTCCTACATTTCATATTGTTGTTTTGTACATATATATATTTTAAAGATTTATTTATTTGAGAGAGAGAGTGAGCGATCACATAGAGGGAGAGGGAGAAGCAGACTCCCCACTAAGCAGGAACCCCCCCCCCCCAACTCAGGGCTTCATCTCAGGTCCCTGGGATCATGACCTGAGCTGAAGGCAGAAGCTTGACTGAGCCACCCAGGTGCCCCTATGTTTTATATTTTTAAGAAACACGTGAATCAAATATAGCAGAATACTCCAATTTCTTTAACCTGTCTGGCAGTTACGGGAAAGCCTTTACACGGCTTTCAATACTCTTCCATTTATTGGAAACACTGTATAAATTCAGTGTTACTCACACCCCTTCTTTCTTTGCACATTCACCCACCCAACCTCTGCTGTGCACATCCCGGCAGCAGCTACACAGTGGCGAATTGAAAAGATCCTTAAGAGCCTTTCCCACTTGGGGGGAGCAGACAGCAACCAACAGCTGCGACAGGGAGCCCCCGCAGAAGAGGGAGAGTGCTCTGAAAGCTCCCCGCCAGGGGGCTAAGATCCTCTCAGGAAGTGGTCCTGGGGTCTGACATGCCCCCAGGGCGTCCCTGGGGTCACACCTGTGGGCAGTCGACTCAAAGGCCGAGAAGCAAATGGTTTCCCAAGAACAAGCTGGGTGAGGCCCCTCCCAAGTAAGCGGGCTCTCACACAATCACCCCACATCTCTGCACAGC
Organism: Nasua narica; assembly: GCA_028533885.1. NCBI lineage: Eukaryota > Metazoa > Chordata > Mammalia > Carnivora > Procyonidae > Nasua > Nasua narica. Next base: position 64,270,625 of record CM052812.1, on the reverse strand, counting down.
TCCCCACTTCAGGAGGGGGGGTCTTTCCTCCTATTTCAAATTCTCTTCTCCAAATCAGCACCCCAGAAAGGTCTCTTGCATCAATCCTTTGGCAGTTAGCAAGAGTGGGAGCCATTCCCTGGGCCCGTTGAGGAAAATCGGGCTCAGCACCCAGAATGAGAGCATTCTGGTCTCCGGTGAACTTGCTCACCCTGGACAAGAGAGGGCTTGTCTCCTCACGGGTGTATGACAACATGGCAACTGAGGTCCCCACCCCTAGGCCCTATCCTCTCCAAGTCTAACTTAGCATGAAGAACAGAAGGGCCCTAGGGAAATAATGGCCATACTCCAAAGAGACTCTTCCTCCCCTCTCGCTGAAAGCCCCTCGGAATTTAGCTGGGCTCCCAGGCCCAGGAGATGTGCCCACCTTCTCTCCCACCCTCCCCTCCCCACAGCATCAAGGGTAACCGCGGCACCCCTAGTGTGGGAGGGGCCCAGCAGAGTGGTGGCTACTGGGTATTCCAGAAGGAAAGCTGGAGCGCTAAGGGGCTCCTGAGGAGGCTCTAGGGAAGCCGCATTTACACACATGGTCTCATTGGACTGGGTTCATGATCAGTTCTTTCAACCGAGGAAGCAGAGGGCCAATAAGAAGTGACTCATCAGCTGGGATCTGAACCCAGGTCTGTCTAGACCCACTGACCTTGATCCCTTAGGCCAGCTTCACTCGCCCCAAGAACACAGTGGGGGATCTGATCTGAGGTGTGAAGGTGAAAGGTGGATCCTGAGGACATTTCCCCATGTTTGAGCACCCCACCTGCATCACGTGCTCCCATCTGCCTTCACGGGGTACTGAGGACTTCCCCTCATTACATAAACACTAATTAAGGGAGCTCCACGGTGGACACGTGGGGCACACAGAGCAAACGGTGGTCACCTGCTGTCACAGTAAAGCAGCAGAATCTGGAGGGGGGCCACGTGGCCAGGACTGAGCAGGCGTGGAATGCCGTTAAGTCCTGCTTGGCCTGGGAAAGTGGTGGAGGCCAGGCCACCTGGGAAAGCCATTCAGAAACACTAAGCGATCACGAGTGGCCTCACATTTCATGGCAGGCCCTGGGCAGTCCACCCACAGCCCCAGGCAGGAGTCCCAGGAGCAGCTAGGCCCCACAGAGTCCTCAATGACAAGGCCGCGCTCTGCCCGGTCCTCGATGGATGTCCGTGCAATAAGAAGCGGTTAATAGGTCCATGGCCTCCAACAGTCAGGAGCAGATAAGAAGCCTTCCGACGGCAAGGGGCGCATACAGAGTCTACAGGGGAGCAGGACCAGGGCCCCCACCGGTATGGAGGAGCCCATCATGTCCACCCCCTCCCTGGGAGCCCGGTGTCCTCATTTGGTGAGTTGGGCAGTGCTGGCCCCGTGAGAAACAGGGCCCCTCTGCTGTGGGAGGTGTGGGCTGTGTGGGTGCCCAAGAAAGAGGACTGGGCTGCCCCGCTGAACAGGGGGGCCCCTCCGTGACCCCAGCAGCCGCGGCAAGAGGAAAAGGAACCCAGACATCCACCCCAGCCTCAGCTCCCAAAGCCTGCTGGCTGAGGGCGGAGCCCACGGGCTCCGGGCAAGAAGGGTGGGAGGCCGTGAGGGGGCCTCGGTGCCAGGCCTGGCCCGCCTCCACCACCCTGCCGGGAGCTGTGCAACTTAGGGCCACTTACAGATCCTTAGTTTCCCCATCCGAAAGATGGAGTGAAAAAACCCAGTACTGGCCTCCAAGGGCAACTGGGAGATAATCCTGCCCAGCGCACACCAAATAGTCAATGAACGTTAGTTTCTTTCTTTCTTCTTTTTTTTCAAAGGGGGATGCTGGGAGGAAGGGGAAAAGGAAGGGGAGAGAAAGAATCCTAAGCAGGCTCCATGCCCAGCGCAGAGCCCAACTCGGGGCTCGATCCCACTACCCTGAGGTCACAACCTAAGCCGGAATCCAGAGTCGGACGCTTAGCCAGCTGAGCCACGCAGGGGCCCCTGTTAGTTTCATCTTTACGTCAATCAGCAAGGATGTCAGCCTGGAGCTCCTATCTGGAATCACTTTGCTGCATTAACGGGTTTGTATTTGACTCGCCCTATAAACAGTCTGTTGGTCAACGGGCTCCTCGCTCCCCTCCCAGCCCCTTCCCACGCCCCCTCCAGCCTGCACAGCTTACCTATGGTCCTTCGGAGGTCTTCGCACTGGCTAATGTGAGGAAACTTCAGGATTTCCTTCCACTTCTTGCTTTTCCCCTTGCGCTTTCCTCCACCCCCTGTAGAAACGGGGGGAAAAGATGGTGGGCTGATGTTCTTGTCCGAGGCTCCAGAGCCTGTTTCCCACCCCAGCGAGTCTGTCTACCAGCCTGGGGCGCTGCGAGACAGCCAGGGAGCTCAAGGTCAAGTCAGTGACACACCCCGAGTCAGGCACACACACTCCCTCCGGGCTAGCATCAAGCCTCTGTGTTCTCCCCGCACAGTTGGGCCTGGGCCCCTCAACCAGCAGGAGTAGACGAGCCCCTCGTCATCCAGGCCGGAGCCCACACCCGGGGCCCTATTCTTTGCCGACATCTCCCACCGCTGTTCAGACCCACTGGGTGCCCAGCCTCTGGCCCCAGACCAGACCCCAACCCTCCCATGGCAGGGCCAGGTCAGCTGGACTTAAAATTGCCTTCGGGCTCGGGAAGTCCTCGCAGAATGTATCCACTAGTAAGTGGACTGCAGCCCCCTCATTGCCTCGTTTTGTCCTCCCGTTTCCTGTGGAAAGCCCCCTTCCCCAACTGGAAGCCGGATGTCGGGAGCTGGGATTTCAATTTCCACTCGTCTCCTGTACCCGCTTCTTCTCTCTCCCCACAAACCCCAGGGTCGTGGAGGATGCATTCTCAAGGCTGGAGGGACTCGAGAAGGGCCCCATCCTGCCTCACATCCTCCTCGGTGTGCACATGTGATGGGCACGCACACGCTAGGGACATGCACGTGCAATGCACATGCACACATGAGGAACACACGTGAATGAAGGTGCACACATACAGAAGCCCTGCACACACAGTGGCCGTGCAGTGAACACGCGGAGCTGAATAAGGTGCACACACGGGGCACTGCCGTCACCAACGCTCCTCCTTAGCTGTGGGACCGTGGACAGACATCAGAAGGCACGGGCGTGCAAACAGCGAGGGGAAGCGCCCACTCTGGCCCGTGTCCCTGAGCCCAGCAGTGCTTGGGCCTCAGACTCGGAGGCCCCTCTGTGTCACATGGCCAGGAGTCTCAAGGGACGGAGATGCCATCACCCACCCCCACTCCCAGAGTGGCCTTAAATACCATCTTGCTAAAGGTCACGTAGCTCATTAGGCCCCTCAGTATCTTGGGATATAAAGGGCCTTTTACCTTCATTCACCAGTCAACACCTCAGCCCCTGCGGAGCTGGGGCCTCAGTTAGAGACGCAGGATCTGGGGCACAGCCTGGGCACCGTGGGCCTGCTCCCTGCTCTGGGTGGGTGTGCAGTGCCTCTGGTCTCTAACCCTCCCAGAGCAGGCCTGGGCCCCTCTCTCCAAGCGGCAAACCGAGGGATGTGGGAGGAGCCTCGCTTGCACCCACACTGGCCCAGCGTGCCACCCGGGGCTGGCAGGGAGCCGGTCTCCATGGGTCCTCACTGTCAACCCTGCTGCCCTGGGAAGCTCAGGCTGGGTTCCCCATCAGCGAGTTGGGTTAGCTTCTGAGGCAGGACCAGGACCCCCACCCTGGGGTGTTGGGAGGTAGGAGAGGGAGCTGATGGCGGGGGCGGGGGGGGGGGCGCGGGGTTTCCTTTCTCTTTCTCTGCTCATCCTGTCTTCCTTCCTCTCCAGTCTCGGCAGAAGGCAGAGGGCTCTGACTCCAAGGGACAGAACGAGTGTGCACTGGGCACTCGCCGTGGCCAGGTGCCATCAGAACATTATCTTGTTTAATCCTCAGAATGACTCTTTGAGGAAGAGATCACAGCACCAACGTCGCAAATGAAGAAACAAATGTCCAAAATTGAGCAACTCGCCCGCTGGTGGCCTGTCCAAGTCCACATTTGCTCTCTCCTCCAGCCAGGGTCAACACACAGGCACACACAGCAGAGGCCTTCCCCGGGCCCTGGCCTGGGCCTAGCCACTCACATGCGCTCTCTGGAGCTCTCACTCTGTGTCTACAAGGCTCAGACTTGTATGACTATTTCCCTTGACAGATAAGGAAACCGAGGCCTGGGAAGAAAGAAGCAAGCTTTCTTGGCTTTCTTCAGCAGTTCATTAATGGCAGAGCCAAGACCCCAACTTCAGGGGACTCTAGACCCTAGGCCTGCACTCTCACCCTTCTGTGTGTAGAACTTCCTTTGGGGTACATCAAGAACCAGAGAAATTCTCAGGGATTAAAAAAAAAAAAAGCTGCTGTCAGGCCACAGAAGTGATGGAGCGTTGAGTAAGAGGAGGGAGAGTGGGGATCTCTCTGGATGGGGACCCAACCTAGAAGCTTTGAGAAAAGCCGCCACACGTGGCTTGTTTGCCACTTCACTGAACAGCTGTCTAGACCTGAAACTACGAGGAGGCTTCCCATGCAAACCCAAATTTCAGCCTTTTCTCCATAACCAGACTCCACGCACGGCAAGGATCGGCTGGAGCTGGGGAGCAGCCGCTCCCGTGGACAGGCTGTGTGGCCTCCAGAGGGATTAAAATACGCACCCCCCAAAAAAGAGCCACCTTCTAGAGACACAGGCCAAGTCCGATGCTCCCGGCTCAGCTTCCACCAGTCTGGGAGGTCAAGAATGGCCATCAGAACACATCTAAGTCCTTGTCCCCTCCCATTCCCACACTATTTGCTCCCAGATCCGGCCAGCAGAAAGCACTTGAGTGTGTGTGTGATGAAACACACACAACATGACATTTACCATATTACCCATTACTAGGCACACAGTGCAGTGGCATTCAGTATATTCACCTTGTTGTACAACCATCACCCCCCCATCCCCCTCCAGAACTTTTTCATCACCCCAAACTGGAACTCTGCACCTATTAAACACTAATTCCCTCTTCCCCCCAGCCCCTAGCCGCTACGGTTCCACTTTCCGTCTCTGTGAATTTCACTCTGGAGGGACCTCCTGTAAGTGAAATCATACAACACGTGTCTTCTTCTGATTGGCTCACTGCACTTACATAACGTCCTCAAGATGCATTCTTGTTGCAGTGTCTGTCCGATGTCATCCCATTTTTAAGACCAAGTAATATTCCCTTGTGTGTAGGAACCACATTTGGTTTATCCATCCATCTCTTGATGGATACTTGGGTTGTTCCCACCGCCTGACTTTCGTGATCAGTACTGCTATGGATATCTGAGTCCCTGCTTTCCATTCTTTTGGACCTATGCCCAGGAGGCGGCTTGCTGAATCACACAGTAGTTCTATCTTTCTGTGGAACTGATGAAACCTTCTTGACACTATGGACCACCAGGCTGTACCCCAGCTCTGCAATCAAAACCTAGGGATGTGACTTTTGAAAGGGCTGTCCACGTGGTTCCCAGGTGGTCAGTTGACGGAAATCAGGGGTCTATTTTGTGCATACTTTTTATGGATTAATTTATCCATCAGGAAAATTAACACAGACTCATTAATTCACTCAACCAACATATGTTGAGCATCTACTAAATGCCAAGCTCTCTGCAGGTGCTAGGGACACAGCGGAAGGCAAGAGACACAGGGTGTTGCCATTCGGGGACTTCCAATCTAGCAAGGAAGACAGACATCAAAGGCTTTATTTCAGTGGTTCTCAACCAGGGGGATTTGTCCTTTGGGGGCCATTTGGCGACGTCTGGAGATATTTTTGGCCGTCACAGCCGGGCGGAGGGTGCTAAGGGTCGTGAGTAGGCAGAGCCAGGGATGTGGTCACACACGCCACAACGCATGGGACAGCCCCCCGTGCTGTGACAGTCAGGCCTGGACTGACGGTCTGTCCCAGACAGCCCCCCACCACATAGAGCGACCTGATCCGAAATGTCAGTCGTGCTAAGGAGGAGAAACAGCGCTCTACTTCACAAGCATTTCGACCACTCAGAGGTGCAGGGTTTGGGGGAGATGTTCATAATGGAGCAATGTGTCACTGGAGCTGCAGTTAGGAGGGGAGGGAGAGGGTCCCACACGGCCACCCAGGGGGCTGCCCCAGGGCGAGGAGGCAGACTTCCCACTTGGGGCTCCTTGCCTCCTCCCCCTCACCTCCTCAGCCCCTGGAACATGGCAGGGACTGTGGTAGGCAGGATAATGCTCCCCAAAGTGTCCCCATCCTACTCCCGGGAGCCTGTGGATAAAGGGGAATGAATCCTGCAGACGGAAGTAAGGGTAACAGCAGAAACACTAGCCCGGATGGTCTCGGTCGGCCCAGTGTAACCGTCAGCATCATTATGTGGGAAAGAGTGGGCAGAGAGTCAGTTCAGAGCGATGCTGGGAGAGAAAGACCAGATACCCACCGCTGGTCTTGACGATGGAAGGAGCTGCGAGAAAGAAGGCAGCCTCTGGAAACCAGAAAAGGCAAGAAAACAGATTCTCCCTGAGAGCCTCCAGAAAGAACAGAGCCCTGCCAACACCCTAGTTGTAACCCTGTGAGACCCACGTCAGACTTCTGTAACTCAATAATCCGCGTTCCTTTAATCCAATGGGGTCGTGGCAGGTATTATAGCAGTGACGGGAAACGAATACAGAGACACTCTCGGCAGGGTGACCCCTAAATGACCGCAGGGATCCTGAATGGCCTCCCCACTCACCTGGCCTCCAGGTCCTTAAAAAGTCCTGCCCCTCCATAACTCGGACAGGCTGGAGCAAGGTCCCCTGTCTTCACCGCGACCAAAACTCGCCTCCAACAGGTCACCACTTCCAGCCAGATATCTGCTCTTAAGCGTGCTGCTGGGTTAGTAGTTTCAACTGGATGTCACTGTCTGAGGCAGTGAGGGCCACCACCCTGCTGCAGAAGTTCCTCGCATGTCCCCGCCCTGTGGCCCCAACGGCCCCAGGCCCACCTCCCCACTTGGGAAGGATGTCAGGCCAACAGGAGGCAAGAACCACCACCTCCCACCCCTCGGGGAGGCCCCCGCAGCTGGGACGGCCGGTTCCCAGGCCTGCCCCTCCATCGCCCATTCTCCCTGGCCAGGTTCAAAGCCCTTCCCCATGGGGTCACCGTCCCCTCGAGCTTTACTTCCCTCCCTGCCACTGCTCTCAGGGCCTTTGCACTCACGGTTCCCTCTGGTGGGAGCATCTTCTGCCTACCCAGTGTGGGTGTTTCTCCTCCAGCTTCAAGACTGTCCCGTGTACTGTATGAAGGTCACCCCGGAGGGCCTCCCCCGACCTGGGCAGCTGAAGTGGGCCCCATTCTCTGCCTTCACCACTACCACCAAACAGCGTCAGGGAGGCCCTGGGCAGGTGGGCGGTCTCCCTCTCTCTCTTTCTCTCTCATGCACACACACTCATCAGCTGACCCATCAGACTCACTTCTCCCAACACATTCAGCCCATTTTCACCGATGCATCCAACCTGTCCGCGTGAAGTCACTACCAGAGTCCCAGCCCCATTTCTCATGTCAGTACCTGACAGCTTCCTATTTAGCATTTTACTTGTCTAGCCTCAGGCTCCCTGCTCGAGGGAAGACCCTGGTTTCTAGGCTCTCTGTTGCTCTCTCTCTGGCCCACTGCAGATGCTCAAACAGCATTCTCCAAGTGGATGCAAGTGTCATCCCTCCGACCTCCGTCCACATCATCCTCTCCCCTCCCCCATCCCGTGACACCACCCCCAGGAGAAACTCAACCCCCACCTGCTGGAGCCCGGCTCCTTCCTCAAGCCCCCACCTGATGCCTCTTCCGGGGCTGCCCTGCAGAGACAGAGCTCCCTGCCAAGCCCACGGCCCGCTCCCAGCTCCACCCAGATCTTTCCATGTCCCTCCAGAGGGCGGGGCAGCTCACGCAACGCCTGCTTAATCACAAGCTTTCATGAAGTTAGGGTGACCGACTGGATAAACAAATGTTTGCTGGAATCAGTGACGCCCTCCACCCCGCCCCAGAGCCATCTGAGGTTAGCCCCGAACTGGGTGTTACCTGTTTGGTGCTCATTAAGGTAGCATGAACCCCATTTCAGATGAGAAGCCAGCGGCGCAGGGAGAGGAATTAATGCGGGGTGAATGGGCACCCCTGTACTGACTCACAGCCATTTCTCGTCTTGAGCAGCTTTGGGTTTTATTTGCTTCACCATCTGACCCACCGCTGCTCATAGTTTATCTCCCACAGGCCGGAAACGAGTCAGTGAACTGGACACGATCCCTGCCCTCAGGGACATCCAGCTCAGTCCGGGCTTCAAAGAGCAGAGATGAGTAAGACTGCTTGGAGTGTGGCCTGGTAGGGGCTGGGGGGGGGGGGCTGCATGGAGGAGGGGCAGCTCCAACCAGGGAGGGCACGGCAGCAACACCGGCCGGGGGGCCAGACAAGAAGGAGACTGTCCTGCCCAAGGAGGGAAGAGGCCAGATGTCGGGGACATGGGCTGAACTCTGCCAGCTCACCACTCTTGAGGAAAGGCACCGAAGGATCAAGATAGCAAGTCTTGCTCCTGGAATGGGAAAGAGTCCAAGGCAAAACCCCCACAAAGGTGGGCAACAGAAGATAGAGGTGTTCCCCGACTTGGAGCCTCAGCCCCGGTTGGCCCCATAAGAAGGAAGGGGCAGTTTCCGAGAAGGAAATTGTTAAGCAAATCATTTCTGCTCCCTCCCGCCTTCAGGGTCCCCCTGGGCCGCCAGCAATGGCTTCTTACAGGTGCACCTCAGGGGGGGCTAAGGCAAGTGTGATAAAGGGGTGGCAGGGCAGAAGGAGGGACAGTAGCCAACAGAGAGGAGTGGGGGACTCCTCTGGCGGGAGGGCAAGTCCCGGCAGGGACTAGAGTGTGGGGACAAAAGGCAAAGTAAGAGGTAGCCATCATTTCTTCAGCGAGGGCCAGGCACTTGTAAACTAACTGGCATTCCTTTTGCTCTGGGGTGGATGCCCCCAGGGAAGAATAAAAGAATCCCTCTGAAAAAGCCGCCCTGAGAAAGCTGTCGCTGTGGGGGAAGAACTGGCTCCAAGTTATTCTTGTCGAAGGTACTGGGCTCGAGGGAGGGGTTCATGCTCTGAGGGCAGAGGGAACCAGAGGGAGCAGAGCGAGGCGGACCCACGCCTACTGTGGGGGACGGTGCTGGGGGGCGGGGCTGAGCTCCTCGATGGCGCAGGCTCCGTGGCAGCTGGATCCCAGTGATGAGGGGCTCTGAGCGCCGAGGAGCGTCCAGCCCCCCAGGGACCGTGGCCAGACTGGCATGGAGGAGTGGAGCTGCCCGCAGAGGCCCCTCCTCCGAAGGACACAGACCACCCCAACAGTCCGCGGTCTTGCTGGCTGGACTCCTTCGAGCCCTGGGCCTTCTCTCTCCATCCTCAGAAGGAAGTAGGACAGACCTTTGCCAAGCAATTGACCCTGGGACTCTCATTAACCTTCTGGTATGGTATCTTTGATCTGGAAATTAAAGAAACGCAGCCCTTCCTGTTCTCCGAGGGTCCGGGGACAACTGGTGAGGACAACATTCGCAGTTAATTCTCACATCAGGTCCATGAGGCAGGTCCTGTCGCGGAACCCACTTTGCTGATGAGAAAATAGTCTCGGAGGGGCAAGAACCTTGCCACAAATCACTCAAGCGGCCTCATCACAACCTGAGCCGGGACCCTGGGGTTGGTCTCTTAGTCTAAAGTTCTTTCTTCCCTCCTGGCAAATGAGCCGCTGATCAGAGGACGCGTCCTCGGGGGAAGTGGAGGAAGCCTCCTTGCATTTGTTGGGAAGACCTCCCTTCGGGGCCTTGGATCAGAGGGTCAGGGTGGTCCTCGGATCAGCAGCATCAGCGTCACTGGGTAACTTGTTAGAAATCCAGATTCTTGGGCCCCACCGTAGAACAATGACTTAGAAACTCTGGGAGTGGCACCCAGCCACCTGTGTATTAATGAGCCTTCTGGGTGATTCTGATGCTCACTCAAGCCTGAGAACCACGGCCCTAAAGTAAGAGAAAGTTCCTGAACATCATGCGGGAAATGGAAGATGGGACCGCTCTCGCTCTGGGAATGTCTCTCTCTGATTGGTGATTTCCGCCCTGCCTACTTCTAAAAAGGATTAGAAGAAACATAGCGGGATTGGGACACCACCAAAAATATTCCCTCTGGCACCCCCCAATTCAGTGATCCTGGGGTCTGACCGACAAGCTCCGGCCTGACTTGAGTTGAGCTTCTTCTCCCACACACACTTGGTAGCTTCAGCCACCTACCAGGCCACCAGCCAGGGCAGGGGGCAAACGGTAGAAGAGCCCTCCTACTTCCAGCATGCTCCGTGCTGCCTCTAAGGGTCCAGGTTGGTAAGCCGGCCTCAGGGAACCCCATTCCATGCCTCCAGGCCCTGGGCAGGACTCCCCTCAAACCGCTCTTGTATCAGGAGTGCACACTTCCTCTACTGGTGTCTCTGCCTTCTGGGGGCCCCTGGACCGTGACCATTCTACGGATCCCAGAGAGGAGAGAACCATCTGCAGAGATGGGCCTGCCAGCATCTCCACAGAGGACCTGAGACGTCGTGTGGGCCCTGAGGAGGGAGGACGTTTTCCCACAGAGCGTGTTCCTCTAGGACAAACTTGTCAGCTCAAATCAAAGAACGGTATTGGTGAATACAGCTCGAGCCCAGGTTAGCAGGAAGAGAGGCTCATCTGAGTTGACCTGCAAAGAAGGGGGCTGTTATCAGGGTCGCAGAGGCCTCTAAGATCCAAAGAAAGGCTGCTAAGAGCAGCTGGCTTTATGGGAGTTAGAAGGCCATGGAGACATAGAGAAGCTGGGGTTGGGGTGTGTGCCCCTCACGCCATCATGTGCCCCCTCTCCAGACCACACCAGGCTCACTCACCCCTTCGCCCAGGCCCTGTTGGCCGTGGGTGTACAATGAGGAATTCGACCGGCCTTTGTCCCTGGGTCCTGGGAGGGAATCTCCAAGTCCCTGGAATTTTCCAAGTGCGAGAGTGTTGTTTTTGTTCATGGTGGCTCCCCCAAAATGTACCCGAGTTTATGCAAACAAGAAGGCTCGAGACGGGGCTGGCCATGCCAGAATGACCACCCATATGGTTGGGTAGGGTCTGAACCCGGTGCTAACATCCTGACCTCCGAGGAGAGATGGGGGAGGCTGGAGATGGAGCTCGGCCACGAGGCCAACGATTCAGTCAGTTGGGCCTAAGTCATGAAACCCCAATAAAAACTCCAGGCACGGAGCTTGGGCAAATTTGCTGGCTGCTGCCTGGTGGGTCACATACCCATCGCACGCCTTAGGCCTCTCTCTCTTTTGCTGGTTTGGCTTTGTGTCCTTCTGCTCTGATAAAATTGCAAGAAAAGTGCTCTGAGTTCTGTGAGTCGTTCCAGTGAATGATCAAACCTGAGGGGGTGAGAGAGTCCCTGAATTTGTAGCCAGTCTGTCAAAAGTACATGGGACCCGGGACCTCCCCCAAACTTGCAGCCGGGGTCTGACGGGAAGGCAGGTGTGGGACTGCGCCCCTCAGCTGTGGCGTCTGTGTTCGTTCCGGGGTAGGTAGTATCAGAAATGTATCACAGCTGTCGAGGACCCCGAGTCCGCAGGGCCGTCTGGCCAGGCTCACCACCTGCCTGCCAGAGCCCTGATTCTAAAGGCCCACGGAGCAAAGCTGACTGGCCAGCTCATCTCTCCCCGGTGACAAGTCCCGGGCCAGCCCAGAGTCTGCACGATGGGAGGCCTTTGCAGCTGGGAGGCCTGGGGTGAGAAAGCAGGCTGAGCAAGCAAGCAGCCGGCCTCCCTGGGCTCGAGCTCACTTGTTCTTCAAGAGCAGGAGCCCCCATGGCGGGGCCAGACAGCCCCAGAGGCCACACGAGCCAGGGTACAGGAACAACCACTCTTGCTTCGAGAACACTTTGGGGTGCTGCCGGTCGAGGGCAAGGATGCAGGGAGGTGGGGAAGGGGCACAGACTACTGCAGCCGCAGGATTCCCCCCGGGGCCCCTTCCTCCTGCTGCCTCGAGGCCCTCCCTCCACAGAACGGCCTGTGGGCTGCTGGGGCCGTGAGGCTCAGAAAGGTCAACATTATGCTAACGCAAGGGCCCAACCTTGTTAGAAATCCAAATGCTGTTGTAAAGCAGGTCTTTACGACACTCAAGGGGTGAGGGGAGCACGAACAGCGGACGAGCCTCTCTCTCAACGCACTTTGATCAAGGTCTGGGAAGTTCTCGAGTATCCTGGTGACCGTACGTGGGAAGGACTTCCCTCTGTGTTCCCAGCCACAAGAGGCTGGTGACTCAGCCCCGTTGGCCAGCCAAGTGGAAGGTGGTGGTATAGTTGTGCCTGTGACGTCTGTGGAGCTAAAGAATCTGTTCAGCTCCCTTCTACCCAGGTGAGCTTTCAGGAGTCGGTTTCCAAAGCACTGCCAGCAGGCTAGCTTTCCAGAAAATATCACTGCGGGGAGGCTGGCAGTGTTCTCAGAGGCCACAGGCAAAGCGGAGGAGGCCGGTTTTTCTGATGAGGTCCTCTGATGAGACACGGCCCCTCTCCACCCCGTGCCTCCTCTTCCACCCCCAGCCCTCCGCACCACTGACATTTCTGTCCCACCCCCCGGGTTCTGCCCCCTTTGCCACCGCCTGCGGGGCACCGCAGCCGAAGCGGAGGAGCTAGGCATGCAGCATCTCACTGGTTCAAAGTCTCCCCTCGTCCAGCCCCGAACGAGGCGAGAGTCTGGTTACAGGACCCCATTGGGTCCGCGGCACTAGCGCAGTCTTTACCTCGGGGCACCCTCCTCTGTGAAGTTTCTAGATGCCTCTGAATCAAAACGACTCCTGCCCTCCATTCCTCCATGACCACGCCATCCCAAAGTGCTCGAGCTGGGCGGTCAGGATGTGGCGGGGCCAGGAGGAGACGCCCCCATAACCACCCGCGGATGGAAACATCACGGGGGTGGGGGAGCAAAGGCGCCGGGGGCCCAGGATGTCCTGGCATGGGGGCTGGGCCGCTCGTGCTGGGCCGAGCCAGCGGTACCTCGGGCCAGGAAGCATCACGCAGCCTAGAGACGTCAAGTGTGTTCAGTACCGTCCTACTGGCGTGGGCCCCCCGGGGTGGGCCAGCGAGGGAAGAAGGGGGGAGGCACTGAGTCTCGCCCTGCCCACAGCCGCCTGCTTCCCACAGCTGACACCAACTTCACCTCCCGGGAGACGCGGACCCTTCTTACCACATCAGACACCGAAGGGATGGCCCAGAATGCAGGCCGAAGCCCAGGCTCTGCTCGAAAGGTTGCCCGTCGGTGTGGATGCAGCCGGGCCAGGGAGCGACCTGCCCAAGTTAGTAAAATGAGGAGGCGGAGAGAGAGAGGGCCCGAGGCCTTTCCAGGCGCATTAACCTGCCTGGGAGCTGAACTCAGCAGCTTCGCTGGGGGCTCCCGTTGTTCAAGGGGACCCCCCACCACGAAGGCAGGCAAAAACCACGGTGGTGGGCACATGGGAGGGGGCATTAGCACACCCCAGGCCTGGGGGACACGGGGAGGCAAAGACTCACCGTTATCCCGACCCCAAGACGTCTCAGGGCCGCTGCCGTCAGCCACGAGAACCTGAAACCTCCACCGGCTCTCAAGAGGAAATGCGGTGTTGAAGTGCTGTGAGGCATGGGGGGCCGCACCGGGCCTGTGGGGCCTGTGGCCTGTGGGCAGGTCCCAGCACCTCTGGGCCCCCCTCGTGGCCTCACCACAGTCGGGTTTCCAGAGCAGAAAAACTGCAGCCACAACCAGAAGGATCCCGCAACCTCAAATTAGGAAAACCCACACCAACACTGGGCCTGGTAAGTGGTCGCCATGGGGACAGGGAGACATGGCCCCTCTCCAGGGCACTGAGCCCGACAGCAAGGAGGCTGCAGGGCAGAGAGGTGGGGGGACCGTCCCTCCCGGAAAGCTTGCTGCTGAGGCCAGTGCTCAGACCGGGCTGCCTCGACCAAAGCCTGCTGCCCTTAAGTGACAGCTGGGCTGTTTCCCAGGGCTCTCCCAGCCACCATCTCAGGGCCTCTTCACTGCAGTCTCCGGGGGTCACCCCTGCCCCGCATCTCCACGTGACACACCAGCGGTGGTCGTGCTAAGTCCCTCAGTGCTTTCTCCTGCAAAGGATGCTGCTGCTACCCAGTTTGTTTTGCTGGGTTCAGAATTAGAGCCAAGCGTGCAAAGCTCTTAGCATAGAGCAGGGGCTGACCAAATGTAGCCAGCGTCCTCACGAGCATCACCGGCCCCCACTACCGTCTCTGTCACCATCACTACTACCATCAAAGTCACTCTCACTACCATCCGCACCAACCACCCCTCCACCGTCCCCCTAGCATCATCATCACCACCGCCATCCCCCCACCACCAGCACTACCGCCACCACCACCCCCGCCACCACCATCACTACCACCATCATCACCATCAACATCACCATCATCACCATCACCACCATCACCACCACCACCACCACCATCATCACCATCAACATCACCATCATCATCATCAACATCAGCATCACCACCACCATCATCACCATCACCATCAGCATCATCACCACCACCATCACTACCACCATCATCACCATCAACATCACCATCATCACCATCAACATCACCATCATCACCATCAACAT
>CM052812.1:64222172-64255445 GCA_028533885.1 Nasua narica | reverse complement strand
CCACCATCATCACCATCAACATCACCATCATCACCATCAACATCAGCATCACCACCACCATCATCACCATCAACATCACCATCATCACCATCAACATCACCATCATCATCATCAGCAGCATCAACATCAGCATCACCACCACCATCATCACCATCATCACCATCATCACCATCAACATCAGCATCACCACCACCATCATCACCATCACCATCAGCATCATCAACATCAGCATCATCACCACCACCACCACCACCATCACCACCATCAACATCACCATCATCACCATCAACATCAGCATCACCACCACCATCATCACCATCAGCATCATCAACATCAGCATCATCACCATCACCACCACCACCATCACCACCATCAACATCACCATCATCACCATCAACATCAGCATCACCACCACCATCATCACCACCATCATCACCATCAACATCAGCATCAACCTCAGCATTACCACCACCATCATCACCATCAACATCACCACCATCACCATCACCACCACCATTATCACCATCAACATCACCACCATCTCCGTCACCACCACCATATTCCCCACTACCCTGACCACCACTAACAATACCATCACCACCACCACCATCATCACCATCAACATCACCATCATCACCATCAACATCAGCCTCACCACCACCATCATCACCATCAACATCACCATCATCACCATCAACATCAGCATCACCACCACCATCATCACCACCATCATCACCATCAACATCACCACCATCTCCGTCACCACCACCATCTTCCCCACTACCATAATCACCACTAACAACACCATCACCACCACTGTCATCACTCTATTACCAGTATTGCCATAAACTCATACATAAGAGAACAGAGAACACAGAGCAAGGAACAGACAGGAGGTCTCAAGCCCAGATCTTCTGAATCCGAGTTCAGCCATCTCTCTAGCCTACCCCGACACCCGCCAGTACACGCACGCACAACTTTCCCGATAGCACAACGTCAGCGTCTGTCCAATATTCATCAGAGGGCGCCACGGAGAAGTCAGGCAGGGGCCACGTGATTTGGACCCGTTCCCTCTCTGACCTCAGTAGCCCCTACTCCCTGGCTTGCTCCCTCGCTCCCACCACACTCTCCTCGAAGTCCTCAAACACCCTGGGCCCCCTCACCCCTGAGGCCCTCTGCTGCTGCTCAGGAGTCCATGAACATTTTCTGTAAGGGCCAGATGGAGTCTCTGGGTCACAGACACTATGTACACAAATGGGCTGTATTCCAATAAAACTTTATTACCAAAGCAGACAGCAGGCTGGATTTGGCCCCACTGGCCTGAGGTTGCCTGAGTTTATCTGCCTGGAACCCTCTCTCCTCTCCTGGGGAGAAACCATCTTCCAAGTTAACCCCTTCGCCTCCTTCGGGTTTTTGCACAGATCTTGCTTTCTCCGTGAGGTTGACCCTGACTGTCCTTTTTTCTCTTTTCTAATAAATAATTAGAAGTGAAATAAATATAGTAAGAAAGTAACCAGTTTTAGATGAACATTTAAGTGGAATCTAGAACATTCACAATGTGCTACCACCACCTCTGTCTCATTCCAAAACATTTCTTTCCCTCCAAAGTAATACGCGCCGATCACTCTTTTTAATGCCACGACCTTGTGCCCCCTCTCCTAAACCCTCCCTTTCTTTCACTTGTACCTTTTCATTTCTCTTGGATGTACCACCTTGTAACATTCTGCGTGGCTCGTTTATTGCGCTCATTGCTGCTTCCCTATCTCTGCCCCTCCTTCCGTGAGAATGTGGGCTTCAGGGGGTTAGGGATCTTGTTCTCTCCCCCGCTATTCCCCAAGCACCCAGAACGATGCCTGACACAGAGTACATCACTGATGAATAGATGTTACAGATGGAGAGACAGGCCCGGAAGAGAAGAGATGATTTCTAAATGGACTTTAAAATAAACACACACATCAAAAAAACACATCATACACAATAGTCTTTTCTGAGCCTGCAGTTTCATCCCTCAAAATGTGAATACAGGAGGCGCCTGGGGGGCTCAGTTGGTTAAGCGTCTGTCTTCGGCTCAGGCCATGACTTCAGGGTCCTCGGATCGAGCCCCGTGTCAGGCTCCCTGCTCAGCTGGGAGCCCGTTTCTCTCTCTGCCCCTCCCTCCTGCTCTGCTCTCCTTCTCTCTCTCTCTCTCTCAAATAAATAAATAAAATTTTTAAAAAACAAAATGCAAACACAACAGTCTTCCCTGGGAGGGGCAGGGTGTGGACAGTCTCCCCAGCCCTTCCCCCGGTTAGGTCTCATCCCATCCCTGCATTAACTCTCCCACCCCTGAACTTAGAGCCCCTTCTCCCTGGGCAGTGTGGAAACAGACGGTGGCGGCTCTCATCCAACAGGCAGGGCTGGACTTCTGGCTCTCCTATCCCTGAGCTGAGTGACCACAGGCCACTTTGCCAACCTCTTGGAGCCAGTTTCCCGATTGATATAAAGAATATCCAGATGCCTGTTGTGAGGGTCAGACAGAGCCTGTGTCTAAAACCCTCGAGCTGTACAAGGCACCAGGAAGGCACTCCCACGATTCAAACCTCGTTGCTCCCCATCCTGGCTCCCCAAGCCTCCCTACCCTGGGGTTTCCCATCTTCTCCTCTATTCCCCTATGTCTCTTTAGGAGTTTAGAGAAATCTCCTTCGGGGGAAAGCAGACACCTCATCCTCTTGTAAACACTGATGATCTTCTTTAGAATGTCCTTTCTGGGCACCTGGGTGGTTCGGTTGGTTAAGGAACTGCCTTCAGCTCATGTCATGATCCTGGAGTCCCGGGATCGAGTCCCACATTGGGCTCCCTGCTCGGCGGGGAGTCTGCTTCTCCCTCTGACCTCTCCCCTCTCATGTTCTCTCTCTCTCATTCCCTCTCTCAAATAGATTAAAAAGAAAAATAAGTAAATAAATAAATAACATGTCCTTTCCAAGGAAAACCCTATTTCAAATGTATTTTGGGGCTTACTACACTTTGTCCACACCGGTTTTCACAGTTGAGAAAGTTTGGCCACAAAAACTAACTTTTCGCTACAAAAGCCATCCTCTTCTCTCAGCAAAGCCCAAATTTGGTCACTTTTGTCTTCAGTATGTTTTCTCTTGGTTACAGAAGGGCAAGGCTGGGTGGGGGCAGGGGGCAAGCTAACCCCTGAGAAAAGCCACTGGCAGCGGAAGCGGCCCCTGCAGCCCAGCTGTGGCTATTTTGTTGGAGAAATAAACAAGACTATTTGCTCAAGAAAAAATGCCCCAATTTTTCATAGGATATTCGTAAAAATATTTGCATTTCCCTGTGAGTAATAATTATTTCCGCTGCTCCCAGAACGTCTGCATCACCTACCTAAAAGAAGCTGAACAGACTCTTTAGAAATCTTTCCCAATCAAAACCCACCCAGCGACCTGGGTATGTGATGATAAAGATACAATAGCCCATAGAAGGGCTGGGAGCTCTGAGGTAGATAGGAAAGGGAGAGCCCAACCCTGACATGAGTGCTTCAGCTCCATTTCCTCTGAGCTTCAGGATGCCACAGCAAAGTAGATTTACTGTGCACATGAGGAAACAAGCCCAGAGAGGCCAAGTATCTGGCCCAGGGTCACACAGCCAGTAAGTGGCTAAGCGGGGATTTGAACCTAAAAATGCCTGGTTCATAACTCCCAGGCCATGACACAGAGTTAGCTCAAGGGACACATGAGAAGTGGGCCCTCAGAAAGTTTCCCCAAAGCCTGAGACCACATAAGCCCAAAACCAGTGCGGCACAGAGGCAGTTAGAGAGAGAAGAGTTTCCAGTGCCGAGGTGAAGTCTCCCAAACTAGGGTCCAGAAGAGAGTTCGTGATTCCCCGCTACCTACACCCCAAACATGCTTCTCCTCCACCGTCTCCTTCTCGGTAAATGGCACCACCACGGACCCAGCCATGTGGGCCAAAAACCTAGGCACTGCCCCTGATTCCATCTTCCTCCTGGCCTCTATGGTAAGCAGCCTTGAAGATGACCCAGTGATTCTTGCCTTCTGGTAGTCACAGCCTCCCTGGTCCTCTCCCACACTGAGCCCACAGGACTAACAGGATGTTGGTGGCAGTGATTGATGGAGTAGAACTCTGAGGCTAGGTCATGAAAGTCATTGTGCCTTCTGCTCTGCTCTCTCTTGGATCATTTGCTTGAAGGGCCCTCGTGTAGACCTATGCAGAGGTGTGGGTAGGGAGGAGCTGAGAGCTCCTCCTGCAAACAGCCGGCATTCATTTGCCAACCAGCCCCCTTGGAAGTGGAGCCTCCAGCCCCAGTCAAGCCTTCAGATGATGGCAGCCCCCACCAACATCTTCACTGCAGTCTCATGAAAGACCCTGAACCAGAACCACCCAGCTAAGTCCCTCCTGAATTCCTGACCCACAGAAACCATGAGACAACAAGCATTTATTGTCATTCTAAGTTGCTAAGTTTGGGGTAATTTGTTACACAGCTACAGCTAACTAATGCTGCCTTCTACCTGCAACCATCCATCAAGTCCTATCATGTCCAATATGGACATATTGACTCTGCCATCTCCCTTCTCCTCCGTGGCCACAGACCTGGGCCAAGCCACCATCACATCTCACAGGATGACTCTGCCATCTCCCCTCTCCACTGTGGCCACGGACCTGGGCCAAGCCACCATCACATCCCACAGGATGACGGTAGTAGCCTCCTGAGCAGCCTCCCTGCTTCCATCGGCTTCCTGCCCAATCCACTGTCCATCACAGCCTGTGGCAGTCTATGAGTGCAAACTACTTCTGGTCCTCCCACTGGCTCCCCATGGCCCGCAGGATGAAATCTGAACTCCTGTCCATGAGCTAGAAGGCCCTGCAGGCTGAAGCCCACCTGCCCTCCTCCCCAGCCTCGTCTCTGCATTCTCTCTGCTCCCGCTGTGCTGGGCTATCTTTCGTTTCTCATATACACCAGCTCTTCCTACTCTGAGCCGATGTACTGGCTGTTCCTTCTGCCTGAAATACCCTTTCCATGATTCTACCTCTGGTGTCCAGCTGAGAAGTCACGTCCTTTCAAGGCCTTCACTGATCACTCTGTTTCCTGGGCACCCTCATCATTCCCCATCGCCACATCTTGTGGATTCCCTTTATAAACTATGACAACCTGAAATCACTTTATTCATTTATCTATTAATCCTGCTTATTACCATCCACTCTTCTTGGCCCCTCAGGTGATTTTCTGGAAGCCAGGACCGTGACAGCACCCAGCGCCTGGTACCAAGCAAGTCCACAGTAAAATACTGTTAGAGGAAGGAATGAGGGAATTTCCCATCTTAAGGTGAGCAAGAAAGATCCCCTATCATTTCAGATCTTGGAATTCCCATCGAGGAATCCTGGCCATGTGAGCCTGGGTGTGCCTTCCCCTCTCTGAGCCTCAGTTTCTCCAGACTAGGAGCTGGGTGGAGGTGCTCTCAGGTCCAGGGCATCCTTACAATGGGTCTGTAAGCAGTTTAGCCACATTCCGGGGAAGGTAAAGGGACCCCGTGCTATGTGCTCCTGGAAGCGACTAGACGGCCCTACCCTGGGTTCTAGAGAGCGGGCACTTGGTCTTTAAAGACCTGCTCGAGCCATCATCTCTGCAGAAAGAACGGTCTCCTTTAAATTCCTGACCCAGCCAAGCTCACAGGCTGCTTCTCCCACGAGCACAGTGGCAGCTGGGAGTGAGCCATGGCATCTGCGTTCCCTGCAAGGACCTGGGGCACAGCCACCTGCTGCCTCGCACTGTGCCCCCCACCCCACCTCCACCCCCGGCTAGGAAAGTGCGTGACCCACCAAGAGAGGCCAGGTGTACGGTAGAAACCCCACCGGAGGTGACCACTCCCAGGCGACTAAAGACGGTGTCTGGGGAAGGGGCGTGTCCAGAGGCAGGGTCTATGCTGGGGTCCCAGGCGCCCAGGACTACTTCCCTTCTACCTTCTCCTCCTAATTCGACGACATAGCAGGTTACTATTCTGCAGGGACGAGGAGGCTGGCCTTATAAAGTCTTCCTCTGAAATGCTTCCTTAATTGTGAAATGGCCAAGGAGAGCTCTGTGTGGCAGCGTAGATTTCTACCCTTAGGAATTCAGAATCAAATCTGAATGCAAAAAGCAGAATTGCCACGAGGAGCCAGTGAATCGAACACGGTGGCCTGAGCTTCCTATTGATGCTGTAACGAATTACCACAAATCTAGTAGCTTCAAATAATATGAATTCATGATGCTAAATTTCTGGAAGTCAGAAGTCTGAACCTGGGCTAAATTCTTGGTGTGTGCAGCGCCGGTTCCTTCTGGAGGGCACTCTGTCCCCTCGCCTTTCCCAGCTTCTAGAGGCCTCCCTACATTCCTTGGCTCCCGGTCCCTTCCTTGGTCTTCAAAGTCAGCAGCCTCATCACTCGGACCTCCCGCTCTGTCGTCAGATCTCCCTCAGCCTCCCGATTATAAGGACTCTTGTGATGACGTTGGCCCACCTGGGTAACCCAGGGTAGCCTCCCCATCTCAGGATCCTGAACGTCCTCATCTCTGAAAAGCCCCTTTCACCACGCAGAGGCAACGCACCCACAGGTGGCATGTGGGTGTCACCACCTTTGAAGGAGCCTTATTCAGCCTAACACACTGCTGATTAAGATCCTACATTCCGGGGCACCCGGATGGCTGTCGGTTGTGTCCGACTCTTGATTTCGGCTCAGGTCATGATCTCAGGTTCGTGAGATCGAGCCCCGCATCGGGCTCCAGGGCCAGCACAGAGTCTGCTTGTCCCTCTCCCTCTGCCCTTCCCACTTGCACATCCTCTCTCTCTCTCTCTCTCTCTCTCTCTCTCTCAAATATGTAATGTATTTTTTTTAAAGACCATAGGTCCCAGAGCCGGACTGCCTGGCTCCAAATCCCAGCTGTGTCCTTTCCCAGCTGTGCCACTCTGGCCATGTTACTCAACCTCTCTTTGCTGCAACCGACTCCTTTGTGCCTCACAGACAGAAGTCCCGAGGTGATGCGTGTAAAGCCTTGGGCACCGTGAAGACAGCTCAGTGGAAGAGGGCTGTAATCATCCCCTTCTCTCCACCAGACTCAGAACTAATGGATGTCAGAGCTGGGAGGCGCCCCTCACTGAGCGGCTGGGGACAAAGGGGCCCAGAGGGGAGGGGTGAGTCACATGGGTCATACAGCATTTTCTCAGACAGCACCCCATTACTTCTAACCCCCACCTGGCACAGACGAGCCCGCGTCACGGCCCCCAGCACCCTGCCCTGCACCCGGTTCAGGCTAGAGGCCTCAGCCGCCACCGAGTCGCACGGAAGAGGAGGAGGGAAGTGCTCCCTAGCGGACCAACGGCAGGAAGCACCTGCAGGGGGCGGCCCCAGCCGGCTTCCCACCCCGCCCGCCAGGCTCAGGGGCCCGGCTCAGATACAACGCGCCTTCCCCCAGAAGAGGTCGGCAGGACTCGTCTTGGCGAGGGACACGGAGACCCAAGATCAGGGCCAAGACGGAGTGCTCTGGAGGGCGGACGTCAGCCAGGCCCCTTGTTTCTCTGTGCGACCTCAGACTGGACACCTTTGGGCCTCCGTTCGACCTCAGAAGAGCGAGGTGCCAGCCAGCTCTGTGGTCCTGTGTCTGCAAGCCTGGTTTCCAGGCTCCGGGAGCCCCTGACCCACGTTCAGCGAGTCCTGGAAGAGCCGTACACAGACACCGAACTGAGCGGCCTGCCCAGCTCGCTCGCCCAGGCATCCCAGTTCGCCAGCGTGTGCAGTGCGGGCTGAGCAGACACGCTCAGGGGTGTCTGTGATTAGCAAAGAGGGGCAAACAGTGCTTGGCTTCACCCTGACGGCCCGCTTAGCAAGCAGACTCCTCCCCAAAAGGAGCGAGGAATCACCATGGGTCCTTGGCAGAAGCTCAGTTAGGCTCTCTTTCTTCCAGCCAGAGGGCTGACTCACCCCAAAGGCTTTCCCCTCCCATAAATCTGGCCTAGGCAGGCACTGCCCCTACGGTTCGATTTCCCCACCCTCACACTGTCCTTGAACTGACACCAAGGACTCCTAGAAAGGCCTTCCCAAGGCTCTATGCAAGCCTCTCCCTGGCCCAGAGGCAGCAGGCTTTTGAACAGAAAGATGCCCAAAGTGGGGTGGCTGCTAGGGCCAAAGCCTGGCCTTCACTTATTTCCTCATTGAGAAAGGTATTTCTTCTTGCCCCAGGGCCTTTGCAGATGCCATCCCTCTGCCAGATATATACCCGGTATCATTGTTTATTTTTTAAACTTTTTATTTATTCGAGAGGGAGAGAGCAGAAGCAAGGAGGGGCAGAGGGAGAAGCAGACTCTCCGCTGAGCAGGAGATTGAACCCTGACACAGGGTTCAATCCCAGGACGCTGAGATCCTGACCTGAGCCAAAGGCAAACACTTAACTAACAGAGCCTCCCAGGTGCCCCAGCATCATTGTTTTTAATGACACGTTTCAAGCTTAAAGGAATAAAATTTTTTTAATATGTATCCTCACAGGTCTTGTCAAAACGATTCATTCACTCTGCATTGAGAGACACATAGGTTATTTCCAAATTTCTACCATCACAAACAAGGCTGCTCTGAGCACTCGGACCCACGTCACCCCTGCTTCGCTGGCCAAGTGGTCGCGTCTCAGTGTCGCAGCATTCCCCGAACCCCATTCCCATCAGCCCAAGAGTTACGTCTCCACTTTTCTCTCCCACTGCTCCCCAGTCCTTCCCTCAAAGCCCATGTCGTAACCTGTGTCTTCACTAGGTTCCCATCCAAGAGGACAGGGACCGCATCCCTCTTGCTCACCAGGGACCGGCGCCAGGGGCGCTGCCGGCACATAACTAGGTAAGTGTTTGCAGGAGTGACCGAGCAGAGGTGTCCCCCCAGAAGCAGGCCGTGTTGTGCTCCTTTCCACTCAGGACTCAGAGATGAATCTGACCCCTCTTCCGCCTGCCCCCTGCTCTGCCCTCAGGTTCCCGCTGTTCTGAGAGCCCTGGGCCCAGGAGCAGGGAGCCTGGCTCCCCACATCGAGACTTCGGGTGCTGCTCCAGACACGGCGGGTCTGGGGATCACGCTCCCGGGCCAGAGTCCGCACCTCATCCCTTGCGTCCCTGCGCGGCTGGAATGGACAGGCCCCCACCTGCTGGCCGCACCTGACCTTGGGGTCAGGCCAAGGAGCAGGTCTAGACAATGTGCCTTCACTTGCTACCCATCACTTAAAGTCTCTGTTTCCAAAGCTTCCGGAGAAAGTGCTGGATGCAGAAAACTGGGGGGTGGTCGAGAAAATGATGCAAATAACAGCCATTCGCTGCTACTCCTGGGGGACGTTCTTCACAGGCTGACCTGTCTCCATCCCCCGACCAGACAAGGCAGGTCCGGCTCTGATGGAGGAGAAAACCGAGGAACAGTGAGCCGTGATTTTATTTGCCTTTTTATTTCACACCCCCTCCTGCTCCCGTTTATCATCACAGCCTGTAACCTAAGTCCCAGGAGCGGGGGTCAGTCAGAGCCTGGCTAAAACCCCCAGAAACAGAGCCTGCCTCCTTTAGAAACATTGGGCCCACAGACGTGAGGCATTTCCTGACTGCTCCCTTTAATTCTGATACCAGCTCCTGAGTTCGGCTGCCCAGCCCCATTTCAGAGGTGAGGAAACTGGGACTCAGGGTCCTGTCTTTGGTAACCATCAGGAATGGTAGAATCAGGATTCTAACCCAGATCTTTCAAAAAAAAAAAAAAACCAAACCCCTCAGCCAAGGCCTTGGAGCAGGGAGCCCTGGGAGCCGGAAGGTCAGAGGCTCCAACTGAAACACAAGGCGAGTCACGTGGGCAATTTTAAACTGGCTGGGAGCCACCTTAGAAGGGAAAGTGAAACAAGTAAAATTAATTTTAATAACGTACTTTGTTTAACTCAATAAATCCAAAATGTTACCAGTACAACATGTAATCAGTTTAAAAAAAGTGTTAATGGGACATTTTACTTTTTTTTTTCATACTAAGTCTTGGAAATCCAGTGTCTATTATATGCTCACGGTACATCCCAGTTCAATCTGGCCACATTTCAAGGGCTCCGTGGCCACACGGTGAGGGGCTCCATGCTTGGCCCATGCCCAGCCAGACCCACAGAGAGGCGTGGAGAACCAGGGGCGACTCGTTCGCTCCCTCCCCTCCCTACTCACACCTGCCGCCTGCCTGCCACAGGCCGGGCAGCAGAAGCGAGCCCCACGTCCGTGACTTCACACGGGGACAGACATAGAAAGGGCACCACGCCCCACTGGCTCGGTCCCAGAGTTTTGCATCCTGTCCCCCCTAAGGACACGGATGGTCACCCTACAGCGCCAGAGCCCCCGAACTAAGGTTTGGAAAACGCGGGCATGTCAAGCCCTCCTCTCCCAGACACCTGAATCATGACCACTCGCCCTCCTTGCTGAAGGAAACTTGGCAACACGACCTCCTGGTATCAATTTCATCCTCAGACCCTAAGGGAATCCTTCACCTTTGTCCAGACCCCATGCAGGAGCTCCACTCCCCACCCCCCAACCCCCACTGGCAGGCAGAGGCCGGTGGCAGAGGCGGTGGAAATCGCTCAGGTGTGTCCCCGCAGGTGGCAGCTGTGAAGGCCTCACTGCTCTAAAAGGCAGGGCCGGCAGAGCTCCAGCCCGGGCCCAAAGGTCTCCTCCCCTGTAACTGCCACCAGGCCTGAGCCTGGCAGCAAGTCTTCCTGGAAAGGAAGGAAAGGAAGGGAGGGAGGAGAAGGGGAAGGGAGCTGCCCAAATGACTCTCATTAAGAGAACTGCTCCGTCTGCAAATTCCCTGCACACGGGGAGCACCTCGGTGGGGGTGGGGGTGGTCAGCGCCCTCCCAGACGGGGACGGGGCCCGGAGCAGACAGCTGGCGACGGGACAGCAGGGGACGCTGAGGACGGTGTTGGGTGCTGGTTAAGGACTCGACACCCGAGTCCAGGGCAGGCCGGTGAGCGCGACCACTCACTAGCTCAGTGACCTTGGGCCAGACACGCCCTGCGCCAGCTTGCTGTATCCCTGAATGAAATAAGAACGTTTACTTTGCCGCTCAGGGTTGGGAGGAATAACAGAAAACACGTATGGCTCCAGCCCCCTCGGTGCCCAGTGAGCGCTCAGTCCAGAGCAGCTCTCGCTATTGTCCCCTCTGGTCACCGAGGACTGACCGCTTAGTCCCACGCCTTTCCTCTCCGTGTTCTCTCCTCTGCTGGCCGCCTCTCGCTCCCTGGGCCCATCAGCTGCCCAAGGCTGCCTCTCGAGCTGCTCTCGGGCCCTCAACACAGTCCAGACCGAACCCCAGACTCCAGGTAACGTCACACTGCCCAGCCTTTGGGATCCAGAAAGGCAGCTGGAGTCAGTCCCTGCGGGCGTGCTAACACCCTAATCACACAGCCACTTGGTGAGCCAGGATCCTGGGCCCGCCCCGGGACGGCGCACCGTGCCACCCGGGGTGGGGAGTGGGTTAGAGCAGCCCTCTCCGGCCTGAAACCCTGGCGGCAGCCTGGATCTTCCCTTTCCCTCCCCGCCTTACACGCCGCATGGAGTCCATCCCTAAGTGTGTGGGGTTAACTCAAAACCCACGCCCGTGGCTTCCCTCCATCTCCCCTGCTGCCGCCCGGACCAGACCGGCATCCTCCCCTGCCCCACAGCTGGACCAGCGTCCTTCCTGCTCTCCCACCTCTCTGTTCTCGCCCCCTTACACCATCTCCACCCAGCGGCCAGAGCTGGCCAGACCCAAATCAAATCATGGCTTCTCTCACTCAAAGTCCTCCGACGACCTCCAGCATCCGACCGCTGCGCCTGACCTGCACCCGCTGCGTCTCTGCTGGGCCCCTGCCACCCGCAGACCCGCACGCCACGGGACAGCCTGACGTCCTCCTGTGCCCAGCTCCGAGCCCCTGCTCCAGCCGCGCCCCCCGCCCCAACTCCCCCGATGGCTCACGCCTGTTCTCGCGCGCCCCCCGGGGAGGCTCCCTGGCCGCTCGATGGGGACACCTCCCCTTGCAGAGACCGCCCCCCGCCCCGCCCCCATCGAATCCTGCTTCATCCCAGCAACTCTGCGGTATTCATCCCTATCAGCTATTATTCCTGTTTGTGTATTTATCAATTGGTTCTTTCCACACGGCACGATCTTATGTGCTTCCTGGTTCGCTGCCCGTCTACCACCTCCGCCCAAGGGCCGGGATGGCGTCTGCCTTGGTCACTGCTGATCCTCGGCGTCCAGACAAGGTGAAAAGTTAGCCCTCCGTAAGCGCGTGCGATTGTTCTGCTCGCTGAGCCACCTTGAGGTGCTCACATCTGAGCCCCTCGGAGCCTCGAGTTGCTCCTTGTAAAATGCCGCCTCCTGTCACTGACTCTGAGGGGGGGTGGGGGGAGGGAGGGGGCATCAGGGAAGGAGGAAGGGAGCAGATACTGTCACCACCAGAACAACCTTTGCCCCAGTGACAGCGTCTGCAAGCCGCAGCGGGCAGGTGGGGCGCTGGTCACCCCGGCGACCGGTGGCTCCTCCAGAGGCCCCTGATAGAGGCCCCAGGGAACCCCAGACCTCTGTGCAGAAGGAGCCCGGCAGGCCCCACCCACTTCGCAGGCTCCCGAACTCTGCTGCCTCTGCTCAAACACCTGGAAAGACCTGCTTTCTGGCCCCAAGAAGTATTTACGTTTTGATTAAGTCTGGTTTTAAACCACCACGTAGGCTGGCCGGAGGCCGCCGCCCCCCAGCCAGTCCAGCTGTAATAACACAGGGCACCGGTGGGGGTCGGGGGGGCAGGTAACAAAGGTGGGACCGGGGCAGGAATCGCCTGCATTCCAAGTGGCCCCCAATGCCACCCTCAGCCGAAGCCGCGTGCTAGAGAAAAAGGACAACCAGCTCTCGTGAACAGAGGTGGGCTCCCTGGAGCTCTGCCTTGGAAAGAAACATGCAAGGCAAGGAATACAGGCCACCCGGACCCGTCCCAGCCTCCCGGAGAGTGACCCCCACCCTCGCGCTGCCCCCGCTCCCAGTGAGAGCTTCCCTTCCACCACATGGTGTCTCACCCAGGAAACAGGAAGTGCATCCATTCCAAACTGGGGACTTGCAACAAGTCACATTTTTATCCTGTTGGCTGTATTCGGAGGACTCCACAACCATCTACGGTTATGAGACCCCAGGAGGCTGGGACTGAGCCCACGGACGGATGTTACTATCTTCCCGTCTCCTTGAAAGTGTGATTCTGGAGGCAGTGACGTCCCAGAGGAACGGCCAGGACCTGCCTCATCGCCCATTCCCTGCCGCCTCACCCGGAAAGGGAAAACGTCCAGGCAACTAACAAATGCTTCCAAAAGGCATCTTTCATCCCTTTGTGAGCCTTTCATAGGAAATCGAGTTTCCTCGGCAGAAAGCAGGATTTCTGTTTGTACCACTCGGAGCTACAATGGCAAAAAGAGTTCGTGAAGCCTGCAAACAGATGCCGCTGGCTGCCTGGACTACCGGGACTTAACAGGCCTCGGGCTCAGTGGGCAGGAGTGCCGTCGTTGATTAGCAATGTCTGCCACTCGCACAGGCAGGGGGAATAGTGCTGTGCACGCTACACGTTTACTGGTCAGGTTTGGCTAAGAAGCAAAATCAGAATGGGAATTCAGAAAACCCAGGTTTCAAGTGGCAAGGAAATACGGTCCAAGTAACCCAAAGGGAGCCAGGGGCTTTGGGAAGGCCAACGAGCCAATGGCAATTTCTAGGGCAAAGGGACAAATCACTCCCAGAAAGATCAAGTCAGTTCCTTAGCAGCTGTCAGATGGGACGTGTCCCAGAGCCGCTCCCATCTGGGCTGTGGCTCCAGCTACAATCCACTCGCAGCTCCTCAGAGGAACACAGTTCCAGACTTCTCCAGGAAATGAAAGGGTGTCTGACCTTTAGGGCCCAGAAATGAATGTGCAGAGTTATGAACACAGTTTGCTGCTGTGACGGGGGGGCCGTGGTGGCGTGGGTCTCCCTGACAACAGATGTCCCATTTGAAGACAAGGAACAAGGAGCAGCTGGGGCACAGAACGTTCCCTGAGCGGGCTTCCAGGAGTCAGGGCTTTGCAGGAATGGGGTTCCCAGCAGGAGAAAATGACAGGTCCTCCTAGCAGAGCACCGCCAGTGTTTTTTTAGGACAAAGTAGGCACTTCTGCCTGTTTCCACCTCAACACGAGGCCCGAGGAAAAAGCTCCCAACATGACCACCGGAGGCAGCCTTCCCAAGAAAGCCAGCCCCCGGGGAGGTTTTCTAGCTGGGTTCACAGTTTGAGAATCGTAGCTAACTAAGGAAGGGCTTGGAGGTGAGCAGCATCGATAATTACAGGGTTGGAAGGAGGGTGAGTTCAAGGAGGCCAGCATCCCTCAGCCAGCCATCCAAGGATGACTTCGAGGGAATGTCAGTTATCTCCCAGAGGAGCAAAGGACTCCATTTCTATAGAGCAAAAGGCTACGTAGAAATGAACTTCTACTGCAACACAGAGGATTTACGTAAGACCTGGGGGAACGTTCCAGAACATACTACATAAAATTGGAGGAGGAGGCTCTCACTGCACTGTCACGGGGTCTGGGGTGTGGAGATCAGGGGGAGACATACCTGGGGGAGCCCCAGCTCACCTCCGATAAACTGCATGACCTCCCCTCCCCACCTGAGCTTCCTTCTCTATAGGACAGGAAGAACACTCCCCACCCCATGTCGCTCTTGGGGTTGCTGTGAACATCAAATGTGCCTGGAAGACAGTGGGATACTATGTGGGGGAATAAGCCAACTGCAGCTCCGTGTCACCCTGTGGCTAAATCGCAAACACGGGGTGAGTGAAAGAAGGCAGATGTGGGAGAGCAGACACGAGAGGACTCCACTCTCCAGCATTCAAAGGTGGGCAGAGTCAACCCCTGGTGCTGGAAGCCCCTTGGGGTGGACGGCGACTGGAGAAGGCTCCAGGGGGGGTCTGCGTCCAGGATGTGGGTTCCTTGGGGGAAAACCCAGTTCATTATGGCTTCTGTACTTTTCTACATGGACCGTACCCCTCAATGAGAAGCTAGCCTGGAAAAACTTTCCAGAACTCTTTTGTGAATCTCTCGGTCAATGTAGTAATATAAGGGAGGAGAGTGTTCTAGAACACAGGTGCTACCGATCTCCTCGGGGCAGAAGGCAGGTGAGGCGATCTCCTGACGGCCTATTTTGTCCCGTGATTGGGAGGAAGCCGCAGGAAACTTGCCCCCTTTCTGGGACTGTGTGTTTCTAAGCCGAGCCACTGTGTGGGGGCAGTATGGCAGCCGCTGCTCTGGGCTAACTGCACCCTGACGTCTCTCTCCAGACTGGGCTGCCGCTCCCCTGCCGCTCCCCACAAGACACGTGTGGCTTGCTCTTCTGGGGCGCAGGCTCCCGCCTCCTGCCGGAGCAGCCGCCAACAGTGCCGACCCCGGACTCGGGGGCGAATCGTGGGGCTCGCCCTCTGGAAGGTGGACACACCAGTCTTCAAGTAAGTGTCCGTGCTGCATCCTACAAAACAGTATTTGTTTTCTCCTCCCTCCTAAGCTCACTTCCTGTGCGCCTCGCAATTTTAAAAACCCAGCTGCCAACTCGCAAGCGCTCGTGGTGCCCCGGTGCCCGGGCTCGGAGGGCAGGCAGATTTTTCCACTCCTCAGCAGAGTTTTGCTTTAGGGAGAACGCCACTTGGAGGTTGAGGAAAAATCCAAAGTCCTGACGCGGGAGCATTTGCAACGGGCTGCCCGCCGTCCCTGGCGCGGGGCGCACCGGGAGGACGAAGGGCTGCGTGGACGGGGGACACGGCGGCACACGGGAAGGCCCTCCGTCACAATGTCATCAGGAGGCCAGAGGCACCTTCTCTCCTCCAGACCTCACCGAGAGCTGGGCTACGCCATGGTTTTCAAACGATTTCACGAGGGCCCCACAGGGTGTCCCTGGCATCCCTGAGGAACCGTTCCAGTGAGCAGTTTCGGCAGGAAGGGTCTGCCGTCCTCAGCAGGAGGAGTGAGGAACGAGTGAGTGAGCAGAGCACTGACCTCAGGGGCCGCACGGTGAGGCTCAAACAAGAGAGCGCGTGCACACAGTCAGTGCTCGCTAAACGCCAGCTGAGACTCAGACTGGGGCCTGTGCCACGTTCTCTCGCCACCATGAAGTCAGTATGATTGGAGAGTCCCACCCCATCCTGGCGCACGGTATCCTTCAGTTTGTGCACGGCTTCAAACATACTTATTCCCTGAGGGTAGAAACTAAGTTTGGGGCTTATTTATTTTTTTTAGAACTCTCTGAAAGACCCCCAGAATAGCGACCGGCCCGAGGCACAACCCGAAAACAAAGAGCGGATAAGCGCTGAGCGAAGGCACCAGGCACCTGTGCAAGGCAAGGAAGAGGTCCTCAAAGGCGGTTCCTTCCTGGCTCGGGGAAGCAGCTCTGCGCCCACCAGTGCCCGCGGGGCCACGGTCACACCCTCGGCAGCCGACGCGTTCAGCTCACACCCGCTCACCCAGCCACGACCGGAGCGGCTGATGCCAAGAGGCGCCCACATCCAGACACCCGTCTTTCCGAGGACGCCAGGACGTAGCTAAAAGGGTGCATGGGCTTCACTGAGTTTCCTACTGAATTTGGTGCCACCTGGGAAGTCCAAAGGATCCCTCCTTTGCCTCTGATGGCAGCTCGCAGAAGTGGAAGAGAGCGATCCACAGGAAATGTAAAGATGACGGAGAAAAACTCCCCGTCGGGTCACCGCCCCGCACTGCTCACCACTGCAGCTGGGCCTCCGGGCCTCCCCCTGCCCACAGTTGGCTCCAGCGGCCCCCGGCGTGTTGTTCCCACCACCTGAGACCCTTACACCCCAAATCCACCCACCAATATAACATCTACTCACCCCCCAAGGGCCAACTCAAGTCTCACTTCGCAGCCTCTCCCTCTACCCAAGCCAGGGACCACCTTCCCTGTCCCTCTTGCTTTGCTACTCCCCTCCCCATCTATCCCGGGTGCACTTACTAAATACACTCACATCTTAAACTCACACAGCACTGGGCTTGCTGCCAGGAAGACAGGGCTGAAAGCCCCCTCCCTCCCTCCCTCCTTACAGGAGCCCTTGAAAGCCCTAGAAGACAAGACAGACACGGGAGCAGAGGGTTAAGCCCGACAAGGAGACCTATGGGGCCTTCGGGAACAGAAGGCTGTAGAATCTCAGAAGGGGACAACAGAGGACCCAGAAGGACAAGCAGAGGGTGGGAGAGCACTCCAAGCAGAGAGGGATCCTTGGGGCTGGCTGCGTCCGGGGTACCGGAAGGGGGAGGAGTCTGGGGAGAGGCTGGAGCCAGCTTGTGGGAGGGAGGCACGGCAGATGCAGGCTTCAGAGCTATCACGATCTTGGCAAGACCAGGAGGCATGTCAGGGGCTACTACAAAGGTCCAGGAGAGAGAAGGAATGTGCCTGAACCAGTGAAGTGGCAGCAGAGGTGACAGAAGGGGACCGAGGCGTGAGAAGGGGCAGGAGACATTCTTCCAGACCCATTCAGCACTTTGGGGGCTTTCATAGTCCAAACTCCGCTGCTGAGCCAGTGTTCCTCGTGAGCAGAGAACAGCTTTTCCATTTTACTCGAGCACAGAGCAGCCTCTCAATCGTTAAGTAATTATTGGACTCGGTTTCAAATTCTAGAAATATTTCTGAAAAGATGTGCTTCACCTCCCTGACCCTGATAGTGGCTAAACAAAGAGCACAGTGGTACAAACTGAAAACAAGAGAACCACACCTAGGCTATCCCAGCGAGACCAGAACTCGGCCCCCTGCTTAAAGCAAAAATGCCTCCAGGAAGTCAATCAACAAACCAGGGCTGGGCCACAGGGACCAAGGAAGCAGAGAAGCCACTCCCGTCCAGGACTCCATTCATCCTCGTCCGAGTGGCTATGAGACTATGGCCAAGTCACCGACCCTCTCCGGAACTCTGATCCTACATCCCCCAGAAGAGAAGCCAGGGACGGCAAACATGGCCATGGGCTGCTGCCATCCTTGACCCCCACAGTGGGAGCTGAGCCACAAGCCCCTGCCCAGCCTGGAGCACCAGCTCTCAAACAGCAAAGACATTAAGCACTTCCTGCCACAGGAGGGAAATGCTTGTTCACAGCCCTCCGAGGGTCCAGCCCCAGGTCTCCAGGAGAAGAAAGGCGCCCAAAAATCCTTGATCACAACAATGACCAAGAGAGCTGCAGGCTGGACTTGCAGAGCCCGGTCGGAGGCCTGGGGCAGGGTCCCTGGAGCGGGGGCCGCAGACCCGGACCTCTGGGCACAGAACAGCCCCCAGCAGCTCCCACTCGACCGTTACCACGACAACAAAACCACACCTTCTTTCCTCCATCCCCCAAAGCCTATTTATTTAATGAAAAAAAAAATTTTCAAAATGACAGTTTTGAAAAGAAAATACGGTCCCTTACCATATTTTCTCATGGAGTTAAAAATACGAGTAAGTGTTAGAGGGAAAAAAAGTTTTGTTTAAGGTCAAAGGGAAAAAAAGAAGTCATGTTTTTTGAAATCTCGAAAAATAAACAGACTCAGCCCTCATGTGCAGGCTCTCTGGGAATGTGACCTGTGGTGCTGCTGGGGGTCGGAACGCCGTTTAAAGGGAAGCTCAAGGGCACGCCTGAGGCCGGGGATTAGTGGCTCGGACACTGTCCCCCTCTCCAGAGGACCAGCCTGCTGGCACTGAGCTCTCTTGCCCACGGGCTCGAGTGAGCCATGCCCCTCCCCCACGGGGCTCGTAAACTCCCGGGGAAGCCTGCAGACAGTCGGGGTGCGGAGGGGAAAAGAGCCCACACAGCTGTCCAAAGCATGGAGTGCTACTGGCCATCCGTAGACACACACCCCTATTCGATCACTACACACCGCCCGCATCCCCAGCTCTGAGCCAACCCTGCGAGCCGGGGACACAGGCATGGGCTCCGTTCCTGCCCAGGAGAAGCACCAAGCCCAGAGACGGAGAACCGAGAACAAAGGACGAGGACGCACCTGGGAACCACAGGGAAGGATGGTTCGGAGTTGGGGGGAGCGGGATTCGACAAGGCTCAGTTTGGATCTAAACCCAAGCATCTACGAGCTGTGTCTACCCGGTGAGTCACTTCCCCCTCTCTGAATCTCAGGGTCCCCGCCGGTAACGTGGAGGTGACCGTGCCAACCTCGCAGCCGCGCGTCTGAGGACGGGCTTGCCACCGGCAGTTGACAAAGCGCAGCGACGACCTCCTCCGCGGGCCTCCCACAAGTGCAAACACGGCGTGGGAACGCAGGGGAGGCGGCCGTGGATTTTGCCAGAGAAAACGCAAAACATTTTCGTTAAAAGATGAAATGTCACTGGAGAACAACCTGGGATAAGAACATAATTTCGACAAAAAGAAAAAGTTGAGAAGGCATTCCAAGCGCAGAAGAAACAGGCAATTGTCTTTCTCAGGGGCCTTTTAATACCATTTCCTTGTTCTGAAATGAAAGATTTGTGATGAATAGATGGATGAATGTGTTTTTCTTCCCTCCCCCTCTCTGTTCCTTTCTCCTTCCCCTTCTTCCTCTCCCTCCCTCCCTCCTAATCAAAATAAATGTATTGAGTACTTACTATGTGCCAGATGCCGATCTAGGCGCAGGGGACAGATCAGCGACCTACCAGAGGGTCTTACATGTCCTGGAGCTCACATTTGACCCTCGCAGCCACCCAGAGTAAGTGTAGCCAAGTATCATCACCAACCCCACTTTGTCGATGTGAAAAGGAACCACAGGTTAAGAAGACCAAATTACATGCAGGCACTAGGAGCCACAACACACAAAAGCAAGCCCGATCAGCCCTCAGCCCTGACTCCCCACCTCCCAACCTTTCCCGCCAGAATGTTCATGGCCAGGCGAGAGGATGCGTGACCATCCCCCAGAGTGACCACTTCTGGGGGGCAGGGGGCAGGGAGCGCCTGCGCGGCGGGCTGACCGTTATTACTTAACGATTGAGGCTCCCCAGTGCCTTCATTACTCCTGCCAGCCGCCCGCGAGGTTCTCTAGTAAATAATCAGTTAGACTCCAGAACCTTTTCCCCTCCAATTATAGCAAGTTGGAAAGCAGCGTCAACAGAGGCCCCCAAACTCCTAAGAGAACGGACCTTGCCCTGGTGGTTTAAGGGAGGGCAAGGGGGCCACGGGGTTGTCCAGGCCCCGCGAGTGATTCCACGCTGTGCACCCAATAGCTACACGTCACTGAAGAGCTCAGGGCACAGCTGCCGTTAGTCCAAAACACCCAACACACAAAAACACTTTTTCCCCAAGAGAGGGGGCAGATTTTTTTTTTTTTTTTTGGGCAATTTGTCCAGTGAGATTTTAGCTCAAAGGACTGCAAGCACTTTGGGGAACTCAATTAATGAAAGGGATTATTATTACATGAGCTCAAAATCGCCCTGACGAAATATAAAGAATCGTTGACGTGGACTGAAGAGCACGGGGGTTCCGTACCCCAACCCCATAGTGAAATGTTTTAAGTCCTGATAAACTCACAACATGACAACTTAAAGCTGTGACGTGAATAAAAATAAAACACCCACACGGGGGTTAATAAAAATAGCAGCCCCCAGGCTCGTGGGGTGCTTTGCTCCCCAAAGTGCTTCCACATGGGCGGCATGGAATTTGAACTTTCACGGAAGGGAGGGGTTATTATTGGCCCTGCAGAAGGGGAAGCTGAGGCTTAGCCTCGCCCTAGGATTTTCTACCAGGAAGCCAAGCCATGAGGACGTGCCCCCGGCCTCAGGGACGGTAGGGGGATTGCATCTGACCCCGCCCCAGCCCGGGACAGCTCCCTGCTCCCCTACTCCTACCTCCAGGAATGTGGCTGTTATCAAACAACCTTGGCAGGGGTTTTCTTAAAGCTCAAATATTTGGCCCGCCACCACCCCATTTCCCACACCGCCACCCTACTCCCCCATCCCGAGCGGGATTTCAAGAACTGTGTCGCGGCCCCCACAACCCACGCTGCCTGGGGTATTCGGTGGCTCACCAGGGCCTCCTGGGCCCAGCATCCCATCTTCCCAGCCGGACCTTTCAACCAAACGTTTGTCTGGCCAGTGGAGGGTCCTCCATATAAAATGTTTCCGGCAACCTAAATCATCAGAAGGAACACTTCCCCTGGTCGCCTGAATTGTTCCAACCCCGACTCACTTTTCAGAAACCCCGCGTGGGCAGAGACTAGCCACAGATTCCTCCAATCTCTGCCCCCAAGGCAGGAATCAATCTGGGGGGCATCAGGGGGTACGGGGGTGGGCCGTTCTTCTCACCATCTACTCTCTTCCCACTCTACCTTAAGACCAACCCAGAAAATGCTTTAAGTGACAGTCCTAACCCCATTCATTTGAGACCCATTTGAGAAGATATTAGTTCACTACTGCCCCCCCCCACATCTCCCCTCCCAGCTCGGTAATTTCGGGTCCCCCCTGCTACAGGCCACCTCCAAGCCCAAGGTGCCCTAACTGCGTCAGCCGAAGTTGATCTGTGATGTATGGGTCTGATGACTTCACTTCTGACACCGGCCTGAGACGTCCTCTATTTGTATACTCAGGACCTCTGTTATGTCTGAAACCTCATAACCTTTTCTGAAGAACACATCGTACCTGTTCTGTGCTCCAGGAGTTTTGCAACCGTCTTTGGCCAAAAGCAACACAGCTCAGAGCCAGAGCCCCACGCAGACGAGCAAGGCCTCCTCATAGCTCAGAGGCTGGAACCCGGGACGTCTGCATTCTGCAAGGCCTTGCCCCGGGCCCTCCCAGAAAGTGGGCAGGACTTCTCAGGGGCAGACCCCAGGGAGACACTCCTTTGCCAAGAGGGGTGGGCAGCTCTCACCCAGGACCACATTGGGGAGAGAGCCCCAGTGAGTGCTTTCTGGAACCCACCACACAGGCTTGGGTCCATTCAGTCTCTGTTACTCCCCTTTACCACGTCCCCATGCTTCCCTCGGCTCCGAATGGCCACTCCCAGCATTCATTCATTGACTGGCAGAGGGGTCCAGAGCTGCACCGCCCAAGACAGAAGTCCCTGGACACAGTTAGGCATCGAGCACTCAGCATGTGACTGGTCCAAACGGAGATGGGCTAGAAGTTAAAATCACGCTGGATTTGGAACCCTTCGCGTGGAAAAAAAGAATCTAAACTATCTTATTCAT
Source organism: Nasua narica (assembly GCA_028533885.1). NCBI lineage: Eukaryota > Metazoa > Chordata > Mammalia > Carnivora > Procyonidae > Nasua > Nasua narica. The sequence goes on along the minus strand of CM052812.1, from coordinate 64,233,269 downwards.
AATTTTATATGGGTTACATACTAAACTATAATATTTAGCAGATACTGGATTAAATAAAATATATCATTAAAGTAATTTCAGCTGTTTCTCTTTTACTTTTTCTTTCTAAGAGACAACTAGACATTTTTAAATTTCACAGGAGGCTCCCAGGAATTTTTGGTTGGACAGCGCTGGCCAAGGGCACGGCTCTGACCCACTCTCTGGGTCCAAACCTCCGCTCCATTTACTAGTTGTTTGGGGCTGAGCAGCCTTCTGTTCCTCTGTGCGGCTGCAGCCTCCCCTCCAGCCCGCGGGGGTAAAAGTACTGCTGCGGGGGCGGTCAGTGAAATCGCACAGACTCGTAGCCACATGGTTCTAGCACTCAGTACGCGTCGGCTGCCACTACCCATTCAACGAAGGTTTGCCGATCCTCCTCTGACAGGTCGGAGTGTGTGCTGAGCCCGGGAGACACAAAGAGGAACCGGAAACGTTCCCCCGCCAGGCGCATCCCCAGCTCAGGCCTCGAAGAAGCAGGTTCGCATCTGAGCTTTGCTCCTGTGTGATCGTGACCCAGTCATGTTGCAGGGAGGGGGGCTCAGGGTCCCATCTGCAGAGGGAGAGGTGAGACGTCATGCTCAGACAGACGCGTGATGACTCCGAGGCCGTCGGCACAACCGTGCCTCGACGGGCCCGCACTGTTTCCAGAAGGCAGGCATCAGAGCTCAGAGCAGCCGCCCTGGATAATTGCATGTGCAACCCCAGCCCCATTGGCACTTGACCAGGGAGCCCACAGACGGGACTCCTGAACCCTGGCAACTCCCGGCCCTAGGAGTGTGTGTGACTCGCTCCCTCTCCCAGGCCCTCCCCCTATATCCTCATTTCCCAGCCTGACAGAAGGACTTGAAGTGCTGGGGGCGGGAGAGGGAAAGAGGGGATGAGGATGGAAGGGGGGCCTTGGCCTCCCTCTCACGGAAGCCTCAAGGTCAAGTATGTTATATCATCTCCAAATGTGACTATGCTCAGCCACTGGGATAGGGGACTCTTTGTCATCACAGCCCCACCCTGCCTGGAGCACACGATGAATCAGTAGTTCTTATAAATTCTGTCATTACCCTCTGACTAGAACTGCTAGGCAGTTTTTGTTCAAAAAAAAAACCATCTTGGGGCGCCTGGGTGGCTCCGTCCATTAAGTGGCTGACTCTTGGTTTCGGTTCATGTCATGATCTCAGGGTCCTGGGATCAAGCCCCACATCAGGCTCTCTGCTCAGTGGGGAGCCTGCTTCTCCCTCTCCCTCCTGCTCCCTGTTTGTGCTCTCACTCAATCAAATGAGTAAAATCTTAAAAAAAAAAAGGATTTGCCTTCGAGATTAGACAACCTTGTTTACTTAAGAAATAGCAGCTCAAATGCTTCTAGAAAGTCTCCTAAAAGCCTCGAGGGCCTTCACCAACCCTGGACCCTACTAACAGCTCTGTGCCCAGCTGCTGCATGTGGGAGCAGGACCCGGTCACAGAGCTTCTGGGCCCACCCTTCCTGCACCCACAGAGGGCCTCAGCCCCCCCGCTGTCTGCCTGTCCGTCTGCCCATCAGTCCATCCGCCCAACGACCCGCCCACCAGGCAATCCTTCTGCCCCTCGGTCCATCCGCCTCTCGGTGTATCCACCCTGGGCGTGCATTTCTCCAGCCCCCACCGTGCCCCGGCCCTGGCCTAGGAGCCGGGGACGCAGCGAGACGATTCGTGGTGAGGTCGGCGAAGGAGGCGGAGGAGAACAGACCATCATAAGGCAGCCTAGTGAGGAGGGCTGTGAAGGGAAGTGGGTGCACAAATTGTGGGGACAACAGGGCTGGAGTCAGAGAACACCTCCCGGGGAAACAGACAGCAAGAGGGGGAGTGGAGTACACTCAGACAGCTTGGGGGCCCAACTCGGGGGAGCGGGGCTGCCAGGGAGTGAATCAACAGCCTGGAGGGTGCAGGTCGGCCGTGACCTCTGGGAAGGCTGCAGCGTGGGTAGGCCACCTGCAGTGGGAGCCGAGCGGACGTGCAGGGACCACGCAAAGCCCCAGCGATCGCCTAAGCTAGAGGCACGGCCACGTGTTTCCGAAGAGTCGGCAGTGTGAGTGAAAAGCTGGACGGGCTTGCAAGAGGACGCTGGGCTTCTGGCTTGGGTGGGAGGCCACTCAGGCTGCTCTCTGCACCCCAAGACAGCCCCTAAGGAGCAGCGGCTACCCCGAAGCTCAGTACGTGGCTGCTTGCTCCTCCGTCCCCTGCTCCCAGCCGGAGTGCTCAGCCGGCTGCTCGGCCACGGCAGCGGGATATCAGGTGACCCGACAGCCTGGTTCAGGGATGGCAGCGCTGGAGGGCATGATTCCAGATGGGCAGGGGCCCAGGAGGGGAGGCAGCCAGTCACCAGCCTGGGAACCTGGGGCGGCCTGCCAGCACAGAAGGCTCAGCGCAGTGCGCTCAGGCTGGGGCCGGCCAGATTCCTCCGTGTGACAAGGACGCCACATGAGGAGGCTGACAGCAGGGCAGCGGCTTGCACGCGGGACAGCAGGCCCTGGGCTGGGCACGAGGCACCGGGATGAGCCAGGCAGGGGCAGGGCCACAGGGAACAGTCCGTGGTTGCTCTCCGTGGCCTTGAACCCCAGCAGGAGCGGGAGAGCAAAGGAAGAGGAGCAGAAGAGTGATCTCAGGGCAGAGACTCCTAATTCAAGTTCCCCAGTCAGTTGCGATCATGGATCCCAGAACTGCCCTGGGGGCAGCAGTTCCTCCAAAGGAGGCAGTGAAGGCAGGATGTGCAGTAGGTCCGGGAGGGAGGCGAAAGGGTGTCTCAGGTGAGAGGAGGGACCTAGTCCAAGGGACCAAATCCATCCAGGTGGAGAGACCCTGGTGCTGGGGTCCTCAAGACTGGAGGCAGGCACTGAGGCTTCACCCTGCGGGAGACGGGAAGCCAGCCAGGGCCCCCACAGCACTCCAGGAGGAAAACGGGTCCGCAGTTCCTCAAAAAAATTAAACACAGAACCTTCCTATCATCACCCAGCAATTCCACTTCTCCCCGAAGAACTGAAAGCAGGGACTCAGGCGCTTGCACACCCGCGTTCATAGCGGCGGCATCACTCACAAGAGCCCGAAGGTGGAAACGAGCCAAGCGTCCATCGATGGATGAAGGGGTCAACAAAACGTGGTACATAACGGACTATTATTCGGCCATAAAAAGGACAAAGTACACAGGCCTCCCTTCCCCTTTATTGCCCCCCCCCCCTCCAGAACACAGTATAAGTTCCTCCAGCTTCCCTTCCCCTTCACTTTCCCCCCAATATGGTGCCAGGAAACACCAAGCAGCACTGACGTGCGTGTCAACACGGGCCCCCAGGCTGGAACACGATCCTCACCCTGCAGAGATGAGCCGGCCCCAGCCACAGAACCCCAGGGGTCACTTCCCAGGAGTCTCGGCCACGCTGTGAAGGGTCTGCATCGCCGGGGAGGGGAGCCTTTGCTCTTGCCACCAGAGGCAAGGCTGACTTAACCATCCCACCCCCACCCCCACTGGTGCCACCACGCCGGCTCCCCTCGGGGCCCCCCTCTCATCAGAAAATCCACCCCTCCTGTCTTTTCTCCCAGGATGCTGAGCCCCACCTGGGACAAAGCTACCCTGTTCATCCTTCTCTGATGAGCACAGAGCTCAAGGTTTGGCACCTAAGGGGGCCAATTGGTGCTGGGTGCTGGGTAGAAGCACTGGGAGGAGACAGGGGAGGGAAAGGAAAGAGGAGCTCTCCGAAGAGGACCCACCTCCTCAGGCCTCTCAGATTACAGACTGTCCCTTCAGTGGCTCCTGTCCCTCCAGAAGTCAGCTGAGAAACGACCCCTGAGGGATCCAAGCATTCACAAGGAGGCCACTGACGTTGTCCTCCTCCTTAAGGCCTCTGTGTGAGACACTGTGGCAGTGGATAAGGCAGTTCCTCGCCACACGGCTTGTCACCCCCATGGGTAGTCAATGCACCTGCTGTGGTGTGGGTGGGTTGAAGGCCTGTGTGGACAGGGAGAGTCTGAGTTGCCCCCTCTGCTTCTCCAGCACCCCCACGCGGAGGGGCAGCCTGCGCTGGGGTGCCAAGGCCCAGCTGGCTCTGAGAGGACAAGTGGGAAAGACAGGCTCATAAGCCCTGTCAATCAGGGCCAACCCCAGGGCCATGAGACAGATGATCTCGGGAAGGAAAAGGCTATAGGAGAATCACTGCGGAAGCTTATTTTAAAAAGAAGATTCCTTGTCCAGTGGTACAATCGCTTTAGAAGACAGTTTGCCAATTTCTGGAAAAGCTAAGCCTATACCTACCATATGACCCAGCCATGCCACCATAGGTAGCCAAGAGAAAAGGAAATACATGTCCATGGAAAGAATTACGTACAGTGTTCCCAGCAGCTTGATTTATAATATCGACAACCACCAAAAAACCTGGCAACAACCCAGATGTCCTAGCAGGTGAGTGGCTGAGCTAATTGTGCTGTGTTCACAGTGGGCTACTGCTCAGCAATGACAAGGAATGGACCACTAATACCCACAACAACATGGATGAATCTCAAAAATACTTAGGCTGAGTGGAAGAAATCAGATGCAAAAAAAGTACTTACAGTCTGATTCCATTTCTAGAAGTTGCTAGAAAATATCAGAAAGCAAGGTGACAGAAAGCAGGCAATGAAAGGTGAGAGGGAGAGGTTACGGGGGGGCATCTAGAAATCTTTAGGGGTGATGGAGATATTCACCAGCTTGTTCGTAGTCATGGATTCACAGGTGTAAGGATTTGCCCCACACTACTCACGTTGTGGATTGTGAGTAGGTACGGTTTATTCTCTGTCAGTTATACCTCAGTAAAGTGGTTTTAAAAGAATACAGACTCCTGAATGCCAGTCTGGAGAGCGGAAGTCAGTCATGGTGGATTCGGTTACAGAGGAGAGAAAAGGGGGTACAGTGAAGGCCTTCCCCAACACCCTGGAGCAGAGAGACGAGAACCAGCCACGGGGGACCCCAGGCTGCCTCCTTCCATTTGTCACTTCCGTTTGTTTCCAGGACATACACACGGATCCAGTTTCAACATCATCAATTATCCTTCCGGGGAAAGCGTACGGACATCATTATTTTACTTTTTGTGTCTGGCGGCTCCCGCCTGTCCTCCACAACTAGTTTGCAGAGCCACTGGCAAGTAAAAAGTGCACCTAGCTAGCCAGTTTTTGATCTCTGTGCCATGGCGCCCTGGTCTGGGAGCTGGCCTGTGGGTCTGGGCAGGCTGACGCTGAGGTCAGTAACCCCGGGACAGTGTCTAACCAGTGGACTCCCTCCACCTCCAGGACCCATCCCCACCTGACGCTTCCCTTGAGGACACTTAGGTTAAAAATTTGTTCACCAGATGAGGCTAAAGCCTGATCATATAATCCAGAGGTTTGGCCAAGGAACATAAATTTTCCCAAGTCACAAAGAACGAGGCAGGAAATACGGGCCATCGGGAGACTCCAAACTCAATTTCTAATAAACTTGTAGGTCATGCTAAATGATGGGTCTGATAATATTACAGTCATATCTGCTTGTATGTTTACTTCGTGGGCCTTTCCGTGTCTTGCTCTCTCCTGTCACTTGCTCGGGCACAAATGAAGACAGAAGAGAAATAGGCTGAAACACTAATGGTGGGTGGACCGTGCTCTTTGTAAAAAATGTTCTGTAATATGATTATGTCCCTTCACAACAACAAAAAAAACATCATATGGTATTACCTTTATTTGCCAATAAAAACTGGAACAGAAGTGACAAACGACATAATGATAATCACTGTTACGATCACTGTAAACGTCTTGTGAACTGCAACAAGCTATAGGTCATTCATGGGAGAGTCCAAGATTACATGTTAAGACTTGGGTTCAGGTCTCAACTTGGCCCTAACTAGCTGTGTGCTGGGAGACCTTCCACTCGCCCTCTCTGGGCCTTATATAAAAGGAGAACTTCTCCTCTCAAAAGTCCCTGCCCTGGACTTTGACAGTCTGCAGCTCATCTCACATCCCGTTGAAGTCTTCTTCTGTGTTCGGCTAGCTGTGCTTCTAAAATGTCAAAGCAACTTCAATAAAACCAAAATCACCCTCCAATTCCACTCTAAAAACTCATCCTGTACAACAGGATCTCGGCGGCCCACCTTTCCAGCAAAAGCCCAGCATATCCAGTCTCTGGAGCTAAATGTGTCTGCCATGCTAACCCAGCAAAGAGAGGAGGAAGGACACCAAGACTTCCTTCAAACCACAGCCAGGGTCATTCTCAACCAACATCGATGCTGGGACAGCTGTGGACGATCCGACTCCTGTCCGCATCTTAAGGACTGCCCAGCAATATGCCAGCAGCCCTTCTTTTCCTGTCAGATGCTGATACTAAGTGCATAAGACCCATTTTTACACACGCTCGGCTCTGTCCCCCGACAGATGTTGCATTTTTACCCCAATGAGTAATTTCTGGATGTCTTCCAACAGCACCCATCTAATTTCTTGTGGCATCTCCTTGGATCAGCAGCCAGAAAGAACAGCAGCCAAAAGAACCAGCACGTTGTGACTTTAAAACCACAGCAGCAAAAAAAAAACAAAAACATTCTGCCTTGGAAAATTCAGACTTGACCCCAGTTCCAAAGATCATCATTTATCACAGGAAATAAGGGGTTCGCCGCATGTTTTCTTCCTCTGTATCAAATCTCCTTCACAGGAAAGTTTAAATAAATGAAACACGAAATTGGAAGGACTGACTGTCTCCAGGAAGTAGTAACATGATCAGTGGTCACAGATTCAGGGCAGCCCCGTGTAAAGGAGCCTCACCCAGGCTGCCCCGAGCACGTCAGGTGCAGGTCACATTACTCACAACCCGTCCGGGTCACCACTCGCAGAAGAGAAACCAACGATGCTGATCAACCGGGTGCCCTTCTAACTTGGCTCTGGGTGCTTATCTGGGCTGTAACCTCAGTGACAATCAGGAACCTCGCTCTGCACTAAGTGACGGTCACACCCCGGATGTTGGTAAAGGGAAGAGCCACCACCTGCTGAGTCTTAACCAACGGTGCCAGCAGCTGTGTCCATCTCGACCCAGCGAGGCAGGGAACGTCGTTAGCCCATTTTACAGGTGAGGACACAGAGTGCCTTAGGATGCTAGCACCTGGCCGAACCATAATTGAAATCCCAGGTTCTTAGCCACTTGGCAATACTGCTCTCTCCAGGAAGTTTTACATTGAAAAGGTCTTTTGCTTTTCGGCAGCAACTTCCTTGTAACAACAGGAACGTGCAGCCCACAGAGGCCAGATTTGCCCAAGGTCACACCTAGCAAGAGCTGGGGGGCCAAGGCGAGAACCCTTGTGTGCTGACTCCTCTGTCCATGTTCTTGGGGCTGCAGCCCAGGCCTCAGAGCCCACCCAGAGGGCGCCAGCTCCTTTAAAGGACGAAAGAGCCTCTCAGCCAAGGGGACAGAGAAACCTAAAACTGCAACTGTGACAGCCAACGGTCTGGAGAGGACCCACCCAGCCTGTGCTCAGGAGGCAGGTGGTGTCCCCAAAGGAGACAGAGCCATCAAAGAACAGCCATGTAAAGAGACCTGTCCTAAGTCTCCCGGGTTCCTAAGGACCCAGGCGCCCCTTACAGAATCAACGCGCTGATCCCCTTCTGAGCAGAGCACGGTGGGCTAAGTGGCTAATGAAGCCATGAAACCAACACCAGCGTTCCGCCTGGAATCTCTCTCCGCATAAGTGCTTGTCCCTTGATGTGCTGCCCGCCCCCCCACACACACACCCCGGCACATTTATCACTTGCTGGTTCCTATCTTCCAGCCTTGTCAGGGTCAGATGTCTCAAAGATAAATGTGGTTTGTGTTCCCGTGCCCCAGGAGAACCCACTGACCTCCCGTGTCATGGCTGGCATCTGGGCGCCAGCCAGTGCCTGGGACCCACTCCCCGAGCCACGGCTATGTGGGAACCATCCCCAACCACACACCCGGCTCAACTAGCTGAAGGAAAAGAGGATGTGTGGGATCGAGAGAAGACTCCTCAAAAATCCCAACCAGGGACGGTGGTGACGCCAATGAAAACCTCTAGGTATCAGAAGATAACACAGGGGAAAATCTAGATGACCTTGTGTATGGCGATGACTTTTGAGATACAACACCAAAGGCCTGATCCATGAAAGAAAGAATTGATAAGCCAGACATCATTAAAATTAAAAACTTCTGCTCTTTGAAAGATAGTATCAAGAGAATGAGAAGACAAGCCACAAACTGGGAGAAAATAGTTTCAAAAGACACATCTGATAAAGGACTGCTCTCCAAAATATACAAAAACTCTTAAAACTCAACAATAAGAAAATAAACAATTTGATTAGAAACTAGGCCAAAAACCTTAATAGACAAGTCATCGAAGAAGATACACAGATGATAAAGAAACACAGAAAAAAAGATGCTCCACATCCTAAATCACCAGGGAGATGCAAATTAAAATGAGGTACTGCTACCCACTAGTTGGAAAGACAGAAATCTAGAACCCTGGATACCACCAAATTCTGGGGAACGCGCAGGTCACCAGCAACTCTCATTCCTTGCTGGCGGGGATGTCACTTTGGAAGACAGTTTAGCAGTTTCTCATAAAACTGAGCAAACTCTTACTTACCTACAATCCAGCAATCGTACTCTTTGGTGTTTGCTCAAAGGAGCTGGAAACTCATGTCCATACAAAAACCTGCATACAGATGTTTACGGAAGCTCTATTCATAACTGCCAAACTTGGAAGGAACCAAGACGTCCTTCGGGAGGTGAATGGATAAAGGAGCTGTGCTTTGTCCAGACGATGAAATATTAGCACTAAAAAGAAGTGGGCCAGCAAGCCATGAAATGACATGGAAGCAACTTAAATGCCTATTACTAAGTGGAAGACACCAGCGTGAAAAAGGCTACACGTTTTATGACTTGGATTACATGACATCCCGGAAAAGGTAAAACTATGGGGACAGTGAAAAGATCAGTGGTTGCCAGGGGCTGGGGGAAGGGAGGGATGCATAGGTGGAACATGAAGGATTTTTAGGGCCGTGAAAATACCCTGTACGATACTCTCATGACGGAGACGTGTCAGTATGCGTTTGCTCAAACCCATAGAGTACACAATACCCAGATGGAAGCCTAGTGTAGGTGACGGATTTTGTATAATTATGATGTGACAGTGTGGGTGCATCAACCGCTAACAAATACTGGTGGGGAATGTTGACAATGGGGAGGCTTGAAGACCTTTGGGGGCAAAGGGTAGATGGGAGCCCAGTGTTGCTCCCTCTCAAGTTGTGAACCTAAAACTGCTCTAAAAAAATGAAGTCTTAAAAAAACAAAACAAAACAAAACCCTAAGTATATAGCCCAGCCGCTTTCCCACCATTTAATAAACCCTCAAACCAGAGTCAAAAATTAAGTGGCCCAACAGGGACAAAACTTAAGGAACTGGGGGTACCTGGGTGGCTCAGTCAGTTAAGCATCTGTCTTCGGCTCAGGTTATGATCTCAGGGTCCTGGGATAGAGCCCCATGTGAGGCTCCCTGCTCAGCAGGGAGTCTTCTCCCTCTCCCTTCGCCCCCTCCCCTGTTTGTGCTCTCTCTCTCTCTCTCAAATAAATAAATAAAGTCTTAAAAAAAATTAGGGAACTAAGTCCCACCCAGTGGATCAGAGCAGTGGCACACCCACACCTGTGGTCTGAGGTGCCAGTGCCTCAGGCATGCTGGGTGGGCTGGAGCGCGGGGGCTGGCCCCCTGCCCCCCACGTCCAGGAAGGGCCTGGGGCTCAATTTACTTACAATCCCTCTGCAATGTCAGGTGGAGTCTGCGTGTTCTTGAGGTCACCTCCTCCTGATATTCACAACCTGCTGAACCAACGCGGGTAACAGAATCCCACCATGGAGCTCCACGTGGAAGGGACCACATCAGAGTCGTCTTCATGTCACGGGATCTGCCATGGCACCTGACACTACTGGTCTCAGGACAGGTGCCAGTTGGATGCGTCTCAAAATCACCTCCTTTAGGTTCCTCACAAAGTTGAAAAGGAGCTACCCTACAATGCAGCAATTGCACTACTGGGTATTTACCCCAAAGATACAAATGTAGGGATCTGAAGGGGCACCTGCACCCCAATGTTTTTAGCAGCAATGTCCACAATAGCCAAACTGTGGAAAGAGCCAAGATGTCCATCGACAGATGAATGGAAAAACAAGATGTGGACTATATACAACGAAATGGTACTCGGCCACCAAAAAAATGAGATCTAGCCATTTGCAACGATACGGATGGAACTAGAGGGTATTATGCTAAGTGAAGTAAGTCAATCAGACAAAGACAATTATCATATGATCTCACTGATATGTGGAATTTGAGAAGCAAGGCAGAGGATCATAGGGGAAGAGAGGAAAAAAATGAAACAAGATGAAACCAGAGAGGGAGACAAACCATAAGATACTCTTAATCTCAGGAAACAAACTGAGGGTTTTGGAGGGGAAGGGGGTGGGAGGACTAGGTGGCTGGGCGAGGGACACGGGGGAGGGTATGTGCTATGATGAGCGCTGTGAATTGTGTAAGACTGATGAATCACAGACCTGTACCCTGAAACAAATAATACATTATATGTTAATAAAAATAATAATTTTTTTTAAAAAATCACCCCCTTTGAGCTTAGGGTAGAGCAGCCAAGGCCCCTTCCAGAAATCCATAGTAAGTCTACCCAAGACCCCATGGGATCGCCTCTCCAACTAGGCCTTAAAACTAGTGAAAATGACCCCTGGTTTAGTAGCACACATATACCAAGGTGCCCTGATTGGTATGGACATAGTGTGGGGCAGGCTCTCCGGGCTGTACGAGGAGCGCAGAATGGCCGGGACTCTGGGGGCTAGCATGACGGACTGCTGCATCCCTAACCCTACCCCAGGCCCATCTCGTTGCTGCCTGAAGCTCTCTCGGAACAGCAGTCCCCTCTTCCCAGGGCAGCTCAGGACCCTCCCGAAGGGTCTTGCCTCGGGCTGCTCTGTCCTATGAGCTGGACCACAAATGACACAGATCACCTGACAGGGTCAGGCCTTGAGAAGTTTTGGCTTTGGGTTT
>CM052812.1:64196102-64221672 GCA_028533885.1 Nasua narica | reverse complement strand
CAGCGTGAGAATCAGCATCAGAGCTGCTGAACCACCTTGGAGGACAGTCCTGGCCGGGGGTCTGGTCCTCCACTAGAGACTGGCACCGCTCTCTGCCTGGGCTTCCTTCAGTCCTCAGACCCCTTCTCTGCGGAAGAAAGGAGCTCACGGAGATGACAGTGAGTCTACAGCCATGTTCAGACCAATCATCCAATGAACGGGCAGCCTTTCTCAGTTTGGTTCACTCTGCTGCTCCCAGGCAGCAGTGAGCACTGGAACGTGAGCCAACGCATCCACAGATGCCTCCAGGAGGAGAATGCCACCCTCCCCTCCAACCGTCTCAAAAGTATTGAAGACCCAAGGCTTTGGACGCTGCCCTCATGCCAAGCTTCTCTTGGAGAGCGACAAAGAGGGGAGGCAGGGCCAGTGACTTGTTTTTGTATTAGACTGATTTTATTGTGCTTTTGATTCTCAAGGTGGGACTCCTAGAACCCTCGCCTAGGTAAATCACATGCAAACCTTCAGTCAAAGTAGCTCCTGGTGGCAGAACCCATAGAATTCCACAGAGAAGAATGTCGTACCAAATAAAAGACAGGCGCGCAAGAGAGAGATAAAGGGGAACTCCCAACAGGCGCACAGGCAGCACCTTTGAAGGAATTCGGAAAGAGCATGCCTACCCCAAGATACATTTACAAATCTACCACCTCCGCGAGCTTAGTGCTACTTTGCTGAAGTTGTGCAAGTCCACAAAGATGGGAACAGACGCACTGGCTGAGCGCCAGAGAAGGGGAGACATAGGTCCTTGCTGTGCACCCTTGGAAAATCGCTTCACCTCTCTGAGCTTGATTTCTTTCTTTTGCAAACTGAAAGAAAAAGATGGAGAAAAAGGACTGGCCAAGTCTAAGTTGTGGCGACGATCAAAGAAGATAAGGACTAGACCATTTTTATGAAGCTCTGGGCTTATTATCTGAGTCTATGTTCCCTGCCCAGCCCATAGATGCAAAACTCAGGGGCAATCTTTGACTGAACTTGATTTCCCTAATCCAAACTTTGAATATCACAGAAAAGATGACTGTATTCTCAGAGGTAAGGGGTGTTACATCCCAAAGCTTTCAAAAATGTCTTGAAAGTACACACATCCTCCTGTGTATAATGCTCCTTTCTCATAAGAAAATGTATTTGTACCTCCTTAGGGCCACTTAACTCCACTTGAGAAATTATTACTATTCTTCCCAAAGCAGGGGGGGGGGGGAGGCTCTATTAGGCAGATACCACCAAAGGGGGGAAAAAAAACAAGAAACAAAACCTAAATCTTTAAATAAGTGTATCAAGATGTTACACAATGTATAGGATATTCCTACACTGTTTACAATATATTTAAAAACTGTAAAACCTAGGGATCTGGGGTGGCTTAGTGAGTTGAGTGGTTGAGCTTCTTGACTCTTGATCTCAGGGTCATGAGTTCGAGCCCTGCCTTGGGCTCCACACTGGGCAAGAAGCCTACTTAATAAATAAACAAATAAATAAACTGTAAAACCTAAATGGCCCACTGTAGGGGCTTGGTTAAATACAGGATTAAACCAGGCCAACACAAATGTAAAACACAGACCCCTTTGGAAGCAGATAACCCTCAGGGTTATGCTAGAAGACACCCTGCATTTCACTGAAACAACACTTGGTTTCCAAAGTGCTTCACAATTTTTTCCCAGCACCCATCCATCGCACAGGAAACTAGAAACATAGATGTGGGGAAGCCCTATAACATATAGTTGCCAGAAAACAGCTGCAGCAGCATATATACAGTCTGCTGCTCGTGTAAAATGGACGAGTGTGCTCCCACATGCAGAGACACGGAGATCTGGAAAAATGACTCCCTAAATGTGAACGGGGACTATCTCTGAGGGGTAGGACTGGCAGCCGGGACAGCTGGGAGGAGAGAGATTTTGACTTTCTTCTTGCTGTTTTGTATTGCTGTTTGACTTTTCTGTAGCAAAGAGTAGACTGGGGAAATTTTTTTTAGTCTTAAAAATGAGATAGAATGACTCCTATTTAGCTGTGAGTCACAGCTGCATACTCAATTCTTTTTCAAAGTCTCATGTATGTCAGTATGGACCTTCCCAGTAGCTGGTAAGTTGTGGAGGGCGACAGCTGGAAAGGAGCGTGGAGGGGGGTCGGTGTGGGGTCCAGGCTCAAGAACTAGCAGGGGACTCTAGTCATTCGCTCCTCTGAGCCTCCAATTCTTCATCTACAAGAATGAGGGAGAGTAAAACATACTCACAGGATGGACACAAAGAACTTTATCATTTTTCAGTGATTCTTCTAGAAAAATGGGAGCGACTCCATTGTTCACCCTTTCCTCTTGTCAGAACCTGTCACAGTGCCACGTACATTTAGTATGCACTAAATGCTGGATTTATGACACTGCGCAAGATGCAGAAGCCATTCCAGGGCTGTTCCCATCAGAATTTTGCGTCCATGGAGCCCGCGAGCTCTCCTACTGAGGGCGCATATTCAGAGCACAAGGGCCAGCACCCTGGGTGAATGGGATTATGAGCAGACACACGTTCACTTCTAAACACTTGCCCAGGAAGAACCTGACTCTCAAATCCTTGACCCCCTCACGTTCACTCCCGAGACATCTTCAAGCTGCCAGAAAGACGAGTGAGAATAGCAGACACAATGATATAAAACCATCAGTCGCCCAGCGGTTACCAAAATGTAAGCTGAGAAGTAGACCTGAAGCGTACCCGGAAACTAGGCCACGCCTTCCTAACCCGTGGAACCACTGAGGAAATCAGGTTTGTCCTTCTTTAATTTATATTCTGTTATATGTTATAGAGAATTAAGCTTTAATTTTAAAAATCCCTCTAATTGGATACTACTGATGGGACGACATCTGGGGCAAATATCTAGGCTCGGTGCATTCCATCCCAGGCAATGGTTAGTGGTCTGCAGAATGAGTGTGCGGCAAAGTAACCAGCGGTTGCTAATTATTATCTATCACAGGGTCTGGCATCACCCATAAAGCCCCGTCACACTGGCTGCTTCCTCTCCAGAGAGGATTACAGAATTGACTGTTTAGAATTTTTTTTTTTCTCCAAGTGAACATACATTTTCCTTGTCTTAATTGGATCCAGCCTCTTTGCCTATAAGCAGAAAGGCGATTTTTCTATAACGATCGCAACCTTCGCAGGGCAGGCCGGCAGCCTTTCCTAGGTCTGGAAGGATCATTGGCTTCCTACTTTCTTTCCATTTGCTCAGCCCCATTCTAGTCGTGATGGGAAAAACATGCGAAGATTGTGTCCTAAGGTGCCTTCGATTTAGCCAAAAAAGGTATGACGTTACCGGCCTGAGACGTCTCCTGCGACCCACACAGCGCCTCAGAATTCGGGAGAACTGTTTGCCCCAAATGTTTTGGTCTAATGCAAATATTTATTTCTTCCAAAACAAGTAAAACAAACCACTTCCAAATTGGGGATGGGGGTGGGGGAGTTTGCCAGACATTTTTCACAGTTAAGACAAACATTTGGGAAACATTTTCCAATTTGCCCTAGACCCTTAGTTAATCTTTCTTAACCACATTGAATCATTTCCTAATTTACCATCTACCGTGACATCAAGGCCATTTCTTGAGGATCTTACTTTCTCTGCTCTCCCCCGCTCCTCCGTGCAACGCAGATAAAACATCAGTCCAGCATTTCTTGAACAAACCGGGGACACGCGCCTCTGACAGACACCCTCCCTAATCTGTGACTTAGAGACTTCAGGAGAGGGACGCACAGCAGCACGAGGCTTGAGAGAGCTGGATCTTGAGACGTCCTTGGCCAGTCAAGTGCGGGGCCCGGTTCTCAGCCCACACCCCACCGCCTAGTTTCCCTAGAGCTTGGAGTTCCTTCTCACAGTTGTTATCTGAACATCCCCATAGGCTCTTCCTGAAAGCGTTAACAGACGACATTAAGACGAAGCAGAGCACATTTCTGCATCAGCCCTCACAAAGCTGTTTTTCCTGGGCCATTTGTTGACCCCTCCAGCTTGTTTTCATTTCACAAGTGGTGTAAAACCTTCGCCAAGATGGAATTCCATTTTCAAATGAGGTTTCACAAGACCTTTTATCAGATAGGCCGACCAATTACACTGGCTGGGTTCTCGCCAGCCTGTAGGCAACCCTGTCCTTCACCCCTCTTCTCACCTTGAAGTGGTTAGGTCTGGAGGTTCACCTTCTCTGCAGGAGATCAAAGGCTCGAGTTCCTGTCCCCTCATTACCGGGCAGTGACACCAGGCTGCCTCCCCTCCAGAACCTCAAGTTCGACAGGGACCCCCAAGAAGAGACTCTCTGGGCTGGCAAAGATCCTCGAAAAGGAAAGCTGGTAAGTTGATGCAACCCGTACACACACACACGTTAATATGGCTTCTAAATGCAAACATCTATAAACTTACCACTGAAAAATGGAAAGGGGTTAACACTGAGAAGCTTTTCTGGAGGGAAAAGGCTGCTTCACACAGTCTCTCTGGGATGGAGAGGGGGACGCCCTGCAATCTGGCAGAGGAATCAATCTGGTGGGTCCCCCTCCCCTCTCCCACCCTGGCCTGCTTCTTTTTAATTCAGTAAAGAAAACTGCAGCAATCTGGGCACATACCTAAGGTACCATCAGGCAGAGATGCCTTTGGCAAGGGTTTCCCAGGGGGGAGCAAATATCCAAGGAAGGGGGGGCAGAGGGCAGATGTGACCTGCACATGCTAAGCCGATGCCCGCAGGAACTGTCCTGCCCAGTGCCCATCTACCGGCTCTGCCAAGGAAAGGGAGGAACGTGCTGCCAACAACGTGTCCCCATCACCACCCATCTAGTTTAACGCCCTGTCCCTCAGGGACAATTCTGTGGCTTCTCAAGATTCTCTTGGAGCCCGGCCAGGAGGAGATGCCAAGAGGCTGACCTTCTCTTTTGATGTGTCGATATGTGCGAGCAATGGGGAGAAGAAGCAGATAGAAGAACACCAGTAACGGGACTTCGGAAAGGATCAGAGCCGCCCGCCACGCGTGCATGCATATCCCCCTCCTCAATCACAGATTCCTTTGACTTGATAAACAGTTCTACTTGGTTGTTTTTTTTTTTTTTAAGATTTTATTTATTTATTTGAGAACGCATGAGCACGAGTGCAGAGGAGAAGAGGGAGAGGGAGAAGCAGACTCCCGACGAGGGATTCGATCCCAAGACCTAGGAATCAAGACCTAAGCCAAAGGCAGACCCTTAACCCACTGAGCCACTTGGGCGCCCCGACAGTTCTACTTTAAAATGCAAACACCTGGGGCACCTGGGTGGCTCAGTGGGTTAAAGCCTCTGCCTTCGGCTCAGGTCATGATTTCAGCGTCCTGGGATCGAGTCCCGCATCGGGCTCTCTGCTCAGCAGGGAGCCTGCTTCCCCCTCTCTCTCTGCCTGCCTCTCTGCCTACTTGTGATTTCTCTCCCTCTGTCATATGAATAAATAAAATCTTAAAAATAAATAAATAAATAAATGCAGACACCTAACGGGACGATTCACCTATTAGTAGTCACTCACAACCTAGTAAAAATTACCGCAACCAATGGCTCTCAAAGTGGCATTGACCTGAAATCAGGATCCATGAGGACAATTATATTTCCATTATACCCCTTTCCCAGGAAATGTGACAGAAACTCTCTTTCTCTTCCATAATTGCAACTTCGTGGGCATTTACATTTTAGAAACTGTACTGCCCTGAGTGATAGCTTTGGTTTTTTGGCTTACATTACATGGAAGGGGAAAGATTTATTTTGGAACATTAAAGGACTCTGGAGGGTCGCTCCACGAAAGTCCACAGTTCAAGTGACTACCTTTCTTCTCCGTCTCCCTATCTGTGAAACCAGGGTAATCTCTATTCTAGCAAGTGGAGACCAGACCAATAGACCAACTGAGAAGACTGGGGGCAGTCAGTGTGCACCACCGCCACCCCCCCCCCCCGGGCCTCCGCCACTTCACAACATGGGAATCATCTTATCTGTTTATCTGAGTTGCTTTGGCTTTCTGCGCATTCCCTGGAAGTTGTCCTTTGAGGTTCATCTCATTGTTGCCTTTTAAAAAAAGATTGATACTCCACAGATTACAAATTCCTAGAGACTAGGCAGGCCCTATGAAATTAGCCTAATTTATTACTGATTTCTGTCAGGAGGATGTTACCAGTTGATTCTTTGGCACAACTTCAAATAGAGTTCCTTCCTTCAGACACCGAAGAAGGGCAACTAACTGTTTGTTTCAAATGCTTACGCAGCTTTCTGAGGGTGCTCTAACTGGGTTATCCCCCAACTCTTTTAAATCTCACAGGAAACAGTTTTCAAGGAGAAAGCATTTTAAAGTGGATACAAAGATGGTGTGTTTTTGACACCTCTCTTCATGATTTTACTTCAATCTGTGCTGTTCAGAAGACATGGAAAGCCTTAAAATTGTTTTACCTATTTTCAACCTCCTGTAAAACACCTTTCTGAAATCCATAGAAAGAGTTAGGTTGTTTTGGGGTTTTTTCTTCTTTTCCTTCCTTCCGTGGATCTACCATACACACAATGTTTTTGCTTACTAAAATGACTGTTTTAAAATATCCTCACATCAGGAGTTTCGAGAAGGAACACAGGGCTCTGTGTGTATCTATAATACACACTTAATTTGAATCAGGAAACTCAGTTGCTCAATCTAGGCAAATTTCTCAACAAGATATGAAAAAAAGAAAAAATATGGCTGTCTCACCACCACCACCAGTATCTGTGAGTGTCCCTGAACTAAATTTGTCTCCAAAGTGACTCAGTCCTAATCCCTCATCCCCCAGCTCCCTTCCTGCCTCTGTCTCTTTCTCTCTCTCTTCTCCACACCCTCCCCATTTCTCTCTCTTCCCCTCCTTTACCTCCCCCCGGTTTTCATGTCAGAAGTTCGGGCGTTATCACCCTCTTCTTCAACTGAATGTGTAGAACTCTAGAGCAGCTATATCCAAATGAACTTCCTGCAATGCTGGGAACATTCTGTATCTGGATATTCTATCCAGCAAGGTAGCCCCTAGCCACACACAGCTCCTGTGCACTTGAAATGTGGTCAGCATGCCTAAGGAACTGAATTCTTCAATTTAATGCATTAAAATATAAATAAGCACCTGCAGCTAGTAGGTACCACATTGGACAGCACACTCATTTAGAGGACTAGACACCTTTAACCCTTCCAGGTCATTCCAGGTGACAGGCTGCATTCCTCAAACCAATCCCAACAAAAGCCAGAAAGGAAGGCGCCCTCCAGCACCTTTACTCCGGAACTGCGGCCCACCAACTGCCCAGGCCACTGCCCTAGAAAGACCTACGGAGTTCCCCCTGGAAGGCACGGCCCGCACACCAGCTCCCCTCTTGGATCTTCTCATTTCTCAACCAAATGGTCCTCTTGCCCTTGTTTTTAGTGTTCTCCATTTGTAGGAGCTGACCAAAATAGAACACAGTGTCTTGGAAAATTAGCTGTTGTCTTCTACATTTCGGGCCTATCCCTCAAGAATGACCTTTGAATTATCCTTAAATCCTGTTTTGGTCCCTCGGGCTATTTTCCAAACTCTAGGAACAGCAAAGTCAATACGTGACCTAGCGAGGCAGGTTGTACAACCATCAGCTTCAGCTTTTTGGGGGGGAAAAAGATCTAGTTCTACTCATATGTGATTTACCAGTTTAAAAGCCTGAGATGAGGGCCCCTGGGTGGTGCAGTTGGTTGAGCGACTGCCTTCGGCTCAGGTCATGATCCCGGAGTCCTGGGATCGAGTCCCACATCGGGCTCCCGGCTCCATGGGGAGTCCGCTTCTCACTCTGACCTTCTCTCTCTCACTCTCTCTCTTTCCTCATAGATAAATGAATAAAATCTTTAAAAAAAATAAAATAAAATAAAAGCCTGAGATGATGATGATGATGATGATGATGATGATAGGAACAATTCCATCTGTCCAACCTCTGCAGCAGCATCTCTGTAAGGCTGACATCCTCCCACAGGGCCCTTCAGCAACCAGATGTTGAATGAATGAGTGAATGAGTGAATGAATGATTGCACCCTTGTAAGAATCTCCAGAAGACAATTTAAGAATGGTTTTCTCCAAATGAGAAACTGAGGAGGGGGATGGAATGGTCTAGTCTGGAGGTAACTGCCTCATTTTTCTTTTATTTTACTTTATTTATTTTTTTAAAGATTTTATTTATTGAGTGAGTGAGAGCACCCAAGCAAGGGGAAGAGGGAGAGGGAGAAGGAGACTCCCCACTGAGCAGGGAGCCCAACTCCGAGCTTGATCCCAGGACTCTGGGATCATGACATGAGCCGAAGGCAGACGCTTAACTCATTGAGCCACCCAGGCACCCCAACTGCTTTCTTTTTAAAACATAGCATGATGGATACAAAGTGGAGTACGTCCTCCAGTCTTTGGATGGTACCAAATGGAACAACATGGTCTTTACTCCAAAAAGATCAGTTTTAAGAAGCTTCATTTTTTTTAAGGATTTGACAGAGAGAGAGAGATCACAAGTAGGCAGAGAGGCAGGCAGAGAGGGGGGGGAAGCAGGCTCCCTGCTGAGCAGAGAGCCCGATGCGAGGCTCGATCCCAGGACTCTGAGATCATGACCTGAGCCGAAGGCAGAGGCTTTAACCCGCTGAGCCACCCGGACGCCCCAGGATATTTTTAAATAAAAATTCTCACTAAAGTAATACCTAATGTGGGTTTCGGTGGGGGTTTTTTTTAAAGATTTTTATTTATTTATTTGACACAGAAAGAGAGAGAGAGAGAGAGAGAGATGGAACACAAGCAGGGGGAGTGGGAGAGGGAGAAGCAGGCTTCCCGCTGAGCAGGGAACCCGATGTGGGGCTCGATCCCATGACCCTGGGATCATGACCTGAGCTGAAGACAGACGCTTAATGACTGAGCCACCTAGGCGCCCAGAAGGTGTTTAAAGTAGAAATCACTCCTACTATCTAAGCCCACACAATCCATTTTAATCATTTTAAAATCACATCTTATAACCCTTTATCTTCACTATTGTATTTTGGTGTGAGGTGTGGGGTTGGGGAGCAGGACCGGAGAAACTCTTGGTTTCTTTCTTTTTCTTTCTTTCCTTTTTAAGATTTATTTATTTGAGAGAGAGAGAGAGCAAGAGTCAGGGGAGAGGCAGAAGGAGAGACTCTCCAGAAGATTCCCCACTGAGTACGGAGCCTGATGAGGGGCTCCATTCCATGACCTCGAGATCACGACCTGAGCAGAAACCAAGACTCGGACGCTTAACAGACTGAGCCCCCCAGGCGCCCCCCCTTGATTTTCTTTTCTACGGGGTCACCTGTCCGTGGTCACTGTATGGTGCTCTCGAGTTTCTGCTCAGTTGTATAGTCGACTGTGGTTAATCTTGTTTTGTAACCATAAGACGGTTTTAATTTCAAAAAAAATGTCTAGATAGTATAATGCTTTACCTTAAGCCACAAAGATCTCAGCAACAAATATGAACTTTAAGTATTGCCCACAGGGGTGCCTGGGTGGCACAATCGGTTAAGCGTTGGACTCTTGATCTCAGCTCGGGTCTTGATCTCAGGGTCGTGAGTTCAAGCCCCACTCTGGGCTGCACCCTGGGCACAGAGCCTACTTAAAAAAAAATTTTTAAATAAAATAAAAATAAATACTGCCCACAGTCCTGGATGGTTTCCCAAGAACACTGGAAGTTCCCAGGTATGGGCTGAATAGCCCTTGGTAAAGGTGGATTTGGACCTATGTTAGGCTCTTTCCTGAATCCACTCAGACATTACTGGAGTCTTCAGCCCAAACCCAAAGGCTGTCATTTATCAAGCCACTACAAGAGTTATAGCTTCCGAAGACATCATTTAAACAAGGATTAGTTTGGGCACTGGAAGAGTTTGGGCACTTTGGAGTTTAGAATCTGACAAGCAGCAGCTAAGCTACTGAAAGATAAGAATCTTGTGAGCCTTTACCTGATGATTTTTAAAACAGGCTGCTGGGTTAATTAAAATCATCACTTAAAATCTTTCTGGAAGAGAGCAAAGCCTTCCGAAAACATTGCTTTTGGTTTCTCTACCTCAAAGTCGTCAGTACTGAGAAGAGACTTGGGCAGTTTTCATTTAACGGCATTGTACTTAATAGGACAGGCAGTTTCCTACAGGGGGTGAACGCCACTGCCCTCCTGCTCAGTAAGATTGAAGGGAGAAGCCTCAGGGAGGACCAAGTAAGCCTGCATGCCTGCCGGTAGCAGTGAGGAGGCTGTAAGCTTCAGAGACATTCCAACGTTCTAATAATGAAATATACTGATATGTCAGTTTCATCATCATGAAGGAGGGGTACAAGGGAAAGAGGGAAGGGAACACGGGCTTTCAGCCGTGCGGTGGAATAGTGAGGCAGTCCAGGCAGAGCCTGCCTTCACCGGTTGGATGTGGATTCCTCCCCTCCTCCCACTATCTCTCGCCTCTACTGGCACAGAGCTTCACCAGGCCCCTAATCTTGATCATCGGGAAGATCCAGGCCAACAAGCCAAAGAGTTCTCTGAGAGAAAAGTTCCTATACATTCTGCTTCTCTGCAACTGGGACCAATGGCAAAGTCATTTTTTTTCTGACTTCTGGGTTCCTGGGCTCAGTGCCTGCTAGGATCATGCTCAGGAAAATGTGATCAATACTCCCTCTGTCATCTTTATGGATCAAATATGGCTACAGCTGGCCTGTGAAGAAAGGTGAGCCCTTGCAAAATTGCTTCTCACCACGGTTCACTCAAGAGTGAGGCAAGACGTCTAGAATATGAGAAAGATATAAAAACCTTTACTGCAACAATAAAACCAAAAAGAAACACACAAAAGACACTCTGCAAACACTCTCTCTCCCTCTTATTTCAACACCAGCTTGCTTGCCAATTTTCTGAGATTCTAAAATGTAAATAGTCTAGGTCTCTTTTCATTAAATGCTTAATCACTAAGCTCATTTCCATAAATTGGCATGAATTTAGTCTCAACTTTTTTTTTCTTTAACTACTTTTTAGGAGAGTAATCTAGTTTCTAAGAGTGATAAAGTCATGAGACTTTTCGCATGAGACCAGGACCAATAAACAGCCCACAAGATACATTTGGGTGGTTTAAAATTCTGAACTTAGATTATCCAAATCTATCTTTTCTTATTTCAAAACAACTTTCACAAAGGTGCGATTTGTTTGCTATGTTTTATAATTACATACAATGACTCATTTTACTCTAACCTACTTACAGATTTCCTATTTTATGAATATATTCATGTTTTCCCTTTATACATATTTTATTATGGTAAGAATCTGAATTTACAGTGAAGTAAGAAGCCATCTACCTTTAAGAATGCATAACAATAATGAAAGATAGGCCCCAGAATTACCCACCAACATGGACAACTACAATTTCCTTTACAGCATTTGCAAAGTGCGTCTGTCTTTCTTCACGGCCTGTTTCTCTATTGTTTGGGACAAATGTGACTTTTACTTGAAAGCCACATTTTAAATTGTTTACAATGTATTTTGTTAAGTGAAGTAAATTAAATTTCATATGTGCCCATTATATTTCTCATCTGTGACCTTTCATAAGAGCCTTCAAGTAAGAAGGGCTTTTAAACATTCTAAACAACTCAGATTATTAAGTATACTATAAATTTTTACATTAGATGTTTCACTAAACGGACTGAAATTTTCATTTCCGAATATCTGGATGATAGGATTTTTTGGAGAATTCCTTAATTTAAAAGAATGACTTTAAGAATATGATAACTGAGAAGAGAAAAATAAATTGCTGTTATTTCTAAAACCTTCCCACTAACTAGAATATAGGTGCTCAAATCTTTAATAAAGACCCAATAAGAAAGTGGAAGCACATAAAATCAGGGATTCTCTTTTTTTTTTTTTTTTTTTTTAGATTTTATCTATTCATTTGACAGAGAGAGAGAGAGACATCACAAGCAGGCAGAGAGGCAGGCAGAGAGAGCCGCAGGCTCCCTGCTGAGCAGAGAGCCCGATGCAGGGCTCCATCCCCGGGACCCTGAGATCATGACCTGAGCCGAAGGCAGAGGCTTTAACCCAGTGAGCCACCCAGATGCCCCAGGGATTCTCTTTAAACGTAATAAAGGAAGATGGGAAGAAATGCAAATTTAGAAAATGAAATGTCAATGTCAGTGATTAATTTTCTCATTCACGTCTCTCCCTTTCCTTACAGACAAGGCCCTCTCCATTTCAAAGGCAACGTCCAGAGCTATTTTCTCACCATGAGATGATTCCCAAACTCTCCAAGAGAAACTGAAAAGACTTTCAAAGGCAAAGGAAGTGAAAGGTACATTCTCCAGCACTTTTGATCACTGTAATTCGGTCATTCCACAGAAGCTTCCAGCCTGCAGTTCTCTTTCCCAAAGTTCTGAAAAAAGCAATTTGTTAACCTGCTAAACAAAAATATCAGGCAGTGAAAAAAACAAACAAACAAACAAACCAGAGAGACCAATTTGGGAGAGAAAATGGATAACACTTTGCCAACTCCAAGCAAAACATTTTAAAAGAAGCAACCAAAAGCTGAGGGAAGAAAAAACCCAAAATGAACGTATAGAGCAGTGAATCTAAGGAACGGAATTCCTCCTTAGAGGATTAACCAGTGAAACTTTCAAAGCCTCCAGTACCATCACATCCAGGGATTTCCCAAGAAATAATTTCAGAACGGAGGGAGGGTGGAAAACTTTCCCAGCCCCCAAGCCCTAAGATGTACAGCCCTGTCCCACCACTAGGTGGCGGTTGCAGCGGCGGCGAGCTGGGGGCTGTTTTCTCCGCTTTCCCTCCACGCACAGCCCAGTCCAGGGCAAAGCCCACTCGTCCCCACCTTGATCCAGTTCGCTAAAATGGCAGGTTCGGTAGAAAGAAAGAAGCTCAGGCCTTAGAAACCTAAAGTCCCCAAGTAACAGCCACTCCTACAAATCTGTTCACATCAAAGCTGAGCAAGGGAGGGGGGACGGACCAGCATATTTTAAACTCTGCTGGGGTTTTCAAAGCAAACCTTCCTGGCGGCTTTAGAGCGACAAGTGACGACGAAATTACGACGTGAACGCTGGATTGAGTTACTGGGCTGTGCATCACCCACCCGCACAGCGTGTACAGAGCCACAAGGGGATGGAACTGGCTGGGTAAACATGAATCGTTTTATTGCTAGCCAGAAATTCTTCCTTCATTCATCAAAGTGGGTGAATGAAAATATTAAGTAGGTAAGGCATTTTCGTGGACTGCTCCCGGAGTAGCCTTCTTAAGTCAAGACCTTACTTAGGCTGCCTTCTACCTTGGGTGTCAAAGAAAGCCTCCTCCCATGAAAGGGAAAAACCACTTCCCCTTTTTGTAAAACGGCTGCATGCCAGAGCTCAAATCTTGGCAAAAGATATGTTACATAAATTCCAGGTGTTCCTAAATCTGTATGTTTACACGCAATCATTTTAGGAAGCATCTAAGTTTCTGGGCCACTTTTTCTTTTCTTTTCTTTTCTTTTCTTTTCTTTTCTTTTCGTTCTTTCCTTCTCTCTCTCTCTCTCTTTCCATCTCAAGGAAGAGTCAAAATGTGTGTTTACAGTTTGGACTTAGGCTCTTACCCACTTCGTTTTGACGATATTTCCTGCCTGCTAAATGCAGGAAATCTAATAATTAGCACCGAAAACACATCTAAGCACCCAGCACACTTACCTTTCTTTTCTTAACTGAACCGAGATCAGACAGTATAGTTATCTCTTCCTCCCATCACCAAAGGGGGGGGGGGGAACCAACTCTGAAATTCTGAATTATTTTCTAAGTGATTTGTACAGCCGTATCTCCTGTAATTCTGTGAACGGGCTAATTCTTTAACATCTTACTTTGCCTTTAAAAGGCTTCCTTCCACACGACGGGATTTCCCTAAGAAACATTCCCAGCGGATGGTTTCCAGCAATAGCCTATATCAACTCAGCCTGCGCAAGCAAAGACTTGGCTTCTGCTAATTCCACCCCCCTCCCACCCGCCCCAACACACACACCAATTCACACTCACAGAACCATCCCGGGCCGACTCGAAAGGCTATTTTGTTTGCATGTTTGCCCATCTCTTCCTGAATGAATGCTTTTCCAACTGACCTTTCAACAGCTGCCGAGATGGCACGGTCTATAAGGTTAGAGCCGGAAACTAAGGGAGATTTTAGCATCTTAATCCCTGCAACCTCGACCTTTCTCCTTCTCTACCCAAGTCCACATTCGCTAAGCCCAAAGGCAGGACCCCTGAAGCGTTTGCAGAGCAGCCCTCCGAGGTGTCCTGCTCGCGACCAACTCACTGCGGGCATCCTGCACACGCACAACCCCAGCCTACACGCCGCCCGACACCCGCACCCTGGCCCGCGGCGAATACGCCAGGCACGCACCAGCCCTGCCGCTTACCTTCCCTGGCTTTCAGCAAGACCGTGTTGGCCACGATGTTTTCCAGCTCCATTGACAGTCGGCGGTCAGCGAGGGAGCCTGCCGGCGGGGCTGTCAGCTGCTGGGGGTGCTGCCGCTGCTGCTGCCGCTGCTCAGGCTGCCGCCGCTGCTGCCGGAGCCGGGAGCCGGGAGCGAGCAGCCCGCCTTGCCTACCGCATTATTCCTGCTCTTATCCCTCGGAGTTTTCCCCCTCTGCAAAGAGGAGCCGCCGCCGCCGCTTCTTCCTCCCTCTGTGTCCCCCCTCCCCCCTCCCTCAACAGTCTCCCCCCCACCCCCCACCCTCCGCGTTTCTCTGTCACTCCATTCTCCACCCCTCCGGCTCCCTCAGATGCTTTAATGCCTCGGATGCTTATGCCTCCCCTCCGTCCCTCCCGGGGGTGTGGTACTAGCAGCCTCGGGTGCTCGCACTGCGCAGGCGCCAGGCGGGCCGCGCCTCCTGCCTCGGCGCTCGTGGCGCGGGACCTGCTGGGACTTGTAGTCCTGCGGGGGCGCCGCTGGAGCAGGAGTGGCGCGCGGGCTGCCCGAGTCTGAAACCTGCCCCGGGACTGGCACCCGGACTAAAGGCTGGCGTGGCCCAGAGAGGCTAGGGGCGCAGGGCTGCGAGGGGCAGCGGGCGAATCAAAGGCGGCCCGGCCGAGCCGGAGCCCCCAGTCCCGGGGCCAGGCTCCCTCTGGCCCGTTTCCCGCCTTGCCGAGAGCTGGGAAAGCGAAGTCCACAGGCCAAGGCGGCGGCGGGCGAAGCGCCGCGTTCCGGCAGGAGCCGGTGCGAGTCCTGGCCGCCCCTCGTGGCGTGCTCGAGTGGGAGGAAGGTCAGCCCCGCGGGCTGCGCACGCTGAGGCCGGCCCGTGTGCGCCGTTCACGCGCCGGGACGCTGACAAAGGTGTACTTTGTTTCTTCCGAGGGCGCGAAGGGGTCTTCGAGTCGGCGGCGACCCGGCGCTAGTAGCCGCGTTGGTGGCCGCGCAGTCCGAGCGCCCCCTGGTGGCCGCGGGGATGGCTGCGCGGCGGCGGGTCCACGCGGACCGCGCCCCCCAGGACTCGGGCCCGCCCCCGCGCGCCTGGCAGGCACTTGGGGGATCTGGGCGTGGGAAGCGGCTCGTTCTGCTAACGAGCAAGCGAGGCCCGTAAATTCATGACCCTCATTACAGTCAAACATTACGATTTATAAGAAGGTACACGGAATCGCCCGAGTCGGCTGTGGAGAGCGGTAATGAGTAACCACGCGGGGTCCTTGTTGGAAATGCGTTTTCAAATGACGGGTTTATTTATCTTGGGGCTCTGAACACCTTTCTGCAGTATGCTCAGAACATGAGATTTCAGATCTACTCTCTGCCTCTCTTCCTTGCTTTCTTTGAAGGTCCCACTCCTGGGAAATGGGCCTCGGTCACCCGTGGTGGGAGACCTACAGGCGGGGGGGAGGGGCGGCTGGCCCCAAGGAACAATGAGGCCTTTGCCTCCTCTGCATCCTGCGGGCCGGATATCCGCTCAGAAGCCGGCTCTGGGCCCTCTCTGCCAAAAAGGAGGAAACCTGTCCCCAGGGCTGCCAGGAAGTGGCAGGGAGGTGCTGGGAGAAACCGAGAACAATTACTACACATGGGAGAATGTGCAGAAACTAATAGACTTTCGAAGCCTTGGAAACCAGAATGGTGGCAGATTTTAACAGCACAGAATCGTCTTGTTACTGATGCCATATACTCACCACCACCACCACTTCCTGTTGTGTGGACTTGGGTCAGTGGGTCTCCCTGGGCCTCATGTCTCCCGTCTGCAGAGTGGGGACAATCACAGTTTGCCTCTCAGAAGGCAGGGAGATCAGCAGATGACTTTTTAGGAATCTTTCACTCCAGGAATTATTGTCCCAAGCAACCCAGGCTTAGTCTTGGCTATATATCCACGTGCCCAGAGCCCTAACTTATAATGATAGGGTGTTTCTCAGAGAGAATCCTAGAGGGGCAGCATATCAGAGCTCTCCAACTGCAATGGTCACTCGCCGCTTACTGGGAGCCTAAGGCCTGTTGTAGTCCAAAGTATCTGTGGCTAACATGAAAGCAAAGCACGACTGAGGCTGAATGCCTTTTAGCCGGTTTGTGCATCATAGCAGCCTTCTCAAACTTTTATGTGCATATAGATCACCTAGGGATCTTGTTAAAATGCAGATTCTATTCCACCATGTAGGTCCTGAGATTCTGCTGTTTCTAACAAACACTGAGGTTCTGTCAATCCTGTGGGTCAGTGGACCACACTGAGTAGTAAAGGTCTGCAGTTAGCCATAACCCTCCACCACTCTACGATCTCTCTCCCAGCCCAAGTCCCCAGTGATTGACTAATTTTACCTAATTGACCTCTACAGACATTTGAGTTTGCAACTCTGGAAAATCCAGCCTGTCCCCCCTGATTTTACAGATCTGAAACAGACTCAAAGAGAAAAATTGGTTCGGTCATTCAGCAAGTGAAAACCTATCTACTTTCTCTGCTACATGGTGATACAAGCTGCCTACAAAATAAATGGTTGTATTTCAAGTATCTGTGCCTCTGTGAGGAAACTAGAACATTCCAATGGGAGAATGGAATGATAATGGCTAGATTTACTGGACCTAACTGTGAGCCAGGCCCTGTGCTAAGTGTTTTACATGGATTATTTCATCGAACACAACATCCGGAGGAGATAGAGAACAGAGCCCTATTTTACAGATAAAGTCAGCGGGTTAGAAGAGGTTTTATAAATTGCCTAAGGTCACACAAAGAAGAGGTAGAAGACATGGGATCTGAACCTAGCACCCTGATTCAGAGTCTATGCACTTAATTTCTGGCTAGCTCGGGCTAGCCAGCAGAACTTGGCTGTAATTGTCAGAGTGAACTTCAATTGTATTGTAAGAAAGCAAAGCAGGCCGTTGGCTAAGTGAGTAAGACTTAAGGGGGTTTTCCACTGCACCATTACCATTATAGCTTCCTATAATTCTACCATTCTAGCTTCATTCCTTTCAATTAACTGCATTAACAACAGCAGTCCTCTAGAGAAATGGGTTTGATTCAAGAAAGAGCAGGCTATTAAATATCAATAGGTAAGTTAGAGAATCTTGCTGGCTGAAAGCAAGAATGAAAATCCAAATGGAAAAGTGGGTGAGTTTGAGAGGGCTGGGAATATGTCGAACTCTGACTTCCAGATCCACTCAGAAATGCAAAAAAGAACCAGGGAGTCTTACTCTTCTGTTGGCACCTGTATTGCATGGATAAAGCTGCTCGGTCAGAGTTATTTTAAATAGAAATCAACTATTCAGGAAAGTCACAAACTTATCTTTGTCCTAAAATATAGATTGTGTTTGCCTGAATAACCAAACTGGCCTTCTGAATAGTACTGGATCTGGAGTTTTCAACCCTTTCCTGGCCGCACAGCTTTCTAATCAGCAGGAAACAGCTGGAGACAGTGCTCTCATTCTCCTGTTTGTTCCTTCCTTCTTCAGCGTTTACCTTCCCGGGCCAAGCACTGCAGGGAATACAACGGTGATTTCCCTGGAGAACTCCGCACTGGCAAGGAACGCAAACTAGAAGACAAACTACAGAGATGAAATCGAATGAGGACCATTTTGGACACATGCACAAGGACTTTGGAAACAAAGAGGAGGAGTGATTTCAGGCACCTAGAAGGTTCCAAGACAGGAGAAATGAGAGCTGCAGGTGGGATTGGAAGTATGAAGTTCCCAGTTACATTCCCTCCTGAGAAGCCCCTTCATTGATGGTCCCAGTGGTTACCAAATTTGACATTAAAAATTTTGCCATGCTGGGGGCGCCTGGGTGGCTCGGTGGGTTAAAGCCTCTGCCTTCGGCTCGGGTCATGATCTCGGGATCCTGGGATCGAGCCCCGTATCGGGCTCTCTGCTCAGCGGGGAGCCTGCTTCCCCCTCTCTCTCTGCCTGCCTCTCTGCCTACTTGTGATCTCTCTCTGTCAAATAAATAAATAAAATCTTTAAAAAAAAAAACTTTGCCATGCTGTAGACCACCATTTGCTTAATCGAGTCATTAATAAAAAAGTTTATTCATCCTAGTCAATCATATTTGTGAAATGAGGGCAGTAGAAATATTACAGTTCAGAAAAAGTGACCTTCAAGCAACACGTGGGGCCTTAGCAGCCCTTGGTTTCACGATGAATCAGCTGATCTTCATAATCTCCTGGGAGGCTTCACCTTGGTGTTGTCAGATGACTATGACCCTGAGACATCTAAACACCCACCTGTTGGATTCTGATGCAAGTTCGGAAAAAAGGTTCTTGCCACTACTGCCAATCTGCTGATGGTTCCAGCCACAGGTGGTCTCTGGGTTCCTGGCACTAGAGCAGGCTAACATGGTCTTTAGTGGGAAGGAAAGGCCCCCTTCTTGGCGCCATGTTCAGTTAGGAATATCTGCACCATAGACCAACTTGTGCCCTGAATAGATACAAAGTTGTTCCTCCATTGTATGTAAAAGAAACTGAGCCTCAGAGAATTAGGTCTGTTGCCCAAGGTCAACTGATAAGTAAATGGTGACACCAGTTATTTAGGTAAGTGTCTGCCTTCCCCGTTTGAAGGCCTGAAATGTGTCTATGTCATCTTTGGATTCCCTTCTCTATAGATCCTAGTACGTGCCTTATACATAGCGAGCATATGGCAATATTGGCTGACTTGGAGCAAATATGGTGTGACTCAGTCCCACTGAGGCCTCCGGGGTACTAGTTATTCCATTCTAGTCAACTATCAAAATCCTGACATCCCCGCAAGATCAGAGGTTAAAAGGGAAAGGGAGGAGACTCACCTCCTTGTATCAGAGGTCGGCATCACAGAGCATCACAGGCAATCTCCATCCCTGGATCTTCCAAGCTACCTGACTGTACCTCCATCCTCAAATCCAGCTGTCTTCTGCAATCGGCCCAGTAGTTAAACTAATCACACAAGTTTTTTAAAAAACTAAGCAGACTGATTTTAATTCAGACTTTTCAGACCAAGTGAAACACAGGATATTCCCTCTAAAAATGGTGCACAGAAAGCTGGACATTTGTTTTGTTTGGTTCAGTGCTGCGCACTCAGATTTAGACGGAGGAAAGATGTTTAAATTGGTAAGGAAATTACACAGCAAAAGTATGAAAATTAATTCAGAGTGGGAGGGGGAAAAACAGCCTTTTCTCTAGTAATTTACTAGATGTCAATGATTTTCTGTTAATACAGATAAGAATCCAAACCATCATTTAAAAAAAATCTACTGCTGGTCTTTTTATGACTAGCATCTATCAGGGAAAGACATGATCAAAGCCAGGTTCATTTGTTTGAGCACAGAAGCCCACAGTGGAACTGAGGATAGGATCATGACAGCAAGGGTACAATTGCTCCTTGAAGAGAAGAAGAGGGGCAGAGCGCCTGGGTGGCTCAGTTGGTTAATCGTCTGCCTTCGGCTCAGGCCATGATCCCAGGGTTCTGGGACCAAGTCCCATGTCGGGCACCCTGCTCAGCAGGGAGTCTGCTTCTCCTTCTCCCTCTTCCTCTGCCTGACACTCCACCTGTTTGCACATGTGTGCTCTCTCTCTAATAAATAAATAAAACCTTAAAAAGAGAGAGAGAGAGAAGGAGGACGTAAGATGAATTGAAAGCAACGTTAGGGCCCTTTAAACCAGATGACTCATAGGAAAAAGGAGCTCCAGCAGTTCTGACTTTAATGCTGCAGTAACATCAACGTTCTCTTGCTCCGGAGACTCTGGGTCTAATTATCTCTGAGACATTAGTATGAAGCTTTTACTGTCCTAAGAGAAGCCATTGCAGACATGTGAATATTTAATTGACCCCATAAAAGAGAGCACACTCCCTCCTTGAAGTCGCAGCTAGTCAGTTATATGCTAAAAGGAATCGATCAAATACCCAGAGTTGGGGTTTTTTTTTTATGTAATGCTTTGCACAGATTGCTTTTTTGACAATTACGTAAAATAGAATATAAAACCTAATTTGGCCCAATTGATCTGGAGCAGCTTGGTCCCCTCCCGTAGAAGCAAAGTCATGGGTTATCATGCCATAAAAATGAGCTCGGGCCAGAGCTAGCGGGTAGCTGTCATAGTTTCCTCATCCATAGGGAGAGGATGCCATCTAGCCTGAACTCTGGAGAGCTGCAGCCAACCCCCAAAGGGCAAAAGTAACCTCAGGTTCCATATTTTGTGGCCTAAAATCTGTCCTTGAGTGTGCTGAGCCACTTGGTATATAAAGCAAACTGTTCCCACGTACTACAAAGGGAATTCTGCTCGTGAAGTGACTGCATTGGGTCATGGAATGTCTCCATTACTCACATCTCAAGCTCTACAACCCTTGTGTGCTTCAGGATCCAACTAGGATTCCAAGGAATCCCCTCCTCTCCAGGCTGAATCTGGCCCCTCTTTGTTTGTGGGGAAGTGGGGGGAAGGTTAGTTTATTCTTGTTAAGGACTCAGGATATTCATTCCATTGAATGACTGGATCATAATTCATTTAACTTGTTGTCCGTGGATGAATGTATTTATTCTTACCAATCCTTTCCCGTATGAATGAAACAATGATTTTTTTAAAAAAATTCTATGAACATTTTCTTGTCATCTGTCTTTTAAGCTTACATGGAAATGAAATGCACTTTCTCTGGTGTTCAGTTCTGTAAGTGTAGACAAATGCAACTATTTGTATTACTGTCAGCACAACCAAGATATAGCATCAGTCTGTCACCCCTGGTTTTGTTAACATTCCATTTTTTCATCCCTAAAAACACCCTGCATTCCTGAAAATGCTAAACAGAATTTTAGCTAACACGAAGTCCAGTAGTCCTACTTCCATGTACATACCTGAAAGAAAGAAAACGTGTCTTCACAAAAACTTGTACGCGGGGCACCTGGGTGGCTCAGTAGGTTAAGCCTCTGCCTTCGGCTCAAGTCATGATTTCGGGGTCCTAGGATTGAGCACCACATTGGGCTCCCTGTTCAGCAGGGAGTCTGCTTGTTCCTCTCTGCTGCTTTCCCTGCTTGTGCACACTGCTTCTGTCAACTAAATAGAATCTTAAAAACAGAAACTTGTACACAAGTGTTCACAGCAGCACAATCACAATAGTCAGAAGGTGGAAACAACCCAAATGTCCACCAGTAGATGCATGGACAAGCAAACTGTGCTGTGCCCAGACAATGGAATGTTATTTATTCATAGAAAGGAATGATGGACAAGGGTCCAAAGAGGCTGAACCTCGAAAACATTTTGCTAAGTGAAAGAAGCCAGACACAGAAAGACAAATAGTGTATAACTCCATTTATGGGACATATCCAGGAAATTCACAGAGACAAATTTAGATTGGTGATGGACAGGGGCTAGGCTGGAGGGAATGGGAAAACTGCCTACTGGGTACTGGGTTTTATCTTAGGGTGAGGAAAATGTTTTGGAACTAAATAGAGGTGGGGCTTCCCAACACTGTGAATGTACTAAATGCCACTGAGCTGTTCGCTTTAAAATAATTAATTTTGGGGGTGCCTGGCTGGCTCGGTTAGTGGGCCATATATCCGGTTTGTGAGTTCAAGCCCCACATTGGGTGTAGAGATTGCTTAGAAATAAAAAATCTTTTAAAAAGGCGGGGGGGCGCCTAGGTGGCTCAGTGGGTTAAAGCCTCTGCCTTTGGCTCAGGTCATGATGTCAGGGTCCTAGGATTGAGCCCCACATCGCATCAGGCTCTCTGCTCCCCGCCGCCTCTCTGCCTACTTGTGATCTCTTTCATCTCTCTGTGTCAAATAAATAAATACAATCTTTTAAAAAAAAAGATTAATTTTGAGGTGACTGGCTGGCTCAATCAGAGGAGCATGCAACTCTTGGTTTCAGGATTGTGAACCCCGCAAGATTACTTAAAAAATAGAAAATAAAAAAATCTTTAAAAATAAACAAAATGATTAACTTTATGTTACATGAATTCTACCTAAATAAAAAAAATTTAATCCGAGTAATAGTTGAATACTTGGATCAGAGCATGTGTTGAATAATATTAACATGCTGAACAAGGTACAAACTACCTGAAAAGTAGGGAGATATTATTAGTCCAATTTTAAGTACGAGGAAATCACAGGCCAGAGAAATGAAAGAGGGGACACCAAGACCCGTCCCTGATTCTCTATGCAGCACTGCTTCTACTCTACTGCATGGTTTTCCTGAAGAACGGGAACATTGTGGCGTGTTTCGTGAGGGGCAGCAATCCTGTAGGAAAGAGAATGTGGCAGGAGTCCGGGAAGGTGGGAGGAGATGAACAGACAGAGGGAGAGGCAAAGGGAAGGATGAAGAAATGACAAATAGAGGACCTTAGGTCAGCAAGCTCGATGACGAGGGGAGTGAGAGGGGACAAGGGGCAGACTGCCTTGCTTGGTGTGGGGCAGGGCTCCTCTGAAGGAAAAAGGGTTGAGGAAGCCATGTTAGGCTCTCCCCATCAGGAAACTCCAAACTAGGAGCTGCACTGCCCCGCTGACTTGGGGAGCACTGTTCCACAAGCTCCCCTCCCACGGCCCTCACACCCTCCTTCCTCCCTGAGATATAGCAGTTTTCCCACTTCCGGGGAGGCACCAAAGACAGGGCAAAAACTGAACAGCGTCTTTATTTCCAACATGGTCTGCTGTCCCACCTCTGCTCGACCTCTCACCCTCTGGCTCCAGCATCTCAAACTCTTGGAGAAATGAAAAGCAGCTTCTCCTTGCACAGGATTTGGGGCCCCTCACCCCCAAGTAGCCTTAATGGAGCTGAGAGGTAGAGCCCATAATAAGGCTCGGGACACGGTAAAGTTGGTGTGTTTGCTACCCGCTCGGAGTCCTGGCACCGCCCGGTCTGAAATATTGACGACTAAAAGGAATCACAAACCCTTTGAGCAAACAGTAAGTACTTTTGTTGTTGCCGTTGTTATGGAAAGGATGGAGGAAAACTGCATCTGAGGGGGACGAAGGCTCTCTTATTTGGGGAAAACACTTTGAGGGGCTTTTGGTTGTTTGAAAATGAAGTCCACTTCCTACTCTGGAACGGAGAAATTGGGAATAGTGGGGATTTAATTGTGCTGCCTGATTCTCTAAAAGAATGTCTTCCTAGAGAGGCAGCTCGGGGCTGGGGATCATTCTTTTCTGGGGGAAGCCAAGAGTTGGGGAGGGGCGCAGGAGGGCTGGGCAGAGGGGAGAGATGCGAGCAAGACCCATGGTGCTCCATGTGGGAGCAGAGTCCTGCAACCTGAGGGAAGGAGGGATAGAGCAAAGGAGAAAAATGGTCCCCGACAGGTCCCAGTGGAGCTAGGAAGGTGACAGAGTATGTGACAGGGAGCTCGCGTCCTGTTTGACCTTTGCCTTTATCCGCATTGTAATTCCCATCTGTTATCCCCATGCCTTCATTTTAAAACAATCACTTGTCTTAGCTGGCACTAGGGAATTGAAAGAAAGGCAGGTGACCACGCTGAGACCCAGGGATCGGTGCAAGAAGACCGGCAGCAGCCCAAAGAAGCTTCTGGAGCAAGGGCAAAAAGGGAGCTGAGAAGCCCAGAGCAGTTGTCTGCAGTGGGATGGATGTCTGAGGTGAAGAGCATGCCTGGGATCAACAGGGACAAAATTTAAGATTCTCTGGGGCTCTGCAGCAGCCCTGGAATGGAAACTAGTAAAAGGCTGGACCACTCGCTAATCTAAGCCAGTAAGGGCTCAGACTTCGGGATGCCGGTGTGAATGCCATTTTTGGCAGCCCAGTATGTCAGAGCAGAATCTAACAACCACATACGGTGTCATCATTCAATCATGTTATTCCCTTCCTCTGACATTTGCTGAGTGACTGTGAAGCAGAAAGCCTAGGTAGGTAGGTACCATGGGAGACCCAAGGAGGAACAACACAGGTAAGCCCTGCCTTCGAACAGCTTCTAGGCTCTTGGGACCAACCAGTCACACACACAAGAAATTAAATGGGGGGACAGACGAACGTGAAAAGTAGAAACTGCTCAAAGAAAGATGTTTTAAAACTGTTTGGATCCAGGAGTGCCTGGGTGGCTCAGTGGGTGAAGCATCTGCCTTCAGCTCAGGTCATGGTCTCAGGGTCTTGGGATTGAACCCCGCGTCAGGCTCCCTGCTCAGTGGAGAATTTGCTTCTCCCTCTCCCTCTGTATTTTTCCTCTCTCTCAAATAAACAAATAAAATCTTAAAAAAAAAAAAAAACAACACAAAACCTGTTTGAATCCAGTGTTGGCAAAATCTAGAAACCACCACTTCCATTCACTGTGGGGAGAGTATAAACTAGCACGGCCTTTCTGGAAGGCAATTTGGCAAAACATAACAAAAATCATAAATACACGCAGAACCCTTAGTCATAGTAGTTTCACTTCTGGAAATATGCCCTAAAGACATGGATAAAAATGTGTAAAGATTGGTTACAAGGATGTATAAAGATCATAATACAAGGAAAAATTTGAAACAACACAAACCTCCACTAATAGCAGATTGGTTAAGTACATTCTGGAACAACACTGCAGAGGTATTCCCGTCAACAATGCGGAACCCAAATCCAGTCATGAGGAAATACCAGACAAGCAAACTCCATCCTACCAAAGAGCCAGACTGTGTTCTTCAACACCGCGAGGGGTGAGCAAGATAAAGAAATACTGAGGCACTGGTCCAGATTAAAGGAAACTAAAAAGACCAGACAATCCAATGTGGAGTGTGATTTTGGATTAGTTTATGGAGGGGTGGGGGAGATTGTTGGCTAGCTACAAAGAACACTGTTGGGACAACTGATGACATTTGAATATGGTCTGGAGATGAGGTAAAAGTGTGTCAATGTTAACATCCCTGATTTCGATCATTGTAACAGGGCGATTACGTAAAAGAACGTCCTTGTTTTTAGCAGATCCACTCTCAAGTAATGAGCGGCTCGAGAAAAGTGAAGTGGACAGTCACTCCATCGGCAAACTAGGACAGCCACCAGAAATGATGAAGACACAACACATGATTCTAATAGTACGTCCAGGCAATGGCGGAAGAAGGTTCGTGATAAAACACACAGGATTTATTGCCAAAAGAACTATGTTGATGAAGGCTGCCGGAGGCATTTAGGGGAAAGAAGTGTCAGCTGGCGAGGTCAGAGGTGCCCATGTATGCGAG
>CM052812.1:64113842-64195602 GCA_028533885.1 Nasua narica | reverse complement strand
ACTTTCTATTCATAGCAAGTTATAAGGTTTTTCCGTTTAAGTTACTTAACATTTTCTTTCAAATAAATTCACTTATGTTTTTCAAAAGTGAGTCAACTTAAAGAAAATAGTAAATAATATATGCAGACTCAAGAAACTATTTCGGTAGTGGAATGACTGAGGTCTGGAAAATACCTACTTGGAGTCTGCATTTACCGTAAGGCCACCATGTGATTTTTATCTGTGCTTGATGAGCTTACTTCAAAGTACCATACTCACCACTGAGGACTTGGCTTTACTAATCAACACAAAACGGAATTCAAATTTGTCCCATTTTCCCAATTTGGGGAAGAGAGGCCAAAATGCAAGCCCACACACCATCCCAAAGGTTCTCAGAACACCGAAACCGACGTGTCTGACCCACTTGGCTTATTAACGGACAATAATAGCGTTAAAATTAAGTCAATTTCCTGCAGAATCCAGAAAGCTCTATCTGAGGCCTAAAGAGGAAGAAAAACCTTTTGCAAAATCCGTAGAAAGTCGTCCGCACAGGTTAACCATGAAAATCAGAAACTTCCCACCTGGATTAGTCCTTTTTAGGTTGGGGCGACAGTTAGAAACAAAGTGTTGTTTTCCTAAGCATTTCGTTACTTTGAAGACACAGCAGGAATTGTCTCCTCAGAAATCGGGCTGAGGCATCTCACAGATAAGTTGACCCGAAGAAGGTCCTGGCAAAAACGTGGGGAAGACATCTTCCCGCCCCGCTCCAGCCCAGGCCCCGCCCCGCCCCCCGAGGCCCCGCCCCTGTCCCGCCCCCGTGCGCCCCACCTCCTCTTCTTCCCCTCCAGTCCCGCGAATCCCGCGCGCACTGAAGATGGCGGCCTCGCTGGGAAGATTTCTCCGGGCTTCGGTGAGTGGCTGCCGGCAGGGGACAGGAGCGGAGACACAGTGGTGGCTCCGACGACGTGCTTTCCAGATAGGATCCTGCTCCCTGCGGTCTGAGGGCCTTTCGCCGTTCTTGGAGGGCACCAGCGGGTAACGGACCCAGAGGCCTCGCTTCTAGGGAATGCGCCTGCGCAGAACCGCCCCCTCCCGTCTGTCCTCTCTTCTAATCCCTCCTCTTTCCAGGCCGGGTGTTCTCAGTCCCCTCTCCACCTGAGCACCTTGTTCTGGAGGGAGGGCCCCTGTTCCCTGTTCTGTAGCTACACTATGACCTCGGACACGTGACTTCACCTTTCCGAACCTCAGTTTTCTGTCCTCTCCCAAAGATCGAAAGAATGATGCCTACAGCAAGGCTTTGCAGTAAGCATCCCCTAAATGGTAAAGTACAAAGTTCCGAAGTGCAAAAGGCACCGCCCTATTCCCATCCGCCAGGTCTGTTCCTCGCTTTCCTTCCGGCAAAGCCGAGCTCACCCTCTTGGTACCCTCTCTCCCCTTTCTCCTGGCGGGGTTGAACTCAAGGCTCTTTCTACTTCAGGAGTCATGCTAGACACTAAAGTTGAGCAAACAGTACCGTTGAGCGCTGCACAGATTTTCCCAGAGGGTGAACTTTGCTCTACTTGTTTGCTTGTCTGCGGGGGCCTTGTCTTTTCTGAGAAAACCTTGACGTGATAGAACAGGCTTGGATCGTGCTGGCAAAGGGCGTAAATACAAAGGGCCTGGCCGAGTCACCTTGGTTTTTGAACCCTCTGTGTCGTTCTTAAGGGCATGGAGTCTTTATGGCTTTATAATTCCCCTCTGCCTAGAAGGGTTTTTAAAAATGTATATATTTTTAAAATAAAAGTTATATATGTTTAAGCTCTACAACGTGATGATTTGATATAGACATAACGAAATGATTACTACAGTAAAACTAACATCTCTTCACGTAATTACCTTTGTGTGTGGCAAGTGTGCCTGAACTCTACTCTTAGCAAATTCCCAGTGTTCAATATAGTATTAAGTGTAGTCATCATACCCCTGCATTAGATGTCTAGGCTTACTCAGCCTACATAACTGCAGCTTTGTAGGCTTTGACCAACATCTCCCAGTTACCCTCTTGCAGTCTTGAAGAAGGAGGAAGCAGAAAGGAATGTTAGGAATGTTAAGAACAAGGAGATTTGTTCTGTACTCTTGGAGCTTGGGGTTTGGTATTCAGTTCTACAGGAACAAGGAGAGCAGAGGGACCAGTGGCCTATTGTCCCTTCTGCAGGGCCAGCCTTGAGGCTACTTCCTAATACAAGGTGTTTCTCTTTCCAGATTGCCCGACATGTGAGTGCTGTTCCTTGGGGCATCTCTGCCTCTGCAGCCCTTAGACCTGCTGCTTCCCGAAGAACATGCCTGACAAATGCATTGTGGTCCGGTTCTGGCCAAGCAAAATTCGCTTTTAGCACTAGTAAGTGTTGTGCCTTGGTTTGACCCAGGTAATAGGAATCATTGTCTCGGGACATGGGCCCTGAACCCTGGCTATCCATTAGACTCGATATCCATTAGCTTTTTTTTTTTTTTTAAGATTTTTATTTATTTATTTGACAAAGAGAGAATACAAGCAGGGGAGTGGGAGAGGAAGGAGCGGGCTTCCCGCTGAGCAGGAAGCCTGATGTGGGCCTCGATCCCAGGACCCTGGGATCATGATCTGAGCCGAAGGCAGCCGGTTACCTACTGAGCCACTCAGGCGCCCCTATCCATTAGCTTTTGAAAAGAAACCACTACCCCAGTCCCTCCTGCCCCCTGCCGCAGACAAATTAAGTCACTATCTGAGGTGAGACCGGGACATCATTTTGTTTTGTTTTTTAATTTAAATACAGTTGACATCACAATATTATTAGTTTTAGACGTACAACATAGTGATTCAAGATTTATATACGTTAGGTGGTGACCACCATAATAGACCTAGGAACTATCTGTCACCGTACAAAGTTGTTATGGTATTACTAACCATATTCACTGTGCTCTACATGGCGCTCCCCTATCTGTCTGTAACTGGAAGTTCATACCTTTTAATCCCCTTATCAGTGTATTTTAAAAGCTCACCAAATGATTCTTAGGTCCACTCAGGATTGAAAAGTACTGAGGCAGACTGCCCTTGTGTCGCATTTCCTTGTTGGTCACCAACATCAGCACATCATCCATCTCTTACCTGAAACTCTCCAGTGACTCCTCCATCACTTCTTTTAAGAACAAATTCTATGGGGGCGCCTGGGTGGCTCAGTCGGTTAAGCGGTTAAGGGTCTGCCTCTGCCCAGGTCAGGATCCCAGGGTGCTGGGATCGAGCCCCAAGGCGCCACCTGCCCTGCTCAGTGGGGAATCGGCTTCTCCCTCTTCTTCTACCCTTCCCCCCACTTGTGTTTTCTCTCTCTCAAATAAATCTTTAAAAAAAGAAGAAAAAAAAAGAACAAACTCTAGCCTCTAGCCTGATATTTAAGGGCCCGCAGAGCGTGGCCTTCAGCTGTTCATGCTTTGTCTCTTATGCTTCCTTCCACACACACCTGCTCTCGGTTGTTTCACACTGCCCCAGCATGTTCCCCGCACCCGCCCTGTTCCCTCTTCCCTGTCCCGCCTGGACATGGCAAAATCCGAACCGTATTTAGAATCCAGCCCTGGGCTCCTTTCCTCCGCAATTCTATCTTAATTTCATCCCTACCATCTTCTGGCATCATCTTTTTAGTCTTTAAGTCCCCATAGTACTTTAAATTGAATTCGTGTACCGTCTACTACTACAGAAGGGGGGGGGGGATATTACCTAAGATGTAGAGTTGAACCGAACCTTTTAGTTAATTTATACTAATTAATTACTATGAGAGATTTGAAGAAAGTCAAATAGGTGCGTGATTTAGCAGATGATGAACTACACGTGTGTGTGGGCTTCCTTCAGGTTCCTCATACCACGCTCCTGCCGTCACCCAGCACGCGCCCTATTTTAAGGGCACCGCTGTTGTCAACGGAGATTTCAAAGACCTAAGCCTCGATGACTTTAAGGGGAAATATTTGGTGCTTTTCTTCTATCCTTTGGACTTGTAAGTGTAATTTCTGTGATGCTTTAATGTCATTTAAGGTCCTTGCTTCCGCCCTGACATTTCCTATCTCTGGTTGCTCTTCTGGTCAAGGGAAGGGTTCTTTCGGATCCTTTTATCACTGATGGCCTTGCTGAGTACAGCTTGCATCTGCAGCTAGCCTGATAAATTCAGAGGAGGGGGTGGCATTCTTTTTAGTGCGGTGGGTTTTAACATGGCTCTCTTTTATGTGCTCTGGAGCCGTGGTTTCCATCAGCCAGTCCGTAAGGAACCTTTCATGGCCTGGAGGAAAACAAGAGCAGTAAAGATAATAAAATGACTTTTTTTCTCATAAAGCTACTTTATTTAACTATTTCTTTATTCTTAGAATATGTCTCTTTTCCCCTGCCCACTCCCATTTTTTTGATACGATTCTTAAATGGAGAGGTGAGTCCAGTGAGGGTGCCTAACCGTTTTGGCCTTTTTCACCTTTAAGCAAGCTGATCTAGCTTTTAGGCTACCTGTTGTTTAAATTTTAAATCCTTCCTTTTAAATTCTCTGATGGGAATTTCTTTTTTTTGTTTGTTTGTTTGTTTTTTTTCTCTGATGGGAATTTCTGCCCTTTTTTTTTTCTAGCACCTTTGTGTGCCCTACGGAAATTGTTGCTTTTAGCGACAAAGCCAATGAATTTCACGACGTGAACTGTGAAGTTGTTGCGGTTTCAGTGGATTCCCACTTCACCCATCTCGCCTGGGTCAACACGCCAAGGAAGGTATAAACCTCCGTGGCCCTGCTTTTGCGCCGGGATCCTAAAAACTGAAAATAACCCATAAAAGACTAACCTAGAAGTTGTTAAAGCATGACTAGTCTGAAACGGGCTATTTGTAGGTCCTAAGCTCCTGGCGACTGTTAAACTGTGTCCTTATCTCCCTTGATATTGCCTGGATTTAGTCCCCACTGTACTTGTATTTTCCAAACAGTAACGGAGAACAGGCTCAGCAGGGTGGGGGGCGGGGACAGTTGGGGTTCGCTGCCTCCTCTCTTGTGGGTACCTTGTAGATCCCACATCCTCTGCATGGCTTGTGGGACGATGGTTAGGTTCTCTGATTTCACTTTTCTGCGTGATCACTATTCCCGCGGAAAAACGCTTGGGAGAATCAAACTTTCTAGCCATGGTGTTGGGCTTTCAATACCAAGTTATTCAGTGTCTGTTATGCTTCCCTTTTTACGCTACAGAAATTAATCTTCAGGGCCGCCTGGGTGGCTCAGTGGGTTAAAGCCTCTGCCTTCGGCTCAGGTCATGATCTCAGGGTCCTGGGATCCAGCCCCGCATCGGGCTCTCTGCTCAGCAAGGAGCCTGCTTCCCCCTCTCTCTCTGCCTGCCTCTCTGCCTGCTTGTGATCTCTCTTTCTCTCTGTCAAATTAAAAAAAAAAAAGAAATTAATCTTCAAGTAAAAGAATACATCAAGAATTAGAAAAAGAAAGTTCTCCAGTGTTAGCTGGGCTTAAATCCTGCCTCTGTCCCTTTCTAGCTGTGACCTGGAACAAGTTACTTGACTTTTGTGTGCCTCAGTTTCCTCATGTGTAAAAAGGCGATGATACTAGCATCTGTTCCAGGATGGTTGGGAGGAGGAAGTGAGTTCACAGAAAGAGCAAAGAGCAGTGCTCGGCCCACTGTTGGTTCTCGGCTGCTGCCACCTGCCGCCATTCTTGTTGGCCTCAGACACGAGTTGACATGGCTGAGTACGGGGGTGGGGGGGTGTCACACGGTGTAACAGTCGGTCACGTTCGCTTTTTTGTTAGAATGGCGGCTTGGGCCACATGAACATCGCACTCTTGTCAGATTTGACTAAACAGATTTCCCGAGACTATGGCGTGCTGTTGGAAGGCCCCGGTATTGCTCTAAGGTAAGATCTTGTTTCTTATAAACTTGTTTTTTTATGTTTAGCATCATCCCACTTCTTAGAGGATTTATAAAGCCCTCTTTGCTAGAACATTTTGAAAATCAAAAAGGTTTCATTCACTTTAGCTTTTCGTAAGCGCTGAGGAGAGCCTCCTGGGAGTGTTGGCAGTCTCGGGACGGCTGAGACGTGTCCGCCTCCTGGGTGTCCTTCTGAAGGCTAGTGTGTCTTGATGGTCACACTGTCGCACTCGCCCTCACCACCTGGGAGCTGCTCCTGCGGGAGGCCCACTCCTGCGGGAGGCCCGCTCCTGACATGGCCTGAGAAGGGGAGACTAGCAGACTGTGGGAGTCAGCTCTGAATGGCTGAAATCTTGTCCAAGCCCTGGAGTCAGACCAAAGTTTGATTTTTTATTTTTTTATACTCACCTATTTATCTAACAGCTGTATGACTTTGGGCAACTCACTGAACCTCTTTGAGTCCCAATTTTCCCAGAACTAAAATGAGAATGGACCTCCCAGGTTGGTTGTGGGGACTGAATAAGGTGAGGCAGCTGAAGTTTCTTTTTAGCACAGGCTCAGATAGCCATTATGACCCCTTCCCAAAATGTCACTTCTATCCTCATTCATTCAGGGGCTAGATCCTTATTCCTTTGAGTGGGAAAGCTGTCTGTCTTTTCTGTCTTTAATGGTCCCGTACTCAAACACAACCTTCTAGGGCAGGGGGATTAGACCTTAAGCCTTCCAGTGGCATCTTGATGGCCACTGGGTGAGGCGGGGGTTGGTCAGAACTTGACCCCCAGGGAGCAGGCGAGGACCCCGCTCTGATGTGCCTCACGGTTTTGCTGGGGGCTGGCTTGAACCTGCTCACCTGCTCGTCTTGTCACCTCACTC
This sequence comes from Nasua narica, assembly GCA_028533885.1. Lineage (NCBI taxonomy): Eukaryota > Metazoa > Chordata > Mammalia > Carnivora > Procyonidae > Nasua > Nasua narica. The sequence goes on along the minus strand of CM052812.1, from coordinate 64,188,858 downwards.
TTCTCTGGCCTGCTTTCCTCCTCGGTGACAGTTCTGGGAGCCACCTTGGAGCCTGGGCCCCTTTTACTCCGGGAGATTCTGTCTTCCTTTAATACACTAAAGCCTGGCTTTGACAAAGTTGGCAAGGGAAGGAGGAAAAAGAGCGCTGGCTTTGTCCTCCCAGGACCCCCTTTCCTGTAGGGTCTTGCTCATTTTGCCAATACTTCCCTACGATTAACAAGGAGGGTAGCTGAGTGTGGTTCGGAAGATAAGGCTTGCTTTCCAGAGTCTGGGGCCCCTGCCCATCCCACCTCCACCTCTGCACCTGCACCACGGACTGCAGCTTGGCTCCGCTCTCGATCGAGGAGCTTGCAGCAGGACCCTCGAGCCTCAAAGCCAAGACCCCCAGGAGCCGACCCAGGGAGGAATCAGAGCCTTTCACCTTGCCTTTTTGTCTTATTTGCTTTTTCCCTGCATGATTAACACATGGAATGCCACACCCTTTTACGTCGGACTGTTAAAACCTGTGGTCAAAAGGTGTCTGCGTATGTAATGGTAACCCCAACACTTGTACGAAGAGGGCCACAGGCCACAGGCCAGGGCCTTGCATTACGTTGCTGCCAAGTGATAATCTTTGTCCTTTAGATTTCTGCTCTGCCTCGACTTAAGGCCAGCAAATTCTTTCTGCAAAGATTTCCCCAGGGGATTTTTCCCCCCATTTACCCAAAAATTCACCCATTTCATCAGTATTTACTGAATATAGATAAAATTCATCTGTGTCTCTTCCCTTCTGCCTCTGGTTTCTTGCCAGCATTTGGTACAGCAGCCCAAAGAACACCGAAATCACTAATAAGCTAAAGAAGTCTTTGCTCTCTGTGCCTTTAGACCTTGTGTAACTTTTCTCTGTGGGAAATACTGCCTGTTTTCCATGTTGGTCCAGTCACCCCTGCGTGTGGCGCGTCATCGGTAAGAAGTGATAAGCTTTTAGTGTAACAATGAGAGCCTCACGTTTAAGCATATGATCGAGTTTAATGCTTCATTGAGAATTGACGACAAGCGGGTAGAAGTTAGAGTTTGTCGTTGTGGTGCCGCTGAGGTACTAATGGGGGTAAATCCTGATGCAGAGGTCTCTTCATCATTGACCCCAATGGAGTCATCAAGCATTTGAGTGTCAACGATCTCCCCGTGGGCCGAAGTGTGGAAGAGACCCTCCGCTTGGTGAAGGCGTTCCAGTTTGCCGAGACCCATGGAGAAGTCTGCCCAGCAAACTGGACCCCGGATTCTCCTACAGTAGGTTTCCTTTCCAAAAGCAGTGAGACCCCAGCATCAGGTCCCAGGCCCTCACTTCCTCCAGGGCTGCTGAGCTAGAGCGCCTACAAAAGGAGCCCACCCTTGGAGCAGGGGTACAGATGGTGCTTAAATGGCTGAGACTGCCGAGGGGCAGGGCTTGGGGTGGACTAGGGATCAGGCCAGCTCTTGAGGTAACCTTCATCTGCATATTTTAAAGGAAACAGACCACCTTTAAAAAGTTAAAGAACTTTGGGTTAAAAACCGCAAGCTTTCAACTCACGTTTGAGACTGTTATCTTGAAGTCAGCTCCCTAACTAAATGTTTTTGTATTTTCAGATCAAGCCACATCCAACTGCTTCCAAAGAATACTTTGAGAAGGTAAATCAGTAGATCGTCCCATGTATACCCACCTCTTCTCACATCAGGCAAGAGCCACAGCTGGAACTCACCTTGAGCATTTCAAAGATGATTATTTATAGAAGACAAAACACCAATTATGCTTGTATTCATAAATAATACTCTAAATGTTTTGTTTTTGTAACATTGGCTGAGGCTTTTAAATGTCCTCACACACATAAAGCGTCCTTTATTAGTAATGTCTTGATGGCTGACTAGTTTATAGAATGCTAGTTCACCTGTTCCTTGGCTTGTGTCTTCAATGGAAAGAGGAAACATTCTTTGTTGGCCTTTTTCGAACCTTTACATACACCAGAATGGTACAGCACACACCGAAGCTTCTGATCAAGGGTCCTAAAAGTTTCTTCTTGAATTTCTTTGTACTGAACTTTCTTTTAAGGTGACAAAGATCAAACTAAGTTTTGAGGTGTTAACATCAGTGGTCTAATTTAATTCTTGCAATGGATGTATATGTACTTGAAACAAATGTGAATCATGTTTTTAAAAAAACACAGTGGCGGAGGGACTTAAGTGATTGTGCATGTCTCTCATCCCTGAGATTAATATAGTTACTTTACTTATTAGCTGATGTAGGGTCTACATACAATTCTAGATATTGACTGGGTATAATTATAAAGGCTATTTATCGAATCCAGCAATTGCATTTTGAAATCATTGTAATTCTTTTCTGAAATGCTCAATGTAAAGTCCATAATAAACATTTTGAAATATCTGCATGTTTAGTATCATTAATTGTTGGTTCAGCTTATATTATGGGGCTCTGGTTTTCCTTCTGATGATATCAACCAACATTTTTGGAGCATTTAACTCAGCCCACAAAAATGAGTAAGACGCTGGCTCTATACCCAAAGAACTCGGGTTCCGGCAAGAGAGAGACGGAAGCATTTATTTTCAGTAAATCCTGAGTGCCTGCCACACGCCAGGTGCTGTTTTGGAGGCACTAGGGTGGATGAAAAAAGACAACCCCCTTCCTTCATGCAGTTACATTCTAGAGGGGGAAACCCAATAAATATAATAAAAATACATAGAACGTTTGGAAGGGAAATAAACTGGAGCAAGGGCTAGAGCAGAGACTTGAACAAGCTAACGACTTTGGAGTCTCTTCTAAGATAGGAAGTGTAAGGAAGGTTTTGACAAAGTCACATCAACTTGTTCTAGGAGGATCACCGTGGCTCCTGTGTTTAGACCGTAAGGGTCCCGAGAAGAGGAGCGGAGCTGGATCTGTGACATACTTGAGAATAATACGGGTGTGCTAAACGCTATGGCACGGTGGAGGCATTCCTGGGGCGGAAGAGGAACACGGATGAGGGGCACCTTACCCAGCTATATGGGCGTGGGGGAGAACTTCTGGAAAAGGAGATGAACTCTTGAAGCTATAGAAAAGTGAGCCAGGTGAACTAAGCAAAAGAAGCTGTCAAGTTACATGGGTCTGAAGGAAACCCTGGAAGGGAAGGCAAGGCAAAGGATGGAATAGGCCAGCTGGGCATTAAAGGCCCAAACCGAGCGTTTTCAATGGACTCGGTGTCATATTAGGATTCTCTCATGTTTTTGAGCCTCAACAAAACCTTAAAATAGATATAATTATTGTCCTCATTTTATAAATGAGTAAATAGACCCACTTATATTGACTTGACCAGGACCATCCAACTAAGTAATGGGTGGTGCTGGGTTCTGAACCCAAGACTCACGAGGACCCCTGAACTCCTTAAACATCCAGGAACATACATCCAACAAACACACATAACCCCCACCCACTCTAGTGCAGAGCGGGACGACTAGGGGAGGCAGCCGCAGGAGGAAGGCAGGTGTGTGTTTTCTCTACAACCAGCTCCTGCTTGAGCTGGTACTCGAAGGAACTGGATCTGCCCCAAAGAGCACTTTGCACTGTGTGAGGTGCCCCCATCACAGGCCAAGGCAGGGACCCTCACTTTAAGGGGAACTGGGCCTGGTTTAATTCTCTGATACTTAAAAAAAAAAAAAAATTTTTAAGATTTATCCATTTATTTTATTTTTATTTTTTTTAAGATTTTATTTATTTATTTATTAGGAAAGTGAGAGAGTGAGAGAGCATGAGAAGGGAGAAGGTCAGAGTGAGAAGCGGATTCCCCATGGAGCTGGGAGCCCGATGTGGGACTCGATCTCGGGATTCCGGGATCATGACCTGAGCCAAAGGCAGTTGCTTAACCAACTGAGCCACCCAGGTGCCCCTATTTTATTTTTAAAATTTTTTTAAGATTGTATTTATTTATTTGACAGAGAGATCACAAGTGGGGGGGGGGGAGCAGGCTCTCTGCCAATCAGAGAGCCCCATGTGGTGCTCCAACTCAGGACCCCAAGATCATGACCTGAGCCGAAGGCAGAGGCCTCAACCCATGAGCCACCCAGGCGCCCCTAACCATTTATTTTAGAGAGAGCACAACCGGGAGGGGCAGAGGCAGACTCCACACTGAGCATTAGCCAGGGGCAGGGCTTGATCCCTCCACCCTGAGATCACGACCTGAGCCAAACCAAGAGCTGGACGCTTAACCCACTGCACAACCCAGGTGCCTCTAAGTTCTCAATCTTTTTAAAATAAGGGGCACCCCGTTTTCAAATTTCACCGTGAAAATTAAGTAGCCAGCCCTGACTATCCCCAGTGCCCTCTACTCTGGACTTGACGGGCAACTGAAGATTTTCCACCATAATGTCCAAAAGGTTGGCGCACCTGTCATCTGGGTAAGATGCAGGTTCTCAGTAGGTACTGTGATATGAGGATTCCCATAGGCGGCCCCCACCCCCGCCCCAGGCTGGAAGCGGCCCAGCTACTCTAACCGGTAGCTACGGTTGGGAAGGCTTGGTGGGTGGGAAGGTGGGCAGGCTCACGGGGGCCGGGGCGGGGGTGGAGGCGTGGGATCTGGGGCGCGGGCGCGTGGTGACAACGAGCAGCAGGAGTTCGGGAGTCCGGGCAGCGGGAACACCAGGGGGCCGAGGCCAGGGCGCTGGCCCGCGGCGACACCGAGCAGCCCGCGCGCCAGGAAGGCGGCAGCGGGAAGAGGGGACGCGCGCGCGCCCGGGGCGGGGCACGCTGCCCGACTCCGCCTCCGCGCCTGGCCCGGCGGCCGCGGCCTCTCCCGCAGCCACACCGGGCCCAGAAAGCCGAGCTGGAGGCGGAGGAAGTGCGGTGGCCGGTCGGCTCCCTGGGTGCAGCGGCGCGGCTCCCGCATGGAGCCCAACGTGCGCTTCTGGATCACCGAACGCCAAGTACGGCCCGGGCCCGGCGCGGCTGGGGGCGGGGCGGCCCTGGGCCCCGTGGAGTAGCCGCGTGGAGTCGCCGGCTGGCCCGGGTGACCTTGGACAGGCCACGTGGTCGCACCACCCGCCTTTCCACCTCAGACCCGGGGAGGGGACGAAGGGGAAACCCAAGAGTGCGGGGGGCAAACAGCCATGGCTGTTCCCGCGTGTCACCTCTGCTCCGGGCCTGGCTAGGGAGGGTCGCCACAAGGTCGCCCTGCCCCGGGGAGGGAGGGCCCCGCCGCCCCCCGCAGGTTTGTGTCCTCTGCTGCCTGAGCTGTCGCTGAGCCTCAGGTTAGCGAGGAACAGGTGTTCCCAGGAGCCCCCAGCCTCCCAAGCTCGGTAGGCTCAGACACTTAAATGACCGCGGGGGCTCTGGGCAGCCGCCGAGGACAGGAAGTCGCCCCGGCCCCGCCTCCAGGCGGTGACTGGGCGGCCCTGCCCAATGGAAATGTGATGGGAGCCGAATAGGTCATTTAAAATTTTCTAGTAACCACATTCAAAAGGCTAAAAAGAAACAGCTGAAATTAATTTTAATAATAGAGTGTATTTGGCCCAAAAAATATAAAATATTAACATTTCAACACATACTCAATATAAAAATTATTAGGAAGATATTTACATGCTTCTTTTCCCCCCAGAAAGTCTTTGAAATCTGTTGTATATTTTACACATAGAGCATACTTCGGTTTGGCCTGGCCATATTTCAGGGCAGTATAATTCTAGGGTGTTCTCTTTCAGCCTTAGCTAAAGTAGGGCCCAGCCGGGTTTTCTTAGGTGGGGAAGTTCAAAGGGACCGGAAGCTCAAGCTTTCTCAGCAGAGCCAGGACTCAAAGCCAAAACCAAGGCGAAGTTGTGGGGTGGGTGGGGAGCAAACTGCAACACGTGTGAAGGAGCAACCTTTACTGAGGCCTTGCTGGGGGTGTCCTGTGCTTTATGACTCAAGTTAAGCCTGATTACAAGGATAAGAGGGTAAAGAAACAAACTCTGAGACCCTTCCAGGTAGTTGGTTCAAGGTCATTTGTGTGATATAGACTAGGCCCATTCGACCCGAAAGTCTGGGCTTTTAACCTTCAAGAGTAATTTGATATTGGAGTCATTAAGAGCATATGCTGCTGAGTCCTTTCCTGGCTGGGTTTCCACAGGTACATTCTTGAGCTTTTCTATGCCTCTTTCCTCACCTTAAAGATCCCGGGGATGTCCTGAAGATTCCAGGAGCTGCTTCGGTTAGAAGGCCCCGTTAAGAGTCTCAAAAGTAGTGCTAACTGCTATTATTACCATATCTTTTTTTTTTTCCCTGCCACCATTAACCTGTCTGGTGCTCTCCTCCCTCTTAAGTCTTTCATTCAGCGATTTCTTCAGTGGACAGAATTGTTGGATCCTACAAATTTGATCCTTTCAATTGTAAGTACTCTCTTGTTTTCTGAGATAAGACATTTTACATTTTATTCTGAAATGTGAAGACTGTCCCTTTGAAAGCGGTTGAAACAGAATCCATTTTTATTATGTTTTTATTCCTTCTGAATGAGCGTGTTAGATTGGAAGGTTGATAAAAGCAGACAGGTAACACCGAGGTTGGTGTTGATGCTTCAGAAGGGATCCAAACCAGTCCCTGGTAACAGAGGACAGGTGGACAAAGATGATCACCGACCTAGACCTAGGGTGCTACGGGAGGGGTGCGGCAGGAAACTGGGGGAGGGTGTTGAGGGAGGGCTTGAAGGAGGAGGCAGGCAGGGAAGGCCAGACAGAGGGGACCGTAAGCAAAGCCCAGGGGGGGGAGCAGGTGGCCTAGTCAGTGGGGTTTTTAATGCAGGCAAGCAGGCAGGCCCTCAAAGGCCTTGTGCGTCCTTCGGATGGGAGGGATTTGCATTTGGCCTATAGGGCCAAGGTGAGGTTTGTGTTCCAGAGGGTCACCACGTGGCGAGTAATCAGGGGGGGACCAGATGGTAGGTCAGGTGATCTGCCCACGGGATGGCTCGGCTGTCCAAGCGGAAGACAAGGATCTGCACCAGGTGTGGCCAAGGGCTCAAGAGGAGGAGACGGCGTATCCCCAGCAGTGATCCTTCAGGGCCAGACCCGTAGGGACACCCCCTTCCTTGTGCTCAAGATGTTCCGTGCAGCCTTGTTTGTCATAGAGAATAACAACCTGAATTCCCATCAGTAGGGAAATAGAGAAACATAACATGGTGTATTCATATAGTGGAATACTAATTAAAGTTAAAAGTGATGATCTAGTTATCAATGTATAATATTAAGTGGAAACAGTATATATGATGCTAAATGGAAAAACACGTCTACAGTGTTAAATGGAAAGAGCAGGATGCGTACAGTACAACATTGATGCAAATTACGATATAAAGACCCAACACTACTTCTTTGTTTATAGATACATGTATTTGTGTATATATAAGTATAAAAAAGTGGACTGGAAGTTAATACCTCGAACTATTATGAGTGGGGATACTCATAATGGGGGATAGTGGAGATAGAATGGGGAGACACGAGACTGGGGGTGATGGCTTTTGGGGGAAAAAAGACAAAATTGGAAGCAAATATGACTGAATGTGTACTGTTGTTAATTTTGGATGAGGGGGTTATGAGCGTGTACTCATTTCATTGTCTTTTCTGTATTTAATTCTTTTTTTCTCAAATTAAGAAAAAATGAAGAGAGGAAGTAAGGCTGAATGGATCAGATGTGGGAAGGAGCGAGAGGAGGGACTTCAGGTTTCTAACTTACAGAGCCAGGCAGACGCGGGTAGCACTCACGGAGACAGCTGACCTCAGCTGTCTGGGGACAGGGGGCAGTGGCAGCCACCAGTGGGTCAAGCTGCTGGAGCTCTAAATCTGGGTGACACACGGCACGGTCCTCTGGAAACTCACGGGGAGTAGAGAGCCTTGGCCACGTGTTGCACTAAAATCAGATGTGAATGAGCGTGGGGTTCCTAAATCATTTGGACAAATCTAAATCATGGTATCATTGCTTGATTTCTTTCTATTTGATTATAGGAAAAAATAGAGAAGTCAAGGCAACTGTTGTTAACACATGAAGATGCAGCCATCCGTGGCTCGAAGGACCAAAGGGTATGTCTCCTGTGCTGGGTTCAAGGTTGGATGTGGCTGCCTTCAGGAGATTTCTGCTTGCATGGTCTGAAACCAGGGGGAGTTTTGTCATTAGTAAACACTGCCTAGGGGATCTGGTTTTCAACACTGGGTTAGTTTTTTAAGGTGTGATTAGAATTCATTCTCATAAACCAGATTGCTAGTAGGAGGATCTAGTACTAAGGAGAAAAAAAACTCCTAGGATTCTTCCTATGTTCACATACGAGTGGGGATTCTCTGTGGCTGATCCCTGCAGCCCCATGGCAAACTCCAGAATTCGGGCAGGCCTCTGAAGTCACAACCTCTTTCCTGTCAGAGGCAGTGTTCCAGGTCAGGGTTACATTCCTGCCCCAAGACTTAAACCAATATTTGTTGTCTATCTTGCCGTGGATGGGGCTTTCCAGAGCCCACAAACATCACTCCCGTCAAGCAGCCTGTGCAAAGCACACATATTTAGGTTGGTTTGGGGTTTTTTTTTGTTGTTGTTGTTTTTTAAGAACTTAATGGGGCCTCTGGGCTCAGAGCCCAGCTCTGAGGCATGTGCCTTGGCTAATGGCACAGCGTGTCACCTGCAAACAGCCTGCTCATCTTTGAGCCAGAGCCAGGCTGGGTTCAGGGACTCCCCTGAGGGCTGTTAGATGTTGGCCTTGAACCCTCTCTAAGGTAAGAGACTGAGGACTTTTCGGAGCACCTGGGTGACTCAGTCGGTTAAGCGTCTGCCTTTAATTTGGGTCATGGTCCCAGGGACCTGGGACCAAACCCTGCACCGGGCTTCCTGCTCCCCGAGGAGCCTGCTTCTCCCTCTCCCTCTGCCTGCCGCTCCCCCTGCTTGTGCTCTCTCTCTCTCTCTCTCTCTCTCTGACAAATAAATAAAATCTTTTAAAAAAGAGAGAGAGAGAGAGACTGAGGACATTTTAATGTTCTGGTCATTTTCTTTCTGTGGATCATCTCATTGCTTATTGTTAGTTCATTTGTTTATTTGATTCATTTGTTTTGATTTGTTCTAGCCATGTGGCATTGAACAGTTCTGGCCTCCACTCTGGAAAAGGCAGAGCGGAGATGGCACCAGAAATGAGACGGGAAAGGAGATGGATTGTTTGTTTTTTTTTTTTTCTCTTTTGCTGCCAATTTACTTTTAAAAGCTGTTGCTTGTTTTTTCTCTTTTTAGATAAAAGATGCTTGGAAGAGAAGTCTCGTAAGTTTCAGCCCTTTCCTAATTTTTAGCCTCCTACAAAAACAAAGCCCAACGTGACACTAAGCTCTGTGTTTGCCTTTGTGAAGTCAACAGTGCATCCCGACAGCAGCAGACTGATCCCCGTTCCTTTTCGACCTGCAGGTGAGCTGATTCTAATTTTCAGGAGTGGGCTGGGAAAACATGGGAAAACATGGTTTGTAACTGTTCAAAAAGTCTGCCTGCCTTATTTTTTTTTTTTTTCCTAGAAGGATTTCTGACAGTGAGTGCGGAAACCACAGCTTAGAAAGGATGTTTGCATCAGAGTCTGGGGTTGATAGTGGAAAAGAGCAGGTTTGGGACCCAGAGCTGTGTCCAGTCCTGTGGAAAGATCTGGGGGGTTCGGGGAGAGAGCGCAGGCCTGGGTGTGGAACCTGCTTTGCTCTGTCGTCTCCCAAGAAACACACAATCATTTCATTGATAATTCCAGAACTTTTAACTCATAAGTGTTTTGGACTCCACGTAGTATTCTCTCTCCTCGTATGTTAACTATCATGAGGGGAATAAAACCCATGATTGTACAGGGCCCCTTTAACTATAAAATTCTCTCTGTTATAAACAAGATACTGGAAACAACGTGAATATCCAACAATTCAGACTACAGTTAAATAATCCATTAAAAAGATTGAGGTACTTCCTGTGGAGGAGTGGGTCTCTAGGAACTAGTGTTAAGGAGGAAAAAGGCAAAGTATAAAACAGCATACAGTGATCCTCCTCTCGTGAATCCGTATTGTGAGCACAAGAGAGTATGGGAGTTTGCATCTATCTTGATTGATGTCATGAAGGGAAAACCCTTGTTTGTCCTTTCGATGCTTCACTTTTTTTTAAGCCTATCCATGTGAGTTGGCCTTTTTTTAAGTTTATGCATTATTTTTAGTAATCTCGACATCCAACATGGGGCTCAAACTCACGATCCCCCCCCCCCCCCCCGGATCGAGAGTTGTGTGCTCTACCAACTGGGCCTGCCAGGTGCCCCTGAGGTTTCACGTCTGATACCAGATGTGCAGGCTTTTCCCACGCCCTTCAATTCTGCAACACCAGCAATTTTCACTCAGTTCTGATCTCCTTGACCTGGAGGCAGCCGCAGACCCCACGCGGGAGGGCTCAGTCCCACAAGACCCCCCCCACTTCCCATGCCAATTGAAAATCCAATTCTCACCTGTACTTCTGAGCAACCTGCTATAAATTGGAGGCTCCCACGCCTCCCTCCTTGGGTTTGAAATTGCTGGAATGGCTCGCAGAACTCAGGAAGACAGTTTACTTACTAGGTTCCCAGTTTATTAAGAAAGGGAACAGATGGGAGAGATGCACAGGGCGGGGCAAGGGGAGGGGCTTGGGGAGGGCGGAGCTTCCACCTCCTCTCCAGCGGCCTCCCAGGCCAGGCCAGCCAAAAACGCTGGCTGCAAGAACCGAGGCTTTATTCGTATGGTTGACTAAATCCTTGGCCACTGTGCCTAGCCCTGCCTCGAGCCCTTTTCCCCTCCCTGGAGGTGCAGGCAGCAGGTGGGACTGAAAGGTCCAACACCCCCCCCCCATTGCTGCTGGTCCCCCTGGCAACCAGCCCCCTCCTCAGGGGCTTTCCAAAAGTCCCCTTATTAATATCAACTCAGGTAAGGTGGAAAGGGGCTTGTTAGGGTAAAAGAAACACCCATTTCACCTTTTTATTGCTTATAAAGCAAACCCTTGGAAATTCCAAGGGTTTTAGGATCTCTGTGCTAGGAGCAGGGATGAAGAGCAAATCCAGGGCTCTTCTTATAAATGACAGTAGCACGAATACGCTAAGTTCGTGGGTAAGGATGAACGAGTTAACACCGCTTGCCTCCAGTGAGAGGGACTGGGGAGGCCGGAGGGTGCCTCCTTAGGTCTTTCTGGACGGTGCTGACTGAAATGCTTGCCTTATGCACATGGTTATTATTAGGAAAAATAAAAGAATGAGTAAATAGACTGTCCTTTGGCGTCCATGCCTTCAGAGTGCTGGAGGGAAGGTTCGGGTGGGCAGCTCCCCTTTCTGGCTTCCTCTTTCCACCTGGGCAGGGGCGATCACTGACCCTCTTCTCTTCTTTGCCAGCTCTCCTACCTTTCATGGCGCCCATGGTGAGTCGGCTTGAGACCCCAGGTGTAGGAAGATGTCCCTCATCTCCTAACCTCAGTGGTTTGTGTCCTCCAGCTCTGGACCCCTGTCCCTCCACGGCCTGGTAGCTGGCTGTGGACCCCCACCTCTGACCCTTGTCTGCTACTCATGCGTCTTCACCCCATACGCACGCACACTCACCCAGTCAGGTGCCCCAGCCTGGGCAAGGCCCCAGGCTCACAAGGTAATCCCTTCTTCGGATGCCTAGTGTGCACAGAGCTCTACCGAGCAGATCTGGAGGGCAGGCTCCCTGCCTCAAGCACGCATTATTGTCCATTACCTTCTCCCCCTCAACCCTCCGCCCTCGTACTCACCCTCACTTGGGTGAGTGTGGGAGCTGCCCCCCAGCGAGGCTGTCCCACCTGGACTGTCACGAGGTGTTTTCACAAAGGGACAGCCATCCTCCGTCATGTTTTCCACACCTGCCGTGTGTCCGTGTCCACTTGTGAGTGCGTACTCCCCGGCTGCCGCATCGCACATCTTGGAAGCAGGGACTCCTGTGAGACCCCCCCCGGGGGTCCTCAGTGTCCTGTAGGTGTTCGCTGAGCGTCGCTCACCACCGCCCGGGAGCCCCCTTATCCCAGCTCCTGGGGGAGGGGAGGCTCAGTGCAGTGTCTCCCCGGGAAGTTCTTTGCCCCCCGGCAAGCTCTCCCTCCCCCTAAACGCTTAAACTCTGCTTTATTTTCCTAAAAGGTATTTTTCTCGATGCTGTCAGCAAAAAGTCTGAAGTCCCTGGTTTTACCTCAGGTAAAAACTATTTCTGTTTCATGATTCCTGAATTCCATTATGCTCAAAGGATCATAGTGTGTGATTTGTGTGCCTCTGTCTTTCTGCAGATTTCCTTCTATACCTACATGACAACGTTCAACATGGTCAATGGAAACGCAAGTTACGTGAGTAGTATGAGGCCCAGGGGATATGCAGTTCTGTGTTACTTCTTTTAGAGTTTGTTTGTTTGTTTGTTTGTTTGTTTGAATAATCCTTCCTGGGTAAAACCATGGTGTTTGCTGAATACATACTTTTGTTTCTTCCTTAGAATTGTCGCCTACATGAGAGTCTGTTACTTGGGACGGGAGTGATTGCCTCTTCCTCCTTTTTTGGCGTGGGTATTTTCAAAATCTGTCAAATCTGTTTCATTCCTCAGAACAAAAGAAACTACTCTAAATTAAAGATTTGTTTCAACTTAAACAATTTAGAAAGTATGGCTAAGGGGCGCTGGGTGGCTCAGTTGTTAAACGTCTGCCTTCGGCTCAGGTCGTGATCCCAGGGTCCTGGGACCAAGTCCCACGTCGGGCTTCCTGCTCAGCAGGGAATCTGCTTCTCCCTCTCCCTCTGCCAGCTGCTCTCCCTGCTTGTGCTCGCTCTTTCTTTCTTTGTGTCAAATAAATAAATAAATAAAATCTTTAAAAAGAAAAAAGAAAGAAAGAAAGTATGGCTAAGACATAAGAAGGGAAATGATCACCTGCCATCCCATCACCCCCTAAATAAGCATATGAGTAACTCGAGTTTCTAGGCATATACTGAGTACTCTTACCTTTTTAAAAAAATTTACTTAAGCTGGATAAACATGTTATACGTATTGTGTATTTCTTTGGATATCAAGACACTGTGATGGTTAAAAATACAGACATTAGAGTTGGAGAAGCCTGGGTTAGCCTCCTGGCTCAAATTGTTAGCAGCTCAGAGACAAGTTACCTCCCTAAGCCTCCGTGTGTTCCTCTGATGACCGGGAGAACACCTCAGTGTTGCAAGAATTAGAAAAATCATGGAGAGCACTTGCGGTGGCCTCAGCTGGGATAGGAACTAGGTCGATGCCAGCTCTGTGCTATGGAGTGTGTTCAGCTGACTTTGGGTCCTGTACAATAACGATTCTTCTCTCTCCTTTTTCTAGTTACTCCCTCGTTTGCTCCAGATCCGGCTGAATCATGCTTTGTTGAAAAGAGCCCTTCCCATCATCATTCTCAGTAAGCAGGAAGCGTGTAATCTTTGTGCCCTTTGAGTCTTCCTACACCTTCAGGGACAGCCCGGTCCCTTGGCCACATGGTGACTGATGACAGCTGCTTGCAGCTTCCCGGGGCCTCCAGGGTCCTTGGTTTGGGAGATGACACTTGCTCTGTAGCTGTGTTTTCCACTGTCAAAGGATGAACACAAGCCCGGGAACACAAATTTACCCTAAAGACAGTGCCAGCGCTCTGCGTGTTTAATTTCACTTCGTCCTGGCAAAAACGTGTGGGTAGCAATGTCATTACTCCATTTCCAGATGGGGAGACTGAGGCAGGCGGGACTTTAAGGAACTGTCCTAGGGTCCGTACATGGGGGAGGGGGCGGCCTAGGGGGCTCCACCCCGGTGGGCTGACTCCAGTGGAAGTGACACAGATGTTAACCGACTGTTTGAAGTTTGCCAGCCCACACGTTCACTAGCTCAAACCCAGATTTGAGTTTTGAAAATCCTAACAGTCGGGAGAATGATCTCAGTGGTAAAATTGGGGAAACTGTTACAGAAAGCTGGCCAGACCAGCTACAGCACAGAAGGGGGCCGTATTTCAAGGACCCAGGGGTCTGTCCTGGAATCCTGTCGGGGGTATGGACTGGACCTGTAGGGGTGCGTCGTGGTCAGGACCCCGGACCGGGAGGCCAGTGGTTCTGAGCCAGCTCCGCAGCCCCCGGAGCACGGTTGGCCGGCAGATGCCTGCTGACTACCTGGGGGTCGGGGAAGCGTGGCCATCAGAGAAAGACGCTTGTCATCAGAAAGGATGTTCCTCCGCTGGACCAAACTCACCTGCCACTGTGCATTTTCTTATTCATACCCACAGCCCACGTCAGTGCAATAAATGTTGTCGCGGCCCGAAGTCTGGAACCCATTCGAGGCATTGAAGTCATGGACAAGGAAGGCAACGTCATGGGCTATTCCAGAAAAGCCGGGACAAAGGTAGGGGGGCACCGTGGATCCCTAGCTGGCTTGCCTTTTGGGTCGAGCATGGAGTTGCCTGTCCGAGAGCTGAGGACAAAGTCATGTCTCCCCTCAGCCTTGCCTCATCCTGTTTTCCCTCATTACTTGGAGGGAGCGGTTTTACATTTTGCGCCACGATGTTTAAAAGATGATGCATTGGTCTGAGTTCTCCAGAGAAACAGAACCAATAGGATATTGATTGACGGACGGGTGGATTATAATTGGCTCAAGCAGTTGGAGGGCTCGTAGGCTGGTCACACGTCGGCCCCATCAGCAGGCTAGAACCGCAGGAACCCACGCTGTGGTCTTCAGGCAGATTTTCTTCTTTGGGAAAACCTTCTAGATTTTGCTCTCAACGCTTTCCAGCTGATTCAACGAGCCCAGTCACACGATGGAAGGTGATCTTAAAGTGAACTGATTGTAGATGTTAGCCTCATGTACGCGGCGGCATGACAGTAGGGCTGACCGCCACCGACAGGCCCTTGCCAAACGCTGGGCCGCTCTCCGAGGGTGAGATCCTGTTCTTCCAGCTCAGCATCCGGCCCACGGGCTGCTCGGTGCTTGTGGAAGTCGGTGGACCCCCTCTCTGGGTTTAAGAGAAATGTTCCTTCTCCACCTCGCAGCAGATTTTCTTATAGCCTTCATCTTTAAGGACCACTTTGCTCTCAAGAGTGGCCTGGGGCCCCCGAGGGGCTCAGTCAGTGAAGCGTCCGCCTTCGGCTCAGATCATGATCCCAGGGTCCCGGGGTCGAGCCCCGCATCGGGCTTCCTACTTGGCGGGGAGCCTGCTTCTCCCCTTCTCTCGCTCTGCCTCTCCCCCTGCTTGTGCACGTGCTGTCTCTCTCTCAAATAAATAAACAAAATCTTTAAAAAAAAAAAAAAAAGAATGGCCTAAAGAAATCCAGTGCTGAGCAGAAAACCTCTAACAGGCCTCAATTTTTAATAAGGTTTATTATTAAATAGTTTATTCTTTTGATCAACTCAGCACCGTGGCTTCTGTGTACATTCAGCTCAAAGAAACCAGAATGGCCTCAGGTAGCCTCATTTTGGGTGTGGGCTTTTTTAAAAATCCTTTTTCAGCAGGTGGGATTTTTTGTTTTGGTCTCCACGAAATGATGTTAGCTGAAGAATGGAACTTGAGGCAGTCGTGTGCAGATGGCGTGAGGAACAGCACTGAGCTGCCCGATACAAAATGAGGGGAACGGCTTCTCATGGCGGCTGCGTCTGAGGGGCCTCCTGTCGGGACACGTCCTGACCCGTGTGTTGGCAGAAGAGGAGGTCAGAAAAGATGGCTGCTCATTCCTTCAGCAAATACATCATTGTTCGCCTCACAAAACACATTCCTCTAAACCCCATCTGCGGGTCACAAAGCTGGATCATAAACCATCAGATATGTGCCACCAGCTTCCTGCCAGGCCATTTAGTGGCATGTCTGAAAATAGTGGCCACTTTCCTAAGTGAATTATAGTAGAGACACAGCGATCACAAGTAACAAGGGGAGAAGCGCCTGCCAACAATGAAATACCTCACTTTTGAAATAAGGGTTTGGTGCCTAAGAGCTACCCTAATAGACCTTTTTACTGAGATATAATTTACATACTATAAAATTCACCCGTTGCAAGAGTATAGTTTGATGAATTTTAGTAAATGTAAGCAGTGATGCAGTTATCACCACAGCGCAAATTTGGAACATATTCATCCTAAAAATTTCCCTCGTGCCCACTGAGTCACTTCCTTCTCCCAGCCCCAGAGAAACACTGATCTGCTCTACGTCTTCATAGTTTTGACTTTGCAGAAATTTCGTGTAAGTGACTTGCACAAGTGTTTTTGGTGCCTGACTCCTTTCACTTTTGAGTACCCTGTACCTACCGACCATCCGTTGCTTTTTACTCACGAGCGGCATCACGTGTATGGCTGTACCGACTACATCTGCAGATCCCTTCCCCAGGCGGTGGGTGTCTGCACTATGTCCCGTCTGGGGCTGCTCTCAACGTGCACGGGTCTTCCTGTGGACGTCTGTTTGCATTCCTCTTCGGCTCCCTTTACCTGCAGGATGTTAGGGCTGCTGTGCTGGGCACACAGCTGGAGAGAAGAGTGAGAGCACCTGTTTAATCTGTGAGTTACCCCTCTGCGCCGTGCAACACCAGGTACTGTGCTAGGCTCAGCTCGGCCACGCCCTCAGCCGGCTAGGCCACGCCCTCAGCCTCCGGTGCTCAGCCTCCCAGGAGAGGCAGCCTCACGCCCTGCCTGCCGTCCGGATATCTAGTCCGGATATCTAGTCCCTCTCTCCCGGAGGAACTTCATTTTCTGCACGAAGGCGAATTTAGGGTAAAAGAAAGATTTGATGCTCTGCCTTTTTTTTTTTTTTTCTGTTTTAAGTTTATCTTCCTCTAGAGAATAGAGTCTGCAACTGTGCGTAAGGATAAGCGTTCTCTCATCATTTCCCCGTCACCAAACGGTCTATGGTCTTTGGTTAAAATTTCAGAAACTATGCAACCAGCAGTATCTGATTGTAACAGGGCACCTTTGATCAGATTTCAGGAGCCAATCCATGCTGTTTTCCCTGGACTGGCCTTGGAAGCCACTCCACTGCAGACTGTAACAGGCGTCCCTGTGCCCCCCAGGACAGGTGTCTGGTTCGCGCACAGGAAGACAGCCCCGCTGACGTCAAAACACACCACCCTCTGCAGCTGCTTTTCTCTTCCTGAAGTGGAGAGGCTTTATTTTATATTCCTGAAAGTTTATTTATTTATTTTAAAAATTTTACTCATTTATTTGAGAGAGAGAGAGCAGGAGCAGCGGGGGTTGGGAGGGCAGAGGGGGAGGGAGAAGCAGACTCTCCGCTGAGCAGGGAGCCAGGCTCAATCTGAGGGCCCAGAGATCATGACCTGAGCCGAAGGCGGATGCTTAACCCACTGACTGAAAGGAGAACATGCGGTAGTCCTCAGTGACAAACCCAGTGTTCCCACCAAGGGGATGATTTTTCTATACGCTGCGTTTGCTTCTACTTAGTATTTTATTGAGTGGTTGGTGGACAGAAGGGGAGACCAATGGAGTCGGTGGGAAGTAAATCCCAGCACCAACCCCAGCCGTCCTGCGCATTGAGGGGCTGCCTACACCGTTCTCCATGTGCGGTATTTTCCTAAGTGAGAGGGGAGAGCCACTGTCTGCTCGTCTCTGTCTTGAGTTGCAGAATCCCTGGAAATGGTCTCACTCCATGTGCTAAGATGCTTCCTTTCCGTTTCCGCTAGGCCATTAAAGATACAGCAACATCCAGGATCGTACTGTTTGGGACCTCAACTTTCATCCCTGAAGTCTTCTCACACTTTTTTGTCAGGTAAGAGGTCCACTCACTTCCCCAGTTAGGAATAAACATTCGACACTCAAATTCTTTATAAAACTGGTCAAACACTGAACCTGGTGGGAGGGATGGGAAGAAGTTTGTTCAGTCAACTTCCCACTAAACTCTCTTCATCATAGCTGAGACAGTAGGATTGATTTGGGGCAGGCGTGGGAATCCAGATGCGCACGTTCCTTAACCCTGGTCTCTCACCCAGACCCTGTCCTCAGCTTTATGTTCCCGGGCACGTCCCAGCACCTACTGAGGCACGGCCCCTTGGGTCTTGAACGCTGAGCAGAGGTGATTTGCAGGTTCTCCCAGCTCCGATGTGCTGTGAGGATTGCTTCAGCCTGTCTTCCCCCTTCATGGCAAGCGTGTGTTAAGTTAGCCTAGGTGGCCCAGATTCAGTGGACCATTATCCTTTTTGGGAACAAGAAATGGCGTATTCAGAGGAGGGCCTGGGGACAGCCAGTGTGAGAAACCCAACACGCAGATGTGTTGTTTTAGATCCTGGCTGTGGGCAGGGAGCCTGTGTAGCCTGTGGCCGCCGAGCAGAAGCTCTCTGCTCCTTATCTCCTCATTCTCCTCATCTGAGGAATCCCGAAGGTCCTCACCTGAGGAGGTGTCAGCTTTCTCTGGCCTGCCACACATTGGCTTCTTCATGTTGCTGAGAGACATGCTGCCCCCACCTCCTAGCTCATACCCTCCAACGTCCTGATGAGGGATGAAAAACAGCAGACCTCAGAGAAGGCAGAGAATATCTTCCACTCAGTTACCAGATTCCCAGGGAAGGAGTCCGTTGACCCAGATGGGGTCACCTGAACTAGTCCCCTCTGTCCAGCGTGGCGAGCTGGGAAGCCTTTGTTGGGACCATGTCAGGAGCGTGTTTTCGAGAAGTAGGCTCATGCTGCTTAGAACCAAGTGTTACTTCCCGGGGTCCATCGGCTGGATGGGGGTGGAGACTTCTACTGGCCCAGGCTCTTCCTGGACCGCTCTGGCTGGGTCAGAGCTGGGGCGCCTGTGGAAGCCGGGGCCCTCCAGTCTGTCCCTTAGAGCCCCCATCGTGGCACCGGCTACATGGGGCAGAGATGGCCCTCGTTTCCCAGGGGCGCCCACAGCCACGAGAGTATCCACACCAGAGCGACCTCGGTGGCCCTTCTGACTCAGCCCTTTCATCCCACACGTGAAGAAACGCCGGGCTCGGAAAGGGGAGGTGACTCTCCTGAGACCCCGCTCCGGTCGACTCGTGCAGACCCCACTCAGACCCAGGACCCTGAGTCTCTGACTCCCGGGCTGGGGTTCTTTGCCTCTTCCCGCGCTGTCTCTCACGTCCTCAGAGGTCAGGGTCAGAACGTCCTAGCCGCGTCAGCAGAGCCCAGCGCCTAGAATCTGGCCTCTCGCTCTTGAGCTGTGGGACTTTGGACACGTGACTCAACTGCTCAGTGGCTGTGTCCTCGTTTGTGTGAAGGGGGTGATGATAACACAAATGTCAAAGGCTTGTTGGGGATCAAATGGGCAATACCCGTGACGTGCTTCTCCGCGGGCCGGATGCACAGCAAGGGCTCCATCAGTGTGGCCTGTCATGGGTGAGTGGGAACCGAGGCATGGGCCCCAGCTGCACGCGCATGCAAAACCCTCGGAGCCAAGGGCCAGCCCCCCAGAAAGCCCTATTAACCTTGTCTCTTACAGGACCCAGTTTTTCCGGCAGTATCCATGGTCATTATGGACCTTCAAGCTATCTTGTACTATCTTAGTAATGGGACTGATGGTGCCACTTTCTTTTAGTATGTTCCCACAGATTGGACGGGTAAGTGCCCCCTACTCAAATTTCTTTCTTAAAAAAACCCCCAAAAAACAAGAAACAAAACCCAAAACCCTTTTTCTTCTCCTTGTCAGAAGTGTAAGATAAGTAATTCTAAAAAATCTGCAAAGTGTAAAAAGTATAAAAATAAATTTAATCCCACCCCTCAGATCACCCATGCAATTTTGGATTCTGTTTTTCTTAGTGGTGTATCAGAGGCATTTTTCTGGGACATTTAAAATACCTTTGGGATAGTTTCAATACTTCATAATATTCCACAGTGATGCCCCATCCAGGGGGACTTTCTGCAGTGATGGGGATGTTTTATCCACGTGCTCATACGACAGCCATTAGCCACTATGGCTCTGTGGCTGTGGAGCACCGGCCGCATGGCTCATGTGGCTGAGGAGCTGAATTTTTATTTTGATTTAATTTTAAGTTGTGTCCTCACGTGCTGCTAGTGGCTACTGGGTTAGCACAGTTCTGTCGACTGGGATATGTTCTAATTTAGGACGAGTCAGACGACCTGGATTCGGATTCCCAGCTCCTCCATGACCTTGGCCAGTTGGCCGAAATTCTCTGAGGTTGGGTTTCCACATCTGTTAAGGAGAATCGATCGAAGGTAGCAGTATCTCTGAGACGGGGGATTGCTGCCGTCGAGGACATTGCTGACGTAGTAGATGGTACGGTTTCCGGCATTTCTGAGCTGGAAATTTCAAGTGCTTATTTCTGTCACCGAAGTTAAAAACCAGTGATGGCTTCAAGAGTATTTACATTTCTGGAATGAGCTTGTTCCAAACCCAAATTTTGTGATCGTAGGTTCACGGAATCATCAATTCGGGCAACTCCACCAACATATATAACGTTATCACATGTTTACCGGCCTCTCTCTGACAGTCCTGAGGGATGGGATGGGGTGGGCTGCTTCTCATTCGAATGAAATGTTAGGAAATATTTCTAATCCTCACGGGCTCACCTGTCAGGTAACGGTTTGTCACAGTGAGATTGCCGGACAGTGAACCCTCTTGCGAACACGTGCTCTGGGTTGCGCTGGTACCCAGTGAAGCAGGTGGCTGGCCTGCAGGGTAGGTCATTGACAAAAGTCTTTCTGTCTTGGGGGAGTTCCTGCTGCCCTGCATCCTCAATCTGGCTTCTCCATGGGCTCCGGGATGCCGTCCCCACACATTTACAGAGGGCCTCCCCCAGCGGCCCGGAAGCGAGGTGCTGGGCTCAGCCGTGAGTAAACCGGGCCTTGCCCTTGAGTAGCTATGAGAAAGCAATGGCGTGCGGCCGCCCCAGGCTTTGATTTGGGGACCTGGGGGGGAGGAACCACAGAGCCCAGGAATCCTGACCTGGCTGAGGGTGGGGGTGGTGTGCTCGGAGAAGTCCAAGGGAAGAATCTTGTGCAGAGACTCCCTTCACTGGCGTCGGGGAGTCAGAATCCAGACTCAACGAGTTTGTTGCTCGATGATTGGGTCTCTGTCTAGTTGTCTCGTACGTGTCATCATGGGTAGTGGGATTTGTTTTTCCGATGTTAGGAGTAACTCGGTTCCCTACTCTGTGGTAGCATTTTGGTCCTTGGCTAGTAGTTGCTTTCTGTGGCTGGGGCCCTTGTGGGCACAAGGTCACCCTTCTTATGGCAAGGCACACAGATAAAACATCCCCATCACTGCAGAAAGTCCCATGGATGGGGCATCACTATGGAATATTATGAAGTGTTGAAACTATCCCAAAGGTTTTTTAAATGTTCCAGAAGCATGCTTCTGATACAGTGGCCTGCCAGGGGTCAGAGCAGCCCTCTCCCGCTTTACCGCCACCACTCTTCCTGGAGGGTCTCCTCGAGCCAGGCGGCCACTAGACTTCAAGTGACAGGGCTGAATGGATGTGTTTGGATCGTCAGGCCAGCGAGGGAGAGGTCCCCTGCACACAGGGAGCCGCAGACGCAGTGGGACTGTGGGGGACACAGACATGCCCTGGGGTGTGTGGGCATGACAGAGGCAGCGTCAACAGTCGGGCGCTGGGGTCAGTGGCAGGGGACGTGACTTCCGTTCATTTAGCACTTTCTGTGTCCTGGGGACTGCGCCAGGCAGTCTCTTGTCTCCAAGACAACTTTTCAGGGTGGTTTATTCCCATTTTACAGAGGAGGAGCGTGGGGCAGGGAGAAGATAAGAATCTGCTGTGGGTTGTGTGGCTGTGGAGGGGCGGGCCCGCTGGTGAAGGACCTCACGGCCCCCCCACAGTGACAGAACTCCATATGGAGACGATGACGGAGAGGTTTCAAGGGGGAAAGGCTGGGTCAGGTCATATGTTAGAAATATCACCCTTTGGATGCCACCCTGTCGGCAGGGCCATTCCTGGCTGGGAGGACAGCGCGAGGGCTGGAGAGGTTTTCCTGCTGGAGGTGATGGGGGTTCGGAGTAAGTCCATGGTAGTTGGTCAGGAGAAGTGGTTGAATTGGACAGGTTAGAACCTGTGAGCATCCAGATTGGGGGCGGGGGGGAGGGGGGAGAAAGGGATCCGGGGGGCACCTGGATGTATGGTTCAGGTGTGAGGCCAGCAGTCGGGGGGAGGGAAGGAGGGGCTCTGTATCAATCAAGATTACATTTGGTTGGAACAGAGATCCAGAATAACCATGCCCTCAACGGGGCAGAGGTTTGTCTCTCCCTCGCATGAAGGGTGGCTGTGGTGAGCCCGCCACGCAGGTGCCCACACCACGTGTGTGTGTCCACGCCAGCTTGATTCAGTCACAAAGCACAGTTGATCACAATGATAAAGCCGGTTCGGGATCCCAAACTCACTGGCATCTCACCGTGTGACGGAACTTGGCTTCTCACACGGGGCGCAGAGCGGGACAGAAGACAAACCACAGCGGACAAGGTCACAGAAGGGCGTAGGCAGCGAACGAGCCAAATGCCAAGTCTGTCTGTGGGCGCGCGGTCGAGGCGAGGCCCGGGTCCAGTCCAGGTCAGCCCTGGGCACTGGCTGCTTCGGATGTTCAGGCAGTGAAGGATCTCGGTTTTTTGTTTTTTGTTTTTAAGATTTTATTTATTTATTTGACACAGAGATCACCAGTAGGCAGAGAGGCAGGCAGAGAGGGGGGGAAGCAGGCTCCCTGCTGAACAGAGAGCCCGATGCGGGGCTCGATCCCAGGACCCTGAGATCATGACCTGAGCCCAAGGCAGAGGCTCTAACCCACTGAGCCACCCAGGTGCCACAGGATCTCAGTTCTGTTCGGAGACCAATCTGGCAGAGCCTTTGGTGGCCAGTTGCCTTTTTTAAGTGGTCAGATAAATAGAGGGATCTCGTTTGAAGTCTGAC
Organism: Nasua narica; assembly: GCA_028533885.1. Taxonomy (NCBI): domain Eukaryota; kingdom Metazoa; phylum Chordata; class Mammalia; order Carnivora; family Procyonidae; genus Nasua; species Nasua narica. The sequence goes on along the minus strand of CM052812.1, from coordinate 64,166,032 downwards.
AGCTTGCTGCAAAAAATCTTCCCTTTTCAAAGAGATTTAATGGGGAGGGGTGCCGGGTAGTTCGGTCGATTAAGTGTCTGACTCGTGAGATTAAGCCCAGTGCTAGGCATGGAGTCTGCTTAAGATTCTTTCCCTCTGCCCCCCACCTCCCGCTCCCGCGCACTCACTTTCTCTTAGATAAATGGCTGGAGGCTGGCATCATTTGGTCTTGGACCCCTGCGGGCCTCCTCTGCTTCTGCTTGTTACCAGTTCTGGGGCGTCAGCTGATGCTGGTCCCAGCAATACTTCGTAGCTGGTACGTTTAGCCTTGTACCTTTAACTGCTTGCATCGTTGCTTGACACAGGCTCCTGCTTGACGTGAGAGACTCCATTTTGCTCTCTACAGTGAGGTAGCCAGCCCAGTAAGGCAGCTGTGTGTTGTAGAGTCCGCAGGGGTCTAATTCCTTCCAGCTCAGCAGGCCACCATCCCTAGGGTTGGGCCCCATCTTCAAGGTGCAAGATGGCACCTTCCTCATTCTACATGGCCAGGTGGCCCTTCCACCTCTGGCACATTGGCCAGAACTTAGTCATGTGGCCAAGCCTTACTTCAAGGGAACCTGGGAACTGAGGTCCTATTCTGGACCTATTTCAAATTCTGCTGCTGTAGAAAAGAGCGGGGGTGGGGGGACAGGTGGTGGTCTGCCATAGCTTTCGCAGAAGGGGTAATTTGTGACATGTGGAAATAACGCTTACCTGCTAGAAAGTAAACATGACCGTAAGGCTATGGGGAGATTAGGGAAAGGAGAGAACTGCCAGCTAATCCAGGAAGGCGGCATGGAAGAGGTAGGCTTTGGACGTGGATGGATTTGAGCAGGCAGAGACTGGGGAGGGAAGAGGGCATTCCAAGTAGGGGTGCAGGAGAGCTGAGGGGTCCAGTGCAGCTGGACACATGTGGCTGAGTGTGACAGGCAGGATGCTTGAGGCCAGATGGCAAGACCTGCACGGCCACGCTGAGGAAGCAGCCTCTCCTCTGAGGGCAGCATGTGGGTCACGCAAGGCTTGAAGGGGCTCTCAGGGGCCAGAGAAATGGGTGGGAACTGGAGTCCGTCTCCCTTCTCAAGCCTCTCCCCCTGACACCCAAGTAAGTCTTGGCATTTGCTGGACCCTGAAAATACCTTGTTGATCCAGGGTGGACTCAGAGGTGGCTGAATGGTGGTCCTGAGCCGACGGGGGCCCTGCCTCCTTGTCTGGCCTCGGGTGGCCAGCTCTGCTTGTCGAGAGATCCCAAGGCCAAGAGGCCCTGCCCAGGACCAGGATATCTCCTCAGCCTTGCGTGGGCTGCAGCGACCTTCTGGTCTGGAAACTCAAGGACCTTAGCGGGGAAGCTTGTCCCCCTGTAAAACTCCTCTTCCGCTAAGCCGCCCCTGCCTGCCGCTGTCAGCTAGTACTTCTCTGTGGCTGGGTGTTAGGGGACTGTTGTTAATTTTGTTTGGTGTGATGACAGCAGAGTAGTTACTTAACGAAGTCTTCATCTTTTGGAATTTCCTACTGAAGTATTTGTAGGTCAAATGGCAGATTTGAGAATTGCCTTCAAATACTCCAGAAAATACCCCCAAGTTGGGAATGGGAGATGCTGGATGAAAGAAGACCGGCAGAGTGTTAATAAATAAACCGGAATGATGAATATATGAGGGTTCATTATATTCTTTCTGCATTTGTTTTTAGTTGCAGTTCTCCCTAACAAAGTGTTTCGCAAGTTACGTGTTTTGCTATCGACTAGACATCGCTAGAAAAAGTGGGACTGGGAAACAGATGCTTTCTGAAAAAAAATTTTTTTTTTAACTTTTAAGGCAAGGAAAGTTCTTCATATAAATATGAAGAACGTGACTTTGTTTTGCAGATCCAGTACAGCGAGCTCGAAAAGGAAATTCAGTCTGTGACAGAAGAAACAGAACTCTTCTATAACAGAGGGGTATAGGGATGTGTTTTCAGTGGATTTGCTCGGTTCCTGCTTGAACGCCTTCCGCGCTGCTCGAGGTGCCGGTTCGGAGAACTCCGTGGGAGGTCTGGAACCCGAGGTGTCCGCGCCCACACAGGCCACGACCGTTTCAAGGCTGGTGCCTGGATGGAAAAGGAGACGAGAGAGGAGAGGCTGTCCTCTCTGAGCCCCCCCCACGGGGCGGCAGAAGGAACGGCTAATGGAAGAGTCAGTTTTCTGGGTGTTCATCAGCCTCTGAAGGATACTGTGAAATGACTAATAAACTTATTGAATATTGAGTGGTTGAAAAAATAAAGAAGGGCCCACTGTGTCCAGGGCCCAGGCATTCATTCCACTGATGGCCCATCTCACGGTAAACAGGAACCTCTGGTGGACACTGAAGGCCTCCGCGCCCCAAAGCCATCCTGTCTCGCTCCTCAGCTTCCTCCCATTTTGGACTGTTCAGAATCTTTGCCCTCGGCCACCCACCTCCTCCACTCTCCTCACTGGCGAATGACCCTGTCTCCTCCTTCACAGGGAAAGCCAGGACTGTTGGCCAGCTACAGAACCTCCTGGCACCAAATCTGCAGGCCTCTTGCCACCCACGCCCGGCCTTCCCTCCTCCTTGCAAGGCCAGCTGGGCCGTGGGCTCTGGGCCCCTCCCAGCTGACTTCCTCAGGGCCTGGCTCTCCAGCTCCTCCCTCCTTTCCAGTCACATTTGAACTACTTGAGTCACCAGCCTTATTAAACAAGCAAACATCCTTCGAGAGCCAAACTTTGTCAAAAATTGTCTCCCCTCACGGTTTCCACCCCGCCTTCCACTCTGCTAACACCGCTCTCTCCTCCGGGCCCCAGCCCAGCGCTCGACCGCCACGCCGCTGGGGGCTCAGACCCAGGCCTGGGCCTGCTCCCCTGGCCACCGGCCCCCGTCCAGCCGCGCCATGCGCTCCGCCACCCAGATAACCACTTGGGACCATCTTTCCCGCCCAATCTCAGGAAATGGCACCGCCACCGAACACAGTAGTGTCACCCTTACTCCTCCCTTCCCCTCAAGCCCTCTCAGTAGCTGAGCCCAAAGGTGTCAGGTCTCTAAGCCCCATTGCTCTGTGTCCAGTGCTCCAACCTGCCCCGTCCAACAGCATCCCCTACTGGTATCACTCTCTCATCTCCTCTGGTCCCCCAACCCGTGCCCCAGCCTGCTCTGACAAATACCTGCGTAAAAGCCTCAGATGGCTTCCCAGTGCATCAGTTCAAGTCCAGATTCCTTAACAGGCAGGCGAGAGCCTTTACCTTACTCATTTCTTGCCACTCCTTTTCCTCACTCTTGACCAATACCCTCTTCCTCATATGGGCTATGGTCTTTCCTTCCTGGACCTCCCTATCAGCTGTTTCCTGCCAGGCTAACTCTTGCCTATGCATCAGGTCTGACTTGGACATCACTCCCTCCAGGAAGTCTTCCAGGATTCATAGTACTGAATTTGGTGCCCCTTCAATGTTCTTCGTAGCATTCATACTGAATCAGGCACTTGCCACACCACGGCAGAATAGCCTGCTTGTCCCTGAGCCCCAGGAAACGATGTGCCTTGGAGCAGGAAGTGTGTCCTGGGCATCAGGGAGGCCTCAGGAATACAACACCGTGCATGGCAGAGTAGGCACCCAAACATCAGCATACAGGAGGAATGTTTCCAATATACCGTGCCCCAGATGATCAAGGAATCTATCTGTGGCTTTCAAGGTTCCCTAGGCCAGAATGATGGTTGTCTTCAAATTTCATTTCACAACAGCCTACAAGAACAAAAATCAGTAAAAAAATGTTCTACCAGGGCGCCTAGGTGGCTCAGTCGGTTAAGCGGCTGACTCTTGATCTCAGCTCAGGTCTTGATCTCAGGGTGGTGAGTTCAAGCCCCACGTTCGGCTCCATGCTGGGCGTGGAGCCTACTTAACAAAGAAAGAAAAGAAAAAGTTCTACCAGATGGCTCAGTATAGCCCAAGGTGTACACTAAACAAAAAGAACAAAACATACAAAGGCCTCAGGTAGAGGCTTAACCACTATCAGATGACAGAGTAGAAATGTTAGGGCATCTTTTTAAAGAAGACACTAAAGTGCCAGCCCTAGAGAGTAGGGGAGGGAGAAGGGCGAGGGCAGGGAGAGCAGGGGGTGAGCCAGGGGTGGAAGAAGGGAACCCGAACCCCTTGACTTTCAAACAGGTCTTGTAAGAACTCCCCAGCACATCCGCATTGACCAAAGCGTTTTATCTTTTGTTCAAAGTGGGGAGAATTACAGAAAGAGAGCACAATTCTTCAGCTGCTTAAAACTGTTACAGAGTATCAAAATATTTCCATTTTATTTCTGCATCATAAATCTGTAATTTTAACAATGTTAATCATTAGCTGATAGAGGAATACAAAAAATGAGGGCGATAAAGATGTTCATATTTGTTTTCATAAAGTGCAGATTTAATTTTGAATTGTTTGCCTTAGAAACATCACCTCATTCCACATCCTCCCTTGTCCCCACCCAAGAAGGGAGGGAAAGGCTATTTTTAAATTTTTACTCAACAAATGTCTAACACAAAGAATAAAAGAAAGATCTAATAAAGACAAGATTTTTTTTACAAACATTTCTCTGGGTAAGATTTCTAAGGACAACAGTAGTGAATGTAAAATAACCTTTCATAACCCATTTGAATACATATAATAAAATGACATATACAGAACTTAAACCTCCATGCTTATTTTGCAACTTTTAAATCTCCAATTATGAAAAAGATACATAACCTGGACAAGAGCGATTACCTTCATATGTGGCCAAACTACTGAAGTCTGAAAGCACTCTCTGGTCTTGGCCTTGGCAATTACGAGAAGTTGCTTTTCCATTTAAACAGACCCTTACCTCCAAAATGGGCTTATTTTACTCTACCATGTAAGGACTAGCATCTTTTTAAAAGAACATTGCTAGCAACAGGGTTAATTAAAGAGTACTACTGGCTTAAGTTTGCCAAATGCTTACCTCTGCGACAGTATAAATATGGATTATTAAAGTTGTCTACTCAAGTATAAAATCTATGCAAAATCCTCATAATATAGGCAAAAATGTTCAAAGGCCAAGAAAAAAATTCTTTTACAAGAAAGTGCAACTGCAGGATCTTTTCTGAATGATCTTCTAGACTGTTCTGCAGAAAACTTAGTTTGGCTCAGAAAGTAGAGTTCCTCATGAGGAATAAAAGTTCTTCCTAGAAGAATATGAAGCAAAATTTCGGCAGCTTTCTGAAAATAAACTGTTAGTTGGTGGCGACGCAGTGAGACAACTGGAACTTATGATAATGAAGGCTTCTGGGTTTGCTGTGATTTGCACAAGAATCTGGCAGAGCTTTTCCTCCGGGACGCCACGCCGTTGCTAACGTCGTAGGGGCAGTTACAGCACTTTGTCCAACACTGAGCGCAGGCAGGAAACCAATCAGGAGAAAATCAGGAGGGTTTTCGTCCGTGTTTCAGGGCTCTTTCAGGTCAAATCACAATACTTCCAAATAAACCGTTAAAAATATAACATTTTCTTTGTTATTTTCAGTATTTTACGTAGTTAGTGGATAATCATGGTGCGAGGGCAATCATTCATCTGTGATACGTGGTCACAGTCAGATTTTCAGCATCTGCTCAGCTGCTGCGAGATGGTAAAGGAAGTTTTCTGTTGCTGGTGGAAATCGTCTTTGCTTCAGGGCCTCAAAATTGAGAACTAGCTTTTCTCCATCACCAGAAACTTCTGAAAATGGTTCCAGGTTGGTAAAGATTTCTCTTGTTTTTAGGGAAATATCCTTCAAGGGAACAGGAAAATATGCCATTCATTAGCATCAGAAAATATGAATCGTTGTTGCATTCAAAGAGTATTCTATTTTTTTTTAAGATTTTATTTATTTATTTGACAGAGAGGAGAGAGGTCACAAGTAGGCAGAGAGGCAGGCAGAGAGAGAGAGGAAGCAGGCTCCCCTCTGAACAGAGCCCCACGTGGGGCTCGATCCCAGGACCCTGAGATCATGACCTGAGCTGAGGGCAGAGGCTTTAACCCACTGAGCCACCCAGGCGCCCCAAGAGTATTCTATTTTTTAAGTTAATCAGACTATTTATAAATTAGGAAAAATGAAACAAACTTAAAACAACTTAGAAAAACCAGTGTCCTAGTTTTGCCATTTTAATCATTTTTAAGTGGATGATTCAGCGGCATTAAGTACATCCACAGGGTTTTACGACTATTATCCATTTCCAGGACTTTTTCATCCTCCCAAACTGAAATTTTGTACCATTAAACAGCAACTCCCCAACTCCTGGTAACTACCATTCTACTTTTTGCCTCGATGAATTTGCTTACTCTAGGTACCTCATATAAGTGAAATCACACAATATTTGTCCTTTTGTGTCTGGCTTCTCTCACTTAGCATGTTTTTAAGGTTTGTCCATGTTGTAGTACAGGTTAAACTTCATTCCTTTTTTTTTCTTTTTTTTTTTTTAAGATTTTATTTATTTATTTGACAGAGAAAGAGAGATCACAAGTAGGCAGAGAGGCAGGCAGAGAGAGAGGGGGAAGCAGGCTCCCCGCTGAGCAGAGAGTCCCACGTGGAGCTCGATCCCGGGACCCTGAGATCATGACCTGAGCCGAAGGCAGAGGCTTTAACCCACTGAGCCACCCAGGTGTCCCGAACTTCATTCCTTTTTAAGGCTGAATGATCTTCCACTCTATGCATGATTTTGTTTATCCATTCATCCACGGATGGACATTTGGGTTATTTTTTTACCTTTTGGCTATTGGGAACAGTGCTGCTATGATCCTGGGTGTACAGATACTTATTTGAATCCCTGTTTTCAAGTTTTTCTCATATATAGCCAGTAGAATTGCTGGATCCACAGTAATCCTGTATTTAACTTTTTGAGGAGCACTGCTCTTGGTTTTAGGACAAATCTCCTCCCGAAGTCCTCTGCTGCCTGGGGTGAGTAACCCAGCACCTGTCGCGTGGGCTTTATTCTTCTTTACTGACTGACAGCATTTTGCATGACTGAGGGGTCACCAGAGCTCACATTAAGTCATGTCTTTTTCTTGGTTTGCTGACATCATTCATTCATTCAAATATTTTCAAACCCCTACAATATGCCAGGCACTTTCCTCATACATTATACTGAGTCACCTGTGTATCACTTTGAGTTCATGAAAAATACATTAATTCAAAACTCATACTTACATAGTTAACCAACATTGTAAAGAGTCAATGTTTTGGGAGCACCTGGGCGGCTCAGTTGGCTAAGCACCTGACTCTTGGTTTTGGCTCAGGTCATGATCTCATGGGTCTTGAGATCGAGCCACAGATCAGGCTCCCCAATAAGCAGAGAGCCTGCCCCTCCCCCCACTCACTCGTACTCTTTCTCTCAAATAAATAATTCTTTTTTTTAAAGACTTTATTTATTTATTTGACAGAGAGAGATCACAAATAGGCAGAGAGGCAGGCAGAGGGAGGGGGAAGCAGGCTCCCCGCTGAGCAGAAAGCCCGATGCGGGGCTTGATCCCAGGACCCTGAGATCATGACCTGAGCTGAACGCAGAGGCTTTAACCCACTGAGCCACCCAGATGTCCCTCAAATAAATAATTCTTAAAAAAAAATCAATGTTTTTACCCAAATGTTGACAGAGGAATGGGTGGGCAATGACGATCCACACGGAAGGAGAGGAGAGTCTCAACGTTCAGGTCCTTAGGACAAGACCCGCCCACTCTTCCTGACCAGAGCTGGATGGGCCACCGGCACTGAACTGAAAGAACAGTGCTGCTGGTGGGGTCCTGTCAAAGCTGTGGCTCCTCTCATCCTTTAACTCACAGGTTGTCTCCTCAGAAAGCCGTCTGACCCCTTCTCTAACATTCTCTATCTTGATCTCTTGTTCTATCACAGCATTCCTTTATCATGGCTCACAGTGATCTGGCATTTACAATATTTTCTATTTATCTACTCCACTAAATACAGGCCATGAAGGCAGGGGACTTTGCTCCCCACGGTATCCCCCTTGCCCAATGCCTGACAAATAGTCAGTGTCCAATAAATATCTTCAGGGCAAACAAATGAATAAATGGAGAAAAGAGCCAGGTCCAACCAGGTCAGAGGGCCCCCTAGGTGGCACAGGTGCAGACAGTGGGAGACAATCCTTCCAGGCTTCTGGCCCCCATGCGATGACACCAGGGTCCAGAGGACCCAGGGCATGGGAGAGGCCAGGCTGGAAGTGTATCCCAGGAGAGGAGCAGGGGAGCTGGGAACGGGCGCAATGCAAACAGGGAGCAGACATGAAGGAGACTGGGCAGGCTGCGGTGCAGAGGAGGGGCTTTATCACCACACGGAGAGGCTTAAATAAACTGACTCTCCCAATCCGGCAAGGGGAGAGGGGCGGGCCCATCTGAACACCATGCTCAGCTTGACAGGGAGAGCCCGTAGGCAGGTAGCCCCCACCGGCAGGCAGCCAGGCAAGGTGCGATCTCAGAGTCTGCTCACTTTGGCAGGGACCTGCTTATATGCTTGCAACGTTCTGAACACAATACATCAAAGCTAGATAAGGATGCTCTCTCTTAGAAGGGAGTTACGGTCAAGAAGCAATGAAGAACCAAAGCATGGGGTATGCGGAAAGAGGTGCCAGGTTGTGAAGCATCTTGAGGACTATGTTAATAAGGAGCCTGGACTTTTATTTTGGGTAATAGTGAGCTCATTAAACGAAGGAGCAAGACAAAAAAAAAAGCTCTCTCTAGATTTCCCTGCTCAATTTCTGACCAATTTGTGCAGCAAGCCTCTCTTTACAATGTGTTCCTCCATGAAAATTCTGCTGGCAGCACAGAGTGCACTGGCTGGCCCACAAAAGCATTCCAGAGCACTGGGGGCTACACTTCCCACTGTGAAAGCTGGCCTTCAGCGCCAGCCGCCCGTAAATACCTGTCCCCAGAGTCCGCTAACTCCTCGGCCGTGGCGCCCGCTACCCGCTCATCTTCACCATGGCCATCCGTGGACCCTTGTCTGAGCATCTGCCCCCCGGCTGCGCAGAGTCACTACACGCAGCCCGGCCGCCCCCTCCCAGCAACACGGTTTCAGGACTCTCAGTAAGTCGGAGGATTGACGACTTACCTGTATAACTTGGCTGTCTGACTTCTCGGGATCTTCGGCAGACTGGACAATGAGCTGGCCAATGTCTCTGTGCAGCTTGCCCATCGTCATGGCCTCTGGTGAGATCAAGCACATGTTGTGTGACTACTTAGAATTTTACATAATAAAAATCATGCCCTCTACTTGAAAAGGTCAACAATCACATAGATGGAACTTTAAAAACAACTGACAATCTCCCACTTTTCCATCTTATTACTGAGCACAAATAGGACGCTGTGCGACGAGGTGAGGCATAATCACGAGTTATACTTCATGTTCGAAATTAAACCTTTTCGGGCACCTGGGTGGCTCAGCTGTTGAGCGACTGCCTTCGGCTCAGGTCATGATCCTGGAGTCCCGGGATCGAGTCCCGCATCAGGATCCCTCCTCACTGGGGCGTCTGCTTCTCCATCTGACCTCTCCCTCTCTCTCATTCTCTCTCTCTCTCTCAAATAAAAAAAAAAAAATCTTTAAAATTAAACCTTTTCTGTTTGTCACTCCAAGGACCAAACCCCATTCGCATAAAGCTGGATGGATGAGTCCATTTTCTAGACTCGGAGCAGCCGCAGGCAGCAGGGAGATGGCCGGCCCTTCAGGTCCTGACGCTTTTGCAGTTTCAGTGGCCCAGGCCACCGCTAGTTCCCTGTCACTGCGGCTTTACAAATGGCCATTACCTCCATTCATTCCCCTGGGCTTACTGACACATGCTTCAAAAAGATTTTCCACACAGGAGTCACGTTCAGCCCTTGCGCGCTGCTAAATTTCTACACCTGTTCTGATACTCTGTCCCCCAAGGGGTGAAGCACACTTCCCCTAAGTGTGCACGGGGCCGAATGACTTCCTTCGAACCAACAGAATATGGAGGAACCGGCGTATGACTTCTGAGGCCGAGTCATGAAAGGCCCTGTGGTCTGTGTCTTGAATCCCTCGCTCTCCGGGAAGCCAGCTGTGGTGCCACGAGAACCCTCCGGCCGCTCTACGGGGGTGCTCACGTGGTAAGGCCTCTGGTGAAAGCCACGTGAGTCACTCAGAAGTCAAGCCTCCGGGGAACAGCGGCACCGGCAGTAGCTTGACTGGGTCCTCAGGAGAGACCCTGAGCCAGCACCTCCCAGCTAAGTCAGTCCTCAAACTGAGATAATAAACATCTGCTGCTTTAAATCACTAAGTTTAGAAGTGATTTGTTATGCAGCAAGAGAACTAATACAGGTGTTTAAACAGAGATGTGGAGAAACAAGATAAAGAGACTCTCTTATTAACAGGTACTGTATGGCCTAAGGGCCCCGAATGTAGTACTACCATGGTGAGAACGAACTACAGGTATTACTGTATGAATGATTACATTCATAATCAATTATGAGTAAATAATGAGTAAAGAACATTCATAAAGAATGAATTACAGGTATTACTACCTGTAAGAATGAGTGTTGTGTTCTAGATACAGAAAAATCCCTCGTTTCAGCACCGCAAGCTACACAGGCCCTCAAGTACCAGTTTTAGGGACTCAGTCCAAAAAATCAGAACTGCTTAAGGCAGGCCGGGGGAATGGGTGAAGCGGGTTCAGAGCACACTCATCCTGATGCGCACTGAGTAACATACGGAACCGCTGAATCTCTATACCGTGCACCTGAAACTAACACGACACTGTATGTCAACTACACCGGAATTAAAATGTTAAAAAATAAATTAATTTTAAAGAGTACAAGTGCTTGGCTGACATTTTGTATCAACAACAGAAGAGAGAACTGACCTTTCGCCAGCGGAGCGATGGTGATCTCACTGTCCGCCAGGTTCACAAACACGTCATAGAGGTCTGACCTCGTGCTCACCTCCAAGTCCACAAACCCGGCGACGTAACCTGCATTACAAAGAGGACCAAATTACCGGAGCAGGAGCAAATCCTACTGTGAACGTATCAAGAGAAAATTGAATCTAAAAACTCAGCAGGTGCTTTTCTTCACTGCTTTATTCAGGGTACATCAGCTGCACCCTGTGGCATTTTCTTAAGATTTCCCTCTTGTCAGTTGCCTGAAGATGCTCATACAACTCCAAATGACCCCAAACTAGATTTCAGCGTCAAAGAAGAAGGCATTTACTTTTCAGTCATTGCTATTCAGGTCAAGAATGACACAGAGGCAGAGGGATCGAGGGTTCTCTAGACCAGTGCTCCCCCTACAGGTCTTGGTCGCTAAGAAACCACAGCCAAACACCGGCTTTCTCAGGGACAGCACACTGGCAACAGCATCATCAGTCCCCGGTTTCAGATCTGATACAATAAACGCTCAAGGACTCAGGGCAACTCAAGAACTAGCAGATCTTTGGAACTGATGCTGAAACAAGAGCTAGCAGGCTTTTCAGATTTCACACAGCAGTACAATTAAAAACAAAAAAAATTTTTTTTGAAAAATATTTAAAAAACAACAGCGACAAAAACAAAAATTTAACCACAGGCCACCCAGACACAGACTCACTCCCAGGAGAAAATGTGACATATGACAGAAATGACACTGATTACTGGAGAAAAGAGGGCGCCATTCACTAAGTAGTCCTGGGCCAAGTGGCTTTCCAACTGGGAAAAAAAATTCCAAACTCACCATAAAAAAAGTAGTTCTAGGTAGTACATTAAAAACTTAAATGGGGAAGAAAAACACTTCTTAAATTTTTACAAGATTTGCTTCTACCCTTGGTATAAAGGTTTTCTTAAACAAAATATAAAAACTAAAATCATAAAAGTTTTATAAATTCCAATACATTAAAATTAGGATTTCTAGAGTAAGGTGATAGGCAAAATGGGTAAAGGAGATGATGAGGTATAAATTTCCAGTTATAAAATAAATAAGTCACAGGGATGAAAAGTACAGCATAGGGAATAATACCTTAATAGGGTGACAGATGGTGAGTAAATTTATTATGGTGAATGTTTCATAATGGATATAATTGTCAAATCAGTACTTTGTATACCTGAAATTAATAGCATATATCAACTATACATCAATTAACAACAAAAACCAGGGGGAAAATAACATTAGGGATACAAGGTAAAATAAGACTATAAAATGTTCACAAATGTTAAAAGTTGGGTGACAAGCACATGAAGCATATTATACTTAACATGAAGTCTAAAAAAATAAATTTCTATTCATTATATCCTGAGAATAAATAAAAAATCCACAAACTCAGAGGTTTTTTGAAGCATATATAACCAACAATGGTTATATATGGTTCATATCCTGAACCCATATATAAGAGTTCATATCCTGACTATATAAAGAATTTCTATGAATCAGTAAGAAAAACAACCCAATGGAAAAATACGTAAAAGGCAGTTACTTTGCAGAAGAGGAAACACAAATGGCAAAAACAGAAATGTTTAACCTCATTAGGAATCAAGAGAATACAAATTAAAAGCACACAAAATATCAGTGTACAGCCACTAAGTTGGCAAACATTTTGAAGTTTGACAGTAACCAAGTGTTGTTGAGGGCATGAAGCAATGGGACCTCTCCTACCCTGTAAGAGGGTAAACTGGTATGATTTCTAAGGAAAACGTTTGGCATCGCCGTGCAGCTTGAGGATCTGCATGCCTTATAACCCAACTTCCTGCCGTATAACCCAGAGAAAGTCTTATATGTGTGCACCAAAAGACCCATAATAAAAATGCCTATAACAGCACTGTTTTAAAAGTGAGTAATGAGACGGGCGCCTGGGTGGCTCAGTCCTTTGAGCGACTAACTCTTGACTTCAGCTCAGGTCCTGGGACTGAGCCTGCAGTGGGCTCCGCACTCAATGGGGGGCCTGCTTGAGATTCTCTCCTTCTGCCCCTCTCTACCCTCCCACTTGCATGCTCGCTCTCTCTCTCTCTCTCCCTCCCTCTCTGAAATAGATAAATAAATCTTAAATAAATAAATAAATAGAAAAGTCTGAGTGAATAAACTTTGGCATATCACTTAATGGGATCCTATACAGCAGTGAAAATGAATGAAACTACAAATATCCACATGAAAATACATAAGTCCTGGGGCGTCTGGGTGGCTCAGTTGTTAAGCAACTGCCTTCAGCTCAGGTCATGATCCCAGGGTCCTGGGATCAAGCCCTGCATCAGGCTCCCTGCTCAGCGGGAAGTCTGCTTCTCCCTCTCCCACTCCCCATGCTTGTGTTCCTTCTCTAACTCTCTATCAAATAAATAGATAAAATCTCTAAAAAAAACCACACACACAAAAAAACAAAACATAAATCCTACAAAAATATTGTTAAGCAAAAATAAAATAAAAACCAAAACACAGTCCACAGAAGAATTCATCCATCATGAATCTACATGTATAAAGTTAGTTTAGTAAAACTAAGCCATATATTATTTAGAGCTCTGTGTTTCTGTGTACGAGGCTAGAGGAAGGGAGTGAGGAATGAGATGGGAAGGCACATGAGATGCTTCAAAGTACAGATAGTATTCTACTTTTTCATCTCTGGTGAGTCTGTGAGTGTTCCTTCTATTTTTTTATAACTTGCATTAAATATTGCACATTAGTTTATATGTAAGAAATTTTTCATAATTGAAAAAGCAACAACAAAAGTCCCTACTATCTATCATCATCATTATCACTTTATAAAAGAATCTTTTAAGACCATAAAAGTATACAGGGCATGATAACCTTAAATTTAAAGTTATAAAAACAAAAGACTATGTCACCACAATGTTAGAATTCCTACAGATATAGATAAAACTGTGCTATTAAATTATTCTCAGAATCTTACCATTAAAAAAAATTTTTTTAAAGATTTTATTTATTTATTTGACAAATTGAGAGCCGAAGGCAGAGGCTTTAACCCACTGAGCCACCCAGGTGCCCCAACCATTAAAAATTTTTATACAAGAGAGCACCTGGGTGGCTCAGTTGGTTGGGCGACTGACTTTGGCTCAGGTCATGGTCCCAGGGTCCTGGGATCAAGTCCCACATGGGGCTCCCTGCTCAGTGGGGAGCCTGCTTCTCCCTCTCCCTCTGCCTGCTACTCTGCCTGCTTGTGCTCTCTATATCAAATAAATAAATAAAATCTTAAAAAAATTTTTTTATACAAGAATAACATCACTTAAAAATAATTTTATTTTTTCTTTGAGAAAAAATATGGAAAGGCTCAAAATAAAGTCTAAATCAAATCACTGATAGGGAAACTTTTTAAATGAGACTGGCACAAATTAAAAATAAATCATATTTGATGATGGTTGCACAAAGTGAATATACTTAGTGACTCTCTGAATTATATACTTAAAGATGATTATGATGGTAAATTTTATGTGTATTTTACTGCAATATTTTTGAAAATTAAAAATAAATTTTTTAAGGGAAAAGAATTGCTTGCATTTACCAAAGAAATAATAAATCATCATTATTCCCTTTAGGAATGCAAAACTGCGGGGGGGGAGCATCTGGGTGGCTCAGTGGGTTAAAGCCTCTGCCTTCAGCTCAGGTCATGATCTCAGGGTCCTGAGATCGAGCCCCGCATCAGGCTCTCTGCTCAGCAGGGAGCCTGCTTCCCCCTCTCTCTCTGCCTACTTGTAATCTCTCCCTCTCTCTTTGTCAAATAAATAAATAAAATCTTAAAAAAAAAAAAAGGAATGCAAAAATACTCCCCCAAACCAACAAGAGCCCTGGATAAAGCCAAGCCTCCATCCCGAGATGCTATTGTCTACCTGGGCACATCTGCAGGGCTTCCAGCTCGTCAGCATGCAGGTGCACATAGGAATGAAGTATGGTCCAGTCCTGACGATGCCACACCAGGGCAGGCAGCGTCCTGGGGAATTGAAGCAAGAACTCAGATGGTTGCTGGCCCGCATGTGACTCAGCCCACCCTCCTTCCTCTTCTTCCCCAGAAGGAAACTGGCTACCAGAGGCAGGGCGGAGAGCAAATGCCAAATGTGCCAATACCTCCAGGCTTCAAGTTAAAGAAATGCAGTGTTTTAGACTCTGCCTTTTTTGGGTCAGATGAGCTACAAAAAGCTCAAGGTGAAGTTTCAAAAGATCTCCGCGATGGCACGGAGTAACGCTTCTAAAGTTTTCCTCCCAACACCTCACTCTGCAAACTGCCACGGAGGGAGCTGAAGGTAAGATCCAAAGCAGAGCCCCGCAAGCAACAAAAATTTTTTCAAGTTCACATTTCATATTTAAAATTCTTGGGGCGCCTGGGTGGGGCAGTGGGTTAAAGCCTCTGCTTTCGGCTCAGGTCATGATCTCAGGTTCCTGGGATCAAGCCCCATATCGGGCTCTCTGCTCAGCGGGGAGCCTGCTTCCCCCTCTCTCTCTGCCTGCCTCTCTGCCTACTTGTGATCTCTCTCTCTCTCTCTATTAAATAAATAAATAAATTTTTAAAAATAATAATAAAAAAAAATAAAATTCTGATCAGGGGTGCCTGGGTGGCTCAGATGGGTTAAGTGTCTGCCTTCAGCTCAGGTCATGATCTCCTGGTCCTGGGACGGAGCCCCTGCTGAGCAGGGAGCCTACTTCTCACTCCCCCTCTGCATCTCCCCCTGCCTGTGCTCTCTCTGTCTCTCTCTCAAATGAATAAATCAAATCTTCAAAAAAAAATTCCAACCAAACTTGCAAACTAGTTTATATTTGTTTTTATACAAGTATCCTAAAATACTTCCAGTAATACAGCTCCTGCAGGAAGAAGTGCTGAATTTAACAGTGATTTGGTGAACCTGCTGGTGCCCAGCTATGTATTTCAGAAGCTGTGGACATCCCAGTTTCAGAAGCATAAATGTAGAGGAAAAGGGTAATTGGGTGGCAAAACAGAAGCTTCGGGGGTCAGAGCAGTGTGAAAGTGTGGGCCCTCTCACCTAAGATCTGAGGCAGTCACAGTCCGACCAATCATTTCTAATGTGCACACAATGATTAAGGCGCATGCCCAGTACTTTACAGAGAGTATCTCCAATCCTGACAACAAGCTGACCCCGTGTCTTCATTTTCCAGATAAAGAAATGGAGGCTTAGAAAGTTTAAGTATCCTGGGGCGCCTGGGTGGCTCAGTGGGTTAAAGCCTCTGCCTTCGGCTCGGGTCATGATCTCAGGATCCTGGGATCGAGCCCCGCATCAGGCTCTCTGCTCAGCGGGGAGCCTGCTTCCCTCTCTCTCTGCCTGCCTCTCTGTCTACTTGTGATCTCTCTGTCAAATAAATAAAATCTTTAAAAAAAAGAAAGAAAGTTTAAGTATCCTGTATGTGGTCACAGGGCTACAAAAGGTGCCCTCCCAGGATCTTAATGCAGGTCCTTCTGACTACCAAGACTTCTTTTTCCCATTTTCTAACCGGTAGCGTCTTGGAGCCTCGATGATCTCATCCATAAGAGAGGGCAATACTTCCTTGCAGAGTTCTTGTCACAAGTAAATTTAATAATTTAAGGCGACTTACAGGATACCTGGCCTAGAGTAAGTGCAAAAGCTAGGCCCTCCTGCTTTTAAAAAAGAATCAATGAACAAGTTAGATTTGGCAAAGAAAAAAACTTAAAAAAAAAAAAATCTTTGTTATAAAAATAAGAGAACGGCACCCGGGTGGCTCAATCAGTTAAGTACCAAACTCTTAATTCGGCTCGGATCATGATCCAGGGTCCTGAGATTGAACCCCATGTCAGTCTCCACGCTCAGCATGCAGTCTGCTTGTTCTCTTCCTCTCTTTCTCTCCTGTGTGTTTGCTTTCTCTCTCTCTCTATTCTAATAAATAAAATCTCAAAAAAAGAAGAGTCTGTGATAAAAGTGAAAAAAAAGGATTATTTAAAATGGGTTAGGGGGCACCTGGGTGGCTCAGTCATTAAGCATCTGCCTTCAGCTCGGGTCATGATCCCACGGTCCTGGGATCAAGCCCCACTTCGGGCTCCCTCCTCAGCGGGATGCCTGCTTCTCCCTCTCTCCCTCCCCCCGCTTGTGTTCCCTCTCTCACTATGTCTCTCTCTGTCAAATAAATAAATAAAATCTTTAAAAACAAAACAAAACAGAGGTCAGGAAACAATACCCATGGATTGGCTGTCTGTGTTTACATGGAAAGTGTAACTAGAACACAGGAACGCTCGTTCATTTATATATGCACTGGCTCTGGCATGTGGTTGGTTCAAACAGAGACCCTGTGACCTACGAGCCTAAAATATTTACTGTCTGGCAAGGAAAAGTTCAAACTGCCTGTTCTAAAGTATTTGTATTTCTAAACTTAAGGAAGAATCTGCCTAAGTTCAGTGACCTTGAACTACTAAAGCTCACCTGAAACATTAGACCAAAATGGCATTTCACCCACAGCCTAACACATTCTTTTTATACCAACTGTGCCACAGAACAGAGCTCACAGGAACATGGATTGCCCCGAATTGGCTGCCAACAAAGCCTCCACTTTTTAATGACCAGAGACAATACCTGGTGAACTCCTGGACAGCTTCTATTTTGGGGTGATAGACGACAATTCTTTTCTTTAGCATCAGCGCTGTATGTAAGATAACTGTTTCCATTCCAAACTGAGATACAATGTCTTAAAACACAAGAAATTAAAATGTTACTGCGTTAAATAATACGTAAGGAAATAAAATTGTTATTGGAAAAGATTCTTTCCAATAAATACCAAGATTCTTTTCTATATACAGAATACAAAAATATTCTCAAAACAGAACAAAGAAGCACCTTATGCCCTTGATGGGCATAGAAACAGATGAGTGCCGTCTGCTCCCCGGGACAGATGCTCTAGCCGCCTAAACCCGCCCCCAAGGGATTCTGGGCAGGCTGCACAGATGAAGTCAGAGCCATAAGAAAGCAGAATAAATGATATGAAGGGAACCAGCATCTTTCTGTCATGAAAAATCCTTAAGTTTAAAAAAAAAAGTTCGGGCGCCTGGGTGGCTCAGTTGGTTAAGCGACTGCCTTCGGCTCAGGTCATGATCCTGGAGTCCCGGGATCGAGTCCCATATCGGACTCCCGGCTCTGCGGGAGGTCTGCTTCTCCCTCTGACCTTCTTCTCCCCTCTCATTCTCAGTCTTTCTCTCTCTCTCTAATAAATAAATAAAATCTTTAAAAAAAAAAAGTTCACCAACACCCTGCCCCCTTTGCCCCCGACACATACACACGTCACGACTTAGGTCCTTTAGAGATAGCTGGACGACCCTACTCTCTCACAGGGAGGCCTCGAAATGGTATAGAACAGTAGGATCAAGGGCAGACAGCGCTGTGGGAGGGCAAGGAGAGCTAGCGGGACCCTCAGAGCTCCCCTCTCCTCCCTTTTTTAAGGACCTTGAAGTCTGTGGCTCAGCCCCGCACTGCCATTTTGGATGTTCCGGCCAGGAGAGAAAGGTGGGCAGTTCAAAGAGGAACACTGGGTCAGGGGCGGGAGCTCTCCACATGGAAGAAGTAGCCGATAATATGTAAGGAAAGAAAAACTATGGAAGTCAGCGAGGACTCGAGCTGTGAGACGCAGCTTTCCTGTGAAAGAACAGTTCTATACCAACTGTCAGAATCCTACGGAAAGGACCACCACAAAAATCTGCTTTCCTACAACAGAGTTCTAATCAAATAAGGCAATGTAGAAGTTGAACTACCCGCCTGTTTAGCAAATAAAAATCACACAGATGAAAGTATACAGGAAGATGGGTTATCAGAGTCTAATGAGGATTGCTCTGGGCTTGGGGATATTATTGTTGTTGGGATGAAACCATCTGCATGGGTTTTTGTTCTGTGCTTTTTTGTTTTTTGGTTTTAGGGTTTTTTGTTTGTTTGTTTTTACCTTTGATGGAGCCTGCAAGATATGCCTTTCGGGCATCAAAATCCTTGCTAAGGAAAGAGCCATTTTCCTCACTCTGGCATATCCCCTTTGTGAGAACTGCAATGTAACTCTCCATCATTTTAACTGGGCTCCCATGTTTCAGGTACATTCTGTAAGAAAAGACAAAAACCAATCATGCTTTTACTCAGCATGACATAGGGCAACGCAACCCAAGGCTACGTGTGGGTCCTTGCTACAAAATCTAAGTCAACTTGGGGCACCTGGGTGGCTCAGTGAGTTAAGGCTTCTGCCTTCGGCTCGGGTCATGATCTCAGGGTCCTGGGATTGGGCCCCGCATCGGGCTTTCCGCTCAGCGGGAAGCCTGCTTCCTCCTCTCTCTCTGCCTGCTTGTGATCTCTCTCTCTCTGTCAAATATATAAAGATCTTAAAAAAAAAAAAATCTAAGTCAACTTCCTAATACACTTCTGAATGCCTGAATATTTTCATGACATGACTACTTCTAAAATTTAATTTAAAAAATTATCCAAAAAATAACCACTCAAGAGACCTTCAACAATTCCTGGAGGGTGACTTTCTCCTTACATCTGGGGAAGCCTGTTATTGTCCACTCAGGCAGGAGAATGACCTGTGGACTTTCTGAGGCCCCCTTATTCTTAGAAATATGGTATACTTATCTCTCTGTATGTCTTATGTTCACAAGTGGTGTTTCTAGTCAGAACAACTCTATCTTAGTGCTGGGACTTCCTTTGACAAGGAAGGAGTTTTGCGTTGCTCACAGAGAAAGCACTAATTATAGAACCTATATTTATTATCAGAATTCCCAGAGGTAGCTATATTTAGATAATTAAGAAACCAAACTCCTTTAAGTTTCTGGCGATAAATGCAATCTAAATCTATTCATCATCAAGTTCCAGAAAATGCTGACAGGAAACTGGCTACATTTATAGCTCATTTGTGAAATCAGTCCCTTCCCCTAGAATCTCTTCCTTGTGAATAACCAAATCTAAACTGCGCTTAAGAAGCAGGATTGGGTTTACTTGGGTCTTTTAGTAGCTAAAGGGATAGAAAACTGGAAAGAAAATAAAATCATGGTTTAAAACACATCAAATTGAAAATTATATTTATTATACATTAAGTGAAGAAAAGCAAGTGTTTTAACTACTAACCAAATTTTGTCAATCATCGTGTTTTTTAAATATTTTAATGCACAAATTGAGAAAAAAAGGTAGAGGACAATGGCTATAGTAAGCTATCATATATAGTAAATAATTGAACCCATGAACTCATAAACACATTTCTATATGGAGAAAATGTCTCCATCTGGAGGCTGGGAATAGGGGAAAGAAGGGACTTAGTTTTCATTGTATATCTTTCTGTATTGTTTGCATTTTTTTACTATGTGCCTACATTACCACCACCAAACAAACACACATTAAAACTGTAAGATAGATACAATATACAATAATGGAGAAGAGAAACATAGGAAGGGTAGTAGGATAAAACTACTTTTTCCACGATAATCCTGAGCCATGAAATAGTGAACGGAGGGAGGAATTCCCCCAAAGTCATTCCATAGGAAAACCACAAAGTGCAACTCAGGGGAACTTATTCTGATGGGACGGCCGCAGGCTGGCGTAGACAACAGACATCTACGCGCGCAGGCAACCCAGGTTCTCTGCCGCGGCCACTAGCTGGAGGGACAAGAAGATGAAGGGGGTCATGGCAAATGACCCGGACCCCACATAGGGAATGAACCCCTTCATGTGGGCTTCCCACGGCAACCGTGAGCAGCATGCAGAAGGCATGCCTGCCTGCTCCTCTCCCCAGAGATGGAAGGGAGCTCCTCCCTGGTAACCTCAGCATCACTGAAAAGTGTTGGTCCATGTGCCTATGCACACAGACACGTTAGTGAGGAGAGTAAGTGTGTATACGTGTGTGTGTGTGTGTGTGTGAGGGTACGTACACAGGTGAGGGCACATGCGGTAAGGGGTAGGGGGCAGAGGAGGTGGCTGCCAATAGCTTTGAGTCCTCATTTCTCCTAAACTATGACAGGAGAAGAGTCCAGAATGCAACAATGCCATGGTGCTAGAGAAGCCAAGGAATCATTTGGGCTTCCTCTTGGCCAGGAATTAGGGTCTAAAGCAACCTTACATTCTGGGCCCCAGAATATTTCCCAGTGAATTCATTGGGTAACCTAAGCTTGACCCAATCCAATGAAATGGGAGTCCAAAATTTGTTCAAAAACAACTTTGCAGTGTTTTTAGCTCATGGCTTCTAGATGGTGTCTAGGAGACAATCTCCTCTTGTGTCAGTGCCATAGTAGCAGACAACTGTTTATATTCCACAGTGAACTATTTACCTGGAACTTATCTTCTGAGAGCAAGAAGCCTCTCTTATCATAGTTGGCTGCAAAACCAGTAAAATTTCATCTTGCCAAAATACAACCTACCTGAAACCCTTAAGTAATGAGAAAGTAAAATCTTTAAAAAAAAAAAAAAAAGAGTAATGAGAAAGTAGTCTTCTGCTATAGATAGATAGATATACGAATGTGCACACACAAAAATGGAAAAAAAAATTTATCAGGCTTATAGTGAGAAAAACAAAAACAACTCCCTTTGGCCTGCACCCCAAAACTATCTCTATTGGGCATAAGCCTGAGGGCTGAGGTTGTAATACATAACATTAGAATTACGAGTCCATCTGGTGACAACATTTAAAAAACCCACAACGTGTCAAAGCCCCGATTAAGGAAAAACCAATATCCCTAACAAATAAGAAAGATTTCGTTAACTCTACAGCATATACTTACCAAGGCAAGAAAGCAGATCGGTATATCTTAGGAAATTTTTTTCAACAGCTGGGATGAAACTAAAGTTTACCCGAATCACGATTAACCAATTAATCAGATTCTCAGCTTCTCAGCATTCCAGCTAAGAAATACTTTCCCGTGCTTTAGCATAATTCAAAATACCCATTAATTTTCTCCAAAATGACTCCCACACACAGACTTTGATATATATGAACCAGTTTATCACTTCACCAGCACTTAACTTATCCATCCTGCTAAGGAAAATTCTAAACTGGAAGTGAGTAGAAGCAGCAGACCAAAAGTGGCAAGTGACTCAAAATCCCCAGGAACTGCAATAGTTTTAAACTGCTTTTTCTTCTCCCTTCTATCATTTTCTCAAACAAGAGGAGCAGTGTCATCAAAGCAGAAGAGAAAGTTCCTCTTTAAAAAACAGTTTCTGGAGGGCAAGTAAAGATTAAGTTGGGGAGGCAGAGGGCTGAAATTTGCTTCCTTGGTGTAGAAATCTGCTATGTAACTATTGAGTAAGATCTTCATTTTTGTAGGATAGCATTTAATACAGTTTTCATACAGACCTACACAATATCCTAGTGAAGGCGGCATATTTCTCTGGGTTAAAATCTTTGGCGGTCAGAACAATAGAAAAATGAGTCACCTGTCCAAAAGAAACAAAAAAGTATACTTTTTAAAGACACTTTCACAGATTTAATTTTTATTACTATATTCTAGCAAACCTCTGTACAAGACAGACTGGCATTAAAAGGAAAAGATCAAAACGTAACCAAGTTTTCACTTGCTTCTTTATACTTTTATGCTTATATACACATGCATATAAAAGACATATATTTACATATACATAAATATTAATCTCCTAAATAAGAATGTAATAATTTGAGTTAAAATTTTTTCAAAAACACAAATATATTTTAAGTATCAAAAATGTGAGTTTTCATTTAAATTTCCCTAACCTCATCAAAACAGAATTAGAAATGCCATTAGACCCACCAATTTATCAACTATTAATTAGTGAAATAGAAGGATAGAAAAGAAAATACATAAAGCAAAAATCACATAGTTCCTTGGGGTGCCTGGGTGGCTTAGCTAGTTAAGCATCTGCCTTTGGGTCAGGTCATATCCCAGGGTCCTGGGATGGAGCCCCACATCAGGCTTCTTACTCAGCGGGAGCGTGTTTCTCCCCCTCTCTCTCCCCCTCCCCCTTCTCATGCTCTTTCTCTCTCTCAAATAAAATCTTTAAAAAAAAAAAACAAACACGGTTCCTGAAATTGTCAATTCTCTGTAGAACGCCATACAGTCTAAAGCACTGTTACAAGAAGCTTCATTTATCTATATAAATTTCTGGTAATCGTATACCTCTTATTTCCATTAATGAGACAAAATTAAGAACATTAGAAAAAGTAAAGCATTTAAGAAATTTATGAATTTAAGAAAATTATTCATTATGAATAATATGATTTTTAGAAATCATACTTTGAAGTATAAGAACTAGAATCTCTAAAGCTTGCTGTTCTTCAACTCTGAAAAACAGATTTGAAATCAATGTTGCTATTGTTTGGCAGACTATAGGCAAAACATAGATAAAACTACTTGAGGATACATTAAGACCTCTCCGCAAGAACTTAATGAACATAAACCAAAGCTTTTATAACACATTGAAAACTATCTTTTTTGCAAATTTACATTTTCTAATTACGAATCTGTTTTGGCTTAAACCTCTAGCAGTTCTATTTTTTTTAACATTTGATTTATTTTGAGAGAGAGAGTGTACATGTGGGAGGGGGGGGAGAGGGAGAGGGAGAGAAGCAGCCTTGGGGCGTGGTCTCAGGACCCTGAGATCGTGACCTGAGCCAAAATCAAGAGTCAAATACTTAACTGACTGAGCCACCCAGGGGCCCCAAACCTCTAACAGTTTTAAATAGTTGCCTTCCCGTTATTTTAAATGTGATTCCTTAAATTTAAATGGGTATCTTAGATATGCTTCTTATAGTCTGGTTATTTGCTATGAAAGTAGCCCTAGAAGGTAAAAGAAGTACCCACCCAGGAACATGTAAGGAGCTTAGCCACTTTCTAATATTTCTTTTCTTTGAAAAAAATGTGCTGGTTGCTTGGGATTAGGAAAGCCCACAATGACCACATACTGGTTTTCAACATGTCACATTGATAGTGTTCTTATCAAATGACACATACAAAAAGCCTACTGAATACATCAGTTTCCTTAATTCTCCTTTCTATTCTTAATATATCCTTACCATCCGCAAACAAGTGAAAAAAGTTTTCTTAATTATGCCAAGAATAATTTTATCCGTTAAAAGTTTTTAATTACAGAGAAATGCTTCTTTCCACTTTTTTAAATTACAGTCATGACTTTGAAAGTACTTTTACATTTCTAACTCCAACAGAGTATAACCTGGAAAAGGCTTCACTATACCAACCACAGGGTCAGTTACGTCTTATACATCGACAAATGTTTATAGAATAAATGAGAGTGAAACCTGAAAGGGAACATTCCCAGTGAAAATCATATTTAGTATTTTTTTCAAAAGTGTATTGTGAACGATAATGTCTAAAGCTAAGTTACTGGAATAATGTTACATCGCTTTAAATATTTTTGGTTGTTTGATCTTCATGCAGCCATACCTTTATCAAAATGGAAGAATCTGGAACTTCGACTGTTGTGATATAAAACCATGTTCTTCTGTACTGACCAAAGACGAAGGGATGGAGAAGTTTGCTCTCATCGGTAAGGCAGCATTTTCTCAGCAGTAAATTCCTTAAAGTTGCTGTCGTGGAAGGATAACACCACACCCACAGAACTTCTCCATTTGTGTCCTTTTCTACGGTGGAAAGATGGTCACTGTGAGAATGTCAAACAGCAGCAAGGAAGTGAATTGATTGGTTACTCAGAAGCACTTAGTGGAGTCAGTTTTAACATTCCATTTCAGAAAGCATCCCGGAGTTTGTGACCCCAAATTCCCACCTACCTCTACTGGTCAAATTACCTAGCTCTCCTGATCTTGAGTTTTAGGGCACCTGAGTAAAAAGCTTTTATAACAAATCATGAATGAATATTTAGCCTTACAGTTTCAGTAGAGATCTTCCCCTATACCCTTCCCCTCCCACACAAATTTTCATAAACTCATCATGACATTTTTATCTAGTGAGAAGGATCTTTAATAAATACATAAGAAGGGGGGTGCCTAGGTGGCTCAGTGGGTTAAAGCTTCTGCCTTTGGCTCAGGTCATGATCTCAGGGTCCTGGGATGGAGCCCCGAGCCCCGAATTGGGCTCTCTGCTCGGCGGGGAGCCTGCTTCCCCCTGTCTCTCTGCCTATTTGTAATCTCTCTCTCTCTCTGTCAAATAAATAAATAAAATCTTTAAAAATACATACATACATACATAAGAAGGGTTTGTTAAAAACAAAACTGGGGATGAAGAAAATGGTGAAATCTCTCTTAAATCACATTACATACTGCTTGTGCAAATTCTGTATTTACAAGAGTAATAGTGATAATAATGGTTATGCTATCATGTATGTAGTTTCATCATCAAAGTGAACACCTTAATAACGTAGACAAACTTTAGAAAAAGTTACTGCACATATAGCAGTAAGGATGGATTTTGATCTATTCTATAGACAAAAAAACTTTTATTATGAAATATACCAAGCATATAGGAAAAAGAATTTTAAAAAATGAATTCCCGGGGTGCCTGAGTGGCTCAGTGGGTTAAAGCCTCTGCCTTCAGCTCAGGTCATGATCTCAGGGTCCTGGGATCGAGCACCATATGGGACTCTCCACTCAGCGGGGAGTCTGTTTCTCCCTCTCTCTCTGCCTGCCTCTCTGCCTACTTGCGATATCTCTCTCTCTCTGACAAATAAATAAATAAAATCTTTAAAAAAAAAAATGAATTCCCGCAGCTCCATCATTCTTCACCAGCAACCAGACACACCTGCCTCCTCCTCCTTTCATAAGGGGGAGAGAGAGCTCTCCCCCACCATTATTTTGAAACAAATCCCTTTTAAATCCATGTCCATATGAAAAATACAAAACCTGGTGAATTGAAAATGACTATAAGTCATCTTCATCTTTGCTGTTACCAGATAAAGTCAGAATTTAACCCAACCTCATTCAGAAGTACCTTCAAGTAGGCTTAAGATGCCTGAAATAATTAGGTTTCGTTTTGAAGCAGTTTGAAAATCACATCAGAGATAAATACAGGAAGCCACTTCCAGATAAATGTACTCCTTTGAGACACTGAAAATACAGTTTTGCTAAACGCAAGTAATGTTCTTCTACACTGGAGGAATAGAATGTTTAGGTGTTTGTAAAAATCTCTATAGAATATTATTTCAAAGGACAATGGCAGGTAGGGAACCGACAGTCATTCAAGCAACCCGGTGCCCGCTGCCACCTATGGGATGAATGGTTCCTTGAAACACCCAACCCTGAAACACTGCACACGGCTCAGGCACACCCAAAGATCCCAACGTACTTCCTCAACCACTATTTCCTCAAAATTAACCGGGATCCCACCATACGCGATTTTGAGGACACTCCAGCTACATGCATAAGCTTTATCTCATGATGTAGGATTCCTCCACTGGTAGGAGTTGGGGCTCCACGGCTAGACTGCAAGGGTCCCAAACCTGGCTCCACCACTTCCTAGCGTGCGTCCCGCACAAATGACACTCTGGTCCTCCATCTGCTTCTCCAAAATGAGGCCATCAAACATTACCTACACCCCCCGGAGCCGTGGTAGAAGTTTAACGGGAGGTAATTCGTGCCTAATGCTCAGCACTGGGGCCGGCACAGTTAGCCACCGAGACACGAACCGCTCAACCACATAATCGGGGCCAGCCGGGTGCAGGGCAGACAGTCACATGTGGCTCCCCCACGCTCAGAGGTCGGCCCCGCAGTCTCCCGGCTGCGCGGCCCTCGACCGACTTTCCATCCAGCCCCAGACCCCGCCTGTGCAGCGGCCCCCTTGCAGCCTCCGGAGCTCTGTCACCCTCGATGTCCGACCTCGTTTGCAGCACGGGGCAACCGGGAGGAGGCCCGGGTCCCTCCGCCCCACTGCCCGGCCAGGGCGGGTCCCACGCGAGACGGGCCCAGGGCGACTGACTGAGTCCCGCGCCGGGGAGGCCGGGCCCCGCAGCCCCCGGCCCAGGCCCAACCGAGAGCGGGGCCGCGACCTCCTCACCGCAGGTGGCGCCGGAGACCGCGGGAGCAGAGACCACCCCGGCCCAGGCGGAGGCGGAGGCGGAACTGGGGCGCGGGCCTGCGGGGCAGGGCGCCTTCGTCCTCACCGATCAGCCCGACTCCGAGCATCAGCTGAGTGTCCGCCGCCTCAGCCGCAGCCATTTTCCGCCGCCGCCGCAGCAGCAGCGAACCGCTCCCAGCAACCCGCTCGCAGGCCCGCCCCTGCTCCGGGGCAACGTCCGCCCTCCGGCTCCACCCGCCTCTAAGGCCCCGCCTCCAGCGCCCCGCCTCCGCCGTGGAGGCCCCGCCCTTGACTAGCCTCGACTTCCTGCTCTCCAGCTCACCTTCAGCCCTGTGACTCTACGCTCAGAAAACAATCTCAGCCTCCACAACCTCCCTCACTTCCTCTAATCCACTTCCTCTAAACCCTCTCCTCAAACTATTCCAATCTTCCGTCCCCTCCTCAGGCTTTTCTCATTCTACCTCTCCCCACCAGGCCGGCTAAAAAGAGGCGTCCTGAATATGGAGGAAGGGTCTCCAGCCAGCCAGCCAGCCAGTCGGTCAGTCAGTCATCCATCCCCCCTCAAACAAACAAACAAACCTGAAGACTTGAAAAGACTTTGGGAATGTAGTGTTGGGCAAGACAGAACATTCTAGTGGAGGGAGACAGACAACTGCCGAGTAAAACAATCCTAAAACAGCCTAGAGTGATAAGCCCATTGCAATCAAATATTGCAGTGTGTTAGAGAATAGAGGGGTGTGCTGCTTTAAAATAGGTTTGGGGGCGCCTGGGTGGTTCGGTCCTTAAGCGTCTGCCTTTAGCTCAGGTCACGATCCCAGAGTCCTGGAATTGAGCCTTACGTTGGGCTCCCTGCTGGACGGGAAGCCTGCTTCTCCCTCTCCTGCTTCCCCTGCTTGTATTCCCTCTCTCACTGTCTCATTCTCTGTCAAATAAATAAATAAAATCTTTTAAAAAAAATACAATAAAAAAGGTTTGGAGGAAGGCTTCTCTGAGGAAGGGTATTTAAACCCAAATCTGAATGAGAAGAGGAGCCAGGCAGTTTGAGTGGCTCCAGGATCCCTCGTTGGGAGCCTCCGTGCCTCTAGCCCCAAATCTCACAAAACTAATTAATAAGGGAAGGTCTTTGGTGTCTATAGGAATACAAACCCACCCCCATTTCATTTGCTATATGTTTTAAAGTATTTAATATGAAATATTTCATAAACATATACCAATTGAAGAAAAACATGTGGTTATCATCCAGGTTAAGAAATAAAGTATTACAAATGTGGTTGAAGCCCTTCCCTTCTCTTCTCTAATCTCCTTCCCCTCCCTGTCCCACAAAGGTAACCACTGTTCTAAATGTGGTCATCATCATTTTCCTATACGTTTTTAAATTTTGGTTTATTTGTATGTTTCACTCAGCAAAATATTGTACTCTTTCTTTTAAAACTGTTTTTTAAAGATTTTATTTATTTATTTATTTGACACAGAGAGAAAGATCACAAGTAGGCAGAGAGGCAGGCAAGGGGGGGGGGGAGCTCCCTGCCGACCAGAGAGCCCGTGGGGGCTTGATCCCAGGACTGTGGGGCTCAATCCCAGGACCCTGAGATCATGACCTGAGCAGAAGGCAGAGGCTTTAACCCACTGAGCCACCCAGGCGCCCCTCTTTAAAAACTTTATACCAGTGCAGTAGCTAACATTTATGAATGGCAGATACTGTTCTAGGTATTTTACTTGTATTACTTCCCGAAATCCTCACAATACCTATGTGTACAAGTCCTGTTATGAGTCCCAAATTACAGGTGAGAAAACTGAAAAGTGGCACAATTTGCCCAGGATCAAATGGCTTGCAAATGGTGGTAGCAGGATGTGGACCCAAGCAAGGAGACCCCAGCTACACAAGGGATCGCTTATGTACAAAGCCTACCATTCTGTTGCATACTATTTGTATTCATTTGTAAATTGCCTTCTTTGCTCAATTTTGTTTTTTTAAATTTTTATCCAAGTTAACATAATTCTGGTTCAGTAATTTTAACTGAGTAATACTTTTGAGTATAGAAATATTAGTTCCGTCAGCTACTAATGATAATATATTTCCTGCTTTTTACGTTATGATCACAGTACTACTGTATTTTGGACAAGTCTCCCTGTTCTACCTGCTCTTTACACTGAGAAAAATTCTACATCTTCAAGGTTCAAACACCATTTCTTCCCTAAATCCAAGCAAAATTAATTTCCCCCTCTTCCAAGATCTTATAGCATTTGGCCACAGAATTAGGATTGGAGTATATATGGCTCTTCTGTTTTCTCATTAGACTGAACTTCTGGATGGCAGCACCTTGAATTATGCCCCTTGGATTGATTCCCTGTACTTACTATTGTAGTACATAATTGCTAATGCTTCTAGTTCTCACAGAAAATACAAATGTATTAGAGGCTAAGGAGTGGAATGCAGATTCAGAACCAGTTTGGAAGCCAAGTAGACACTTGCACTCATGTTTCATTGGCCTTTGCCATCTCTTGCAAGGTTCTATGGGTGAAGTGTTTACAAGGAAAATAGATGCTCTTGTACATTTCCTTTAACGTCAACAATACACCAATCTGCATGGCTCTGCACCTCAAATATCTGCTTTTTGTGAAGGTGATTGTCTCCAATCAACTAGGATAGATACACAAAATCCTTCCATATTTCAGCTACTGTTATCGGCTGGAATGATTCTGTAATTACATAGAATAGCGCACTAACCCCACTGCCTCAGAATGTGATCATCTGTGGAGACAGGGCCTTTAAAGAGGTAAGTTAGTTGAAATGAGGCTGTTTAAGGATGGGCCCCACTCCAATCTGACCTGTGTCCTTTAAGAAGAGGGAATTTGGACACGCAAAGAGACCCTAGGGGTGTGCCCGCCCAGAGGAAAGGCATCTACAAGCCAAGGAGAGCGGCCTCAGAAGACATCAAATCTTCCAACGCCTTGATCTTGGACTTTCAACCTTCTGAACTGTGAGAAAATAAACTTCTGTTGTCTAAGCCACCCAGTCTCGGTAATTGTGCTGGCGGCTGTAGGAAACCAGTATAGCTACTCTTCGGCCACTTGTTTTGGAAGTATCCAGCTCCCCACTGGAGATTATCTTTCTGTGGGGGTCCCCCCTCCTCAAGTAAAAGAGAAGCTTGAAAAAATTGCCTTTGAAGTACAAAGGGTAACCCCCTCTTCTCTCTGCAGTAAAGGTGTAGCCCCCTTGAGTTCACTGGCATTCTTCCTGGGATGGGCAGTTGATCCTTTGTCTGGGATTAGATATACATCACATCCTTTTGTGGTTGGGAAGTTTAAGATGTGCCAGACACATTCCTTCAATGTGTGGTTGGGAAGTTTAAGATGTGCCAGACACATTCCCCAAAACTCCAAGGAGAAAAGCAACAACAGGTCTGTGTGTTTGGAGTAGTGGGCCTGCTGGAGCCAGAGTAGGAGTTCATCAGGGAGAGCATTCCTCCTCCCCTCAAAGGCAGTACAAGGATCTGTGCCCGTGGTCCTGTCTGGGAACCAGATGCTGCAGGCTCAGTCTTCCAGAGTGATCTGTGAGGCCATGAGAGGCACAACCAGAAACAGAGTGCCCAGAATGACTTCACAATCTCCCTGGATTTGTTTGCAGGTCCAAGAGTAAGAGTCCCTGGCATCTGGGACAATTGGAAAGAAACCCTTAAGAAATACCCAATTCACGGGGCGCCTGGATAGCTCATTCGGTTAAACACCTGACTCTCGATTTCAGCTCGGGTCCTGATCTCAGGGTGGTGAGATCAGGCTCCATGCTCACTGTGGAGCCTGCTTGAGATTCTCTCTCTCCCTCTCCATCTGCCCCTCCCGTTTACTTGCACTATGTTTCACTCTCTCTCTCTCTCAAATCAATAAAATCTAAAAATAAATAAATAAAATCTTTAAAAAAAACTATATTCACTGGTAATAAGGCAGGTGGATGCTCTAGAATTTATTATGAAAGATAAGAGCAATATGAACATAATTGCTTATTGAGTTTGTGACAGTTTATACTGACTTCACCTAGGAAATACCCTATTTTGTTCAATATGGGTTTTACGTATCTAAAGAAGATGTGTTAATGAATTGAAGCCTTTCTGGAAGGCAGTTTGGCAGTATCTATCAAAATGGAGATGTGCATTCTCAGCAATTTAAGGATGTGAGGTAAAGGAAGATAGGAACTGTATAATAAAATGCAAATATATGGGGCACTTGGGTGGCTCAGTCGTTGAGCGTCTGCCTTCGGCTCAGGTCATGATCCTAGGGTCCTGGGATTGAGCCACGCATCAGGCTCCCCACTTAGGGGGAACTGCTTTTCCCTCTCCCACTCACCCTGCTTGTGTTCACTCTTTCGGTGTCTCTCTCTCTGTTAAATAAATGAATAAAATCTTTAAAAAATGCAAATTACATTTTTGGAAATGTATGATATAAATATGTACTTATAAATATGTATAATGTATATAATGTAAATATATATAATATTTATACAATATTATATATTGTATAAATGTACTAGTATAAGGTCCGTAACTATAAAAACATCATAGAACAATATTGAGAAATATTCCAGTGCTAATAACAATGGCTTTCTTTAAATGGGTAAGACCAGCTATTTTTCCTCCTCCTTTCACTTCCATTTTGCAATTTAAAAAAATACTGTATTTATTGCTTGCAGCAGTTCAAATTTTAAAAAATCTCTGAAAATAGGAGTGTATCCTATAATTATAATTGAAAGTAGTTTTTTTTTCTTTCTTAATGGCATATAAAATGACAGGCTAGTCACCGATAACATTTCTAGATTTTATGAAAAACAGTAAACAGAAAAAAAATGAGAAAACATGTTAAATCCATAGACCCCAGATCTCCTGTTCTTCCCCCTTCACCGGGGTCATTTGCTGAATCTTACAGAGACATATTTAGCTCAAAATACATAATTTTCTGTGGTAGTGGGGCTTGGGGAATCATTTTCCATTAAATTGGCAGGAATATAGGATCAGGAAAACCTGACTTCCCTGACACAGAGCGTAAACATTTGCAAAGTGTACCCTGTGCCAGGGGCCAAAGGAAAACCATAGCAGAATTCTTGCCTGTGACCACCTTACCAACAGGTGAGAAAACAGAAAAAGGGGAAAGGAAAGGCATGACCAGATCTATTGCTCCTGGGATTTCAGACCTAGAGATCCAAACTTGAGGAAAGAGAAAAAGGAGAAAATCTCAAAGTTGGGAGAGCATGAAAGCATCTTCAGTGTATTGCCTCTCCTTGCTCGGGGTCGGGTCACTCCTGCTGCGTTTCCTGAGGTCCATGACGCCTGCCAGGCAGCCTCTTTTCTCCGTGAGTGAGTTAGGGAGCAGCCCCGTGGCCAAGGCCCACAGGGGCTGTCTTTGTCTCTCGCCCATAGGCAGAATGCAGAAAATAAATGAGATTAAAAATGACGATGGACACCGGGGCCCCTGGGTGGCGCGGTTGGTTGAGCGACTGCCTTCGGCTCAGGTCATGATCCTGGAGTCCCGGGATCGAGTCCCACATAGGGCTCCTAGCTCCATGGGGAGTCCGCTTCTCGCTCTGACCTTCTCCCTTCTCATGCTCTCTCTCACTCTCTCTCTCTTTCCTAATAAATAAATAAATCTTTAAAAAAAAAATGACGAGGGACAGATAATAAAATAAAAGGATTTGAGTTAGGTGGTGGTGGGTGGAGGGAGGGAGGGATAATGAAGGGTGTGGCCAGGCTCCGGATACCAGGCAGGGGCGGAGAAATGATCTATGGGAAGGTGGAAGAAGAAAGGAATTGACACCTCCCACCCAGGGTGCTGTCAGACCTGCCAGACAGGTTCGCAGAGTTAAGGGAAAAGGACTAGAGAGGGTAGAGAAGGTGAAGTATTCTTAACCTTTAGCAATAAAGCTGCACGTCCTAGATGGAAGGAGCTGGGGTGTGGAAACAGATGAGCCCGAGTTCAAATCTCAGCTCCGCCGAAAACTCACTCATGTGGCCCACCTTCTGTGTGCTCACTTCCTCAGTGACCAAATGGAGCTAATCATACTTTCTTCTGGGCCTCTCCCAATGAAAGCTTGAATCAAGAAAGATCTTTTATTTTATTTATTTATTTATTTTTAAAGTGATCTCTACACCCAACATGGGACTCAAACTCAATTCTGAAATCACGCGTGGCATGTTCCACTGACTGAGTCAGCCGGGCGCCCCTCAAGAAGAATCTTTATATTAATATTATAAATAAAGGGGTCTCCAAGACTACTACCACATTCAGTGATTTCTTCAGGGGACCCACAGGATTCAGCACATAGCTGTGCTCATAGCTAGGCTTCATCAGGAAAGGGAAAAGGCACATGGCGCATGGAGTGACAGCCAAAGGACAGCCAAAGGTCCAAGCTTCCAAGAATCCTCTCCATGGACCCACAAGGACACTTTTCATTCCTCTGGCAACAAGTTGTGACAACGCAAGTGAAATATCATTGAGGAGGGAAGCTTGTTAGAGACAGGTTTTTATTGGGGGCAGTCATGTGGCAACTTCTGCCTAGCACGCACACAAATTTCAGTCTCTCAGAAGGAACAGGTAATTGGCATGAACCCCCTGGTTGGTGCAAGTCGTCTAGATAGTCACTCTAATCAATTCCAAGAATGGTGGGCGTACTCGTGAAATTCCAGTTCACAAATAACAGCCAAGGGCTACCTTATGAGTAGGCTTTTCTAATGATAGCTGGCTGAGGCCTGCCCTCTCTTGTTCTTACAGCCTGCTCATTCTCTGCTTCCCAAGAAGAGAGTAAGCAGGTATTGGCACTGACACCGATTTGGAAAATGCCCAAACTATCTGGGCATGTGGATAAGGGACCTCAGCATCTTCTACAGATGTTCTGATTCCGAAATCCTATGAGCCCCTGGCTCTTCTTTTCATTTTTCCTTAATCGTATTTAATCAAAGATTAGGCATGTGTCGGCCCAAGAGAGCGTTGGGATGTTAACTCTTTTAAGGGATTCCAGGCTTGCCTGGGGCCCAAGAAGTCACCTCTGAAAGAGGCATTAGTCAAATGCCTTGACACTCTGTCCTAATGGTTAACTGGCTTCCTGTCTGTGTGAGCTTTCCAGAACATTCCCAAGGAAAAGTCATCCTTTCTGTATTCTCCACAATATCAGGGTGCTGATATTGGAACCTGAGTAGATCCCAGATCCCAAGAAGCCCAGCTTTCAAGCCGAATTGTATTAAAAGAAACAGATCAGTAAGAAGATGTAATTGAGATAAATTCTTTTTTTGTTTGTTTTTATTTTGTTTTTTAAAGATTTATTTATTTATTTGACAGAGAGATCACAAGTAGGCAGAGAGGTAAGGGGGCGGGGAAGTAGGCTCCCTGCTGAGCAGAGAGCCCCATGGGGCTTGATCCCAGGACCCTGAGATCATGACCTAAGCCCCGAAGGCAGAGGCTTTAACCCACTGAGCTACCCAGGTGCCCTGAGATAAATTCTGATCTGTATTTGCATTTTTCAAAGAATATGAATGATGATAGACTTCATTACCTACAGTGCTATGTCTTAAAATCCCTTTCCCCTCATATTTTATAAATAGACATTTTCTTTTTCTTTTATCATTTTTAATTTTTCAAGCTTTGGGATGCCAAAATTATATTATTTTAGAGTAGTTTTAGATTTACAGAAAGGTTGCAAAGATAGAACAGAGAATTACCACATACCCTTCTATCAGTTTTTTCTTTTAGTAACATCTTACATCAATATGGTACATTTGTCACAACTGAAGAACCAATATTGATACATTAGTAACTAAAGTCCAAGTTTTTTCCTTAGTTTTTACTCAATATCCTTGTTCTGTCCCAGGATCTTATTTAGGATAACATTATATTTAGTCAAAATGTTTCCTTAGGCTCTTCTTGGCTGTGATGGTTTCTCACTTTCCTTGTTTTTGATGACCTTGACAGTTTGGAGGAGTTCTGGCCAGGACTTTCACAGAGCATCCTCCAGTTAGGATTTGTCTGATGTTTTTTCTCATGATTGGTCATGTGTTTTGGGAAGGAAGACCACAGAAGTGCTGCTGTCCTCACATTGGATCAAGGGTATATTGAGGTGTAAATCTTGGGCACCTGGCTGAGGCAGTATTTGTTAGGTTTCTCTCCTACAAAGTTACTCTTTCTCTTGCTTTCTTTCTTTCTTTCTTTCTTTCTAAGATTTTATCTGGGGGGCCTGGGTGGCTCAGTCATAAGCGTCTGCCTTTGGCTCAGGTCATGGTCCCAGGGTCCTGGGATTGAGCCCTAAGTCGGGCTCCCTGCCCAGAGGGGAGCCTGCTTCCCCCCTCCCTGTGTTTGCTGCTCCCCCTGTTTCTGCTCACGCTCTCTCTGCCAAATAAATAAAATCTTAAAAAAAAAAAATAAATAAATAAATAAAGATTTTATTTATTTGAGAGAGAGAGAGAGAAAGAACATAAGCATTGGCAGGGCGGAGGGACAAGCAGACTCCCTGCTGAGCACGGAGTCTGACATGGCACTCGATCCCAGGACCCCAAGATCATGACCTGAGCCAAAGGCAGGTGCTTAACCAACTGAGCCACCCGGGCGCCCCTCTTTCCCCCTTTCTATTCTCTCCGCTTTGGAGAGAAGTCACTGTGCCCAGCCCGCACTTAAGGAGTGGGGCATTACGCTCCACCTCCTCCAAGGCAAAGCATCTATGTAAACTATTTGAATTCTCCCTGGGAAATTTGTCTATTCTCTCCCATTTATTTCCTTATTTAAATGCTGTGCATATTGGTGTGGCCTCCTTCCATGTTTTTGTGAACCATCGCCCCATTCATCGGCACAGGCTCTGAAATCTCTCCCGGCTCCTCTCACAAACAGCTCTTCCTGTTCTCCTCTCCTCTCTCCTCTTTTCTTTTCTTCCCCATGAGCCACCCCTCTATTCTCTCTCTTTCTCTCAACTCAGCCCCTCCCTACTCGAATCTCCTACTTGTGTTCAGCTGTCCTTCCAATTACCTTATGTACCTAAGAACGAATAGATGGAGAAAAGGGGGAGAGCCAGGGGCAGATGCCCACTAGTTAGCAGACTACTTTAGCAGATGGGACAGAAAGAGGCTGTGAATGTTTCATGCACTGATTACTTGGTCTGTCTTATATGTACATATGTGAAAATGATTTCTAGAGAGTTTGTATCGGGGACTGTGTGAAGAGTGCTATGGGTAGTATCTCCTTCAACCCTCAAACAACTCATCATGCCTATTTCACAGATGAGAAAATGGAGGCTTGGTGAGATCACTTTCCCAATATCCGAATGCTAAGAAATGGTAAAGCTGGGGTTTGAAGCCATCTGGCTCCAAACACGACACGCTTATGGGCTGAACTGAGAGGCATTTATAATCCTAAATTCCCTAGGAAATGAAGCTCACCCCCTAGTTCTAAAAACACTAGTGTGGAGTACTATAACATGTGTTTGTAGTCTCAGATTCCTTCCAGAGGGCTTTTGCTTAACAGTCTTGATTTGTATAGTTAAACCTTACACAGTCTTGCCCTTGCCTTCCACTGATTTGTACTTTTGCTTTCATTTCATGCAAAGCAAAGTCACTTTAGAATTTTAGACTCCACTCGTGTTTTGTTCTTCTTTCTCCAGAAATTAATACGGGGAAATCGGGGGGACCTGAGTGGCTCAGTGGGTTAAAGCCTCTGCCTTCCACTCTGGTTATGATCTCAGGGTCCTGGGATTGAGCCCTACATCGGGCTCTCTGTTCAGCTGGGAGCCTGCTTCCCCCTCTCTCTCTGCCTGCCTCCCTGCCTACTTGTGATCTCTCTCTGTCAAATAAATAAATAAAATCTTAAAAAAATATTTAAAGGCAGGGGAAACCTGCCTTTCTATTAGTTTTCTATTGCTGTGTAACAAATTGCTACAAACTTAGTGACTTAAAACATCCATTTATCAGCTCACAGCTCTATACACCAGAAGTCCGAGCATGGCACGACTAGGTCTCTGCTCAGGCTGCTGCCAGGTTGAAGTCTGGGTGATGGTGCTGCTCTCAGCTACTACTAGAGGTTGCCCACGTTTCCTCGCTATGCAGCTCCTTCCAGTTATCCTCTCCTGTTTTGAATCTCTCACTTCTTCTGCCTCAGACCTCGATTCTTGGATTTGTAGGCTCATGTGATTGGTTAGACCCACCCAGATAATCTCTTCTTTTTTTTTTAAAGATTTTATTTATTCATTTGACAGAGAGAGAGAAAGAGAGAGAAAGAGAGAGAGATATCACAAGCAGGCAGAGAGGCAGGCAGAGAGAGAAGGAAGCAGGCTCCCCGCCAAGCAGAGAGCCTGATGTGGGGCTCCATCCCAGGACCCCGAGATCACGACCCGAGCTGAAGGCAGAGGCGTTAACCCGCTGAGCCACCCAGGCGCCCCCAGATAATCTCTTCTTAAAGTCAACTATGATGCATAATATAACCTAATCACAGAAGTGACACCCATCTTGTTTGTGGTCTCAGGTATTATACAGGGCATGTACAATCAGGGGTGGAAATCTTGTGGACATCTTAGGATTCTGATGACCACAGTCTCCATTCCTTTATTTATTCACACATCACATATTTACAGAGCACTTGACGCATGCCCAACATAGTTCTGGGAGTTGGAGCTACAGTGCTGAACACGACAAACTTGGTCCCTTAAAGCTTACCATTTAGCGTGGTGGTGGTGGGGGGCCAAGGGAACAGTGAACACTATCCATTAGTGATAAACACTCTGCTGAAAATTAAATAGGGTAGTCTCAAGCTTTAGATCGCATGGTCAGGAAGGTGCTCTCCGAGGAGGTGCCATTTTAGTTGCTTCGTGAGAAGATAACACAATTAAAAGGTCCATGTGAGGGGGCACCTGGGTGGCTCAGTGGGTTAAAGCCTCTGCCTTCGGCTCGGGTCATGGTCTCAGGGTCCTGGGATCAAGCCCCACATTGGGCTCTCTGCTCAGCGGGGAGCCTGCTTCCCCCTCTCTCTCTGTCTGCCTCTGCCTACTTGTGATCTCTCTCTCTGTCAAATAAATAAATAAAATATTAAAAAAAAAAGGTCCATGTGATTGTCTAATATCCACAAGCCCAAGATGAAAGCCCACACCCTGTGGTTCCAGGGTTCCTTCTAATCATGTTTTACACATTTAACAGAGAAGCCTATTTTCAAACCACACCCTAAGCCACTCTGCACATTGTCTTACTCATTCTGCTCTTGGCCCTAGATGGTTTGGGTAGCTTTGAGCAGAGTCTCCCAAATTACCAAGCAGGAGCTACGCTGTGTGGCATGACAATGGTATGTGCGACTATGTATGCCAATTCCCCCAAACACGCTTCTCTTCTCCCCCTCAGACTGTTCCTGGAGTCTGGCAGAATAGTAATGGGGGAAGACTCCTGAATGTAAGATGCATTTCTCCCAATAAATAACAAATGCTGCGAGGACATGTTCCTGCTAAAAATATACTCCATTGAATCTGCATTCCGATTTCCTGCTTTAAATTTGCACAACCGGGGCGCCTGGGTGGCTCAGTGGGTTAAAGCCTCTGCCTTCAGCTCAGGTCATGATCCCAGGGTCCTGGGATCCTCGAGCCCCGCGTCGGGCTCCCTGCTCGGCGGGGAGCCTGCTTTCCCCTCTCTCTCCGCCTGCCTCTCTGCCTACTTGTGATCTCTCTCTCTGTCAAATAAATAAATAAAATATTAAAAAAAAAACCTTTAAATTTGCACAACCTAGCGGTGAATGGGTGGCTCAGTTTGTTAAGTGTCTGCCTTTGGCTCAGGTCATGATCTCAGGGTCCTAGGATCAAGCCCCACATCGGGCTCCCTGCTCAGCGGGGCACCTGCTTCTCCCTCTCCCTCTGCCACTCTCCCTGGCTTGTTTACTCTTCCCCCTACCCCAAATAAATAAATAAATAAATAAAATCTTAAAAAACTTAAATGAATTTGCACAACCTAAAGGTTCAGTGAGAAGTGCCTGACCTTGGCACAGTGCACCCCACATCTGCTCTTGGAACACTACTGTTGAAAAGATTTCCAACCCTCCTTGGACACTTTCATGGTTAAGAATGCAAGAGTGTAACGTTTTGGACTTTCTTTATCATCAGGCAGTTGGAACCATCAAGGTGCTCTGAAACATATACTGAGCAAACACTTTCTGGTTATTGACTATGTGCCAGGCACTGTCTATACACAAAGATGGACTGTCCTAGTCAATGCCTTCAAGGGACTTCCAGTGTCATGGAGGAGACTAACATGCAGATGGGCAATTATAATACAGGAGATTTGCTTTAACTAACAAAGTCATTTTTTCAACAAATACTATTGCGGGGCGTATGCGTGGCTCAGTTGGTTAAACGACTGCCTTTGGCTCAGGTCATGATCTTAGGTTCCTGGGATCGAGCCCCATATTGGGGACCCTGCTCAGTAGGGAGTCTGCTTCTCCCTGTCCCTCTGCTTCTCCTTCTCCCTCTGCTTTTCCCTCTCCCTCTACTGCTTCCCCTGCTTGTGCTCTCTTGCTCATGCTCTCTCTCCCAAATAAATGAATAAAATCTTTAAAAAAAATCCAAATATTTATTGAGTGCTTACTCTGTGCCAGGCACTGTTATAGATTCTAGACATACAGCAGTTGAACAAAACAGATGTCAATCCCTGCCTTCAACAATCTTATATTCTAGAGGCGGTAAATCATGAAATATACCAATGAGATGGTGATAACTAAATAAATGCTGTGGAGGAAAATCAAGAAAAGGTTGTCTGGAAATATGGAAGGAAGGGAGGTTATTATTACTTTAAAGAGCTAAGGAAAGACAGGCCTGAAAAGGTGACATTGGCCTGGCATGGGAGGAAGGAGGGAGGGGAAGGAGTTGTATAGGATCTTGTGGGCCATTGTAAGGACTTTGACTTTGATTGCCTGAGCTGGACAGCTATAAGGGGATCTTGATTAGGTGACCAACATAATCACCTACCTTTTGTTTTAAAAACCCCCCCTGCTTGCTATGGTGGAGAGTAAAGAGAAGGGGTCAAGGGTAAGTAGAAAGACAAGTGAACAGGTTATTACATAGTCTGGGTGAGACAAACTATGTGGAGGTGGTAGAAATGGGATTGGCTGATGAATTGATTGGATGTGGGGCTGTGGCAGAAAAAGTAGAGTCAAGGATATCGCCAATATTTTTGCTTTGAGCAACCGGAAGAAGGGGGTTGCCATTATTTACATGGGGAAGATGATGGGAGGCCAAAGAGACCAGGAGTCTGGTTTGGGGCAGGTTGGGTGTATGCTGTATGTCACACACTTAATGGATGTGGGGTATGAACCTGGCTTTCAGGAGAGTGGTAGAGCACTGGTGATATAATTTTGTAACTTCTAAGCACAGAGATGATGTCTGAAGCCATGAGCCATAACCAAGGGATGGAAGTAGTTAGAGGAGGGCAGAAGTCCAGGGGCTGAGGGCTGGGGGCTTTTCAACCTCAGAGGTCCGAGCAATGAGGAGATGCCAGGTCAAAGAGACAGAGGAGGAGTCAGAGAGGTAGGAGGAAAATCAGGAAAAGGGGATCTTGGAAGCCTAGTGAAGAAAGTGTTTCAGGGACGCTGGAGAGAAGAGCCTGCTGTGCGAGAGGAGATGGAATCCAGGGTACCAGTATAACAGGATGGCTTTAGACAGGAACACAGACCGAAGGGCAACGGGAGGGAGGCAGAGTGCAGAGGACAGGAGCAGGGGCTGGAGAGATGGCAAAGTGCAGAGGCACGTTCTCTTCTAACTGCTCCACTGTTTGCAGGGCTACAGAAAATGAGGCCATCAGCTGAGGGCAGAGGATTGGAGAGGGGAAAAAGTATGACACAGTCATCGGGGAGAATGGGGGCATAGCCTCAAGAAGTAGAGTAGTAGGATGGCTGAGGAGCAGCATGGTGCTTGTTGACGCTTATCGTCATGAATTTAAAGTGGGACCCGTCGCCACGGTTGGCGTGGCGTGGTTGTCTATTTTTCCCCAGTCATACTGGGCTGTATGCAAGGAACAGAAGGATGCTTGGATTGGCTAGGGTTGGGGCCAAATAAAGGGAAAGCCAAGCAAAGAAAGAACTAAATGATGGAATCCAAGTTGGGTGCGGGGCAAACAGAGGACACGAGGGGTGGGGAGTGGGGTGAAAAGAAAGTAGGACTGATGACAGGACTGTTGGGGGTTGTGGCGCACTGGAATGCATGATAACATGAGATACCTGAAATCAAGATCTGGAAACTGAGA
Source organism: Nasua narica (assembly GCA_028533885.1). Classification (NCBI taxonomy): domain Eukaryota; kingdom Metazoa; phylum Chordata; class Mammalia; order Carnivora; family Procyonidae; genus Nasua; species Nasua narica. The sequence continues at coordinate 64,124,903 of CM052812.1, read as the reverse complement.
GAGCTAGTGTGACAAGATGGAGTGTAGGGATCAGCAAACAGAGCCTCGGAGCTAAAGCTGACCCACCGCCTGTGTTTATGCAGCCTTGAGCTAAGAACAGTCCTTATGGGGCACCTGGGTGGCTCAGTCGTGAAGCATCTGCCTTCAGCTCAGGTCATGATCCTGAGGTGCTGGCACGGAGCCCCACATGGGCTCCCTGCTTAGTGGGGAGCCTGCTTCTCCCTCTCCCACTGCCCCTGCTTGTGTTTCCTCTCTGGCTGTGTCTCTCTCTGTCAAATAAATAAAATCTTTTTTTTTTTTTTTTAAGAATAAGAACAGTCTTTCTTATTTTTTAGTCATTACATTTAATTTTTTTTTAATTTTAAATTTCAGTATAGTTAACAAATATTATTACATCAGTTTCAGGTGTACAATAGAGAGATTCACCAATCCTATATATTGCTCAGTGCTCATCAAGATAGCTTTTACTTATTTATTTATTTATTTATTTGACAGAGAGAGAAAGATCACAAGTAGGCAGAGAGGCACACACAGAGGGGAAAGCAGGCTTCCTGCTGAGCAGAGAGCTCGATGTGGGTCTTGATCCCAGGACCCGGAGATCATGACCTGAGCCAAAGGTAGATGTTTAACTGACTGAGTCACCCAGGCGCCCTAGTTTTTACATTTTTAAATGTAATAGCCACACATACATATAGACTATTCTTTCAGCAAGAACAGTTGCTTCAAGAATTGAAGATATGGCCTCCTGGCCTGTAAAACCTATAACATTTAGCACCTAGTCCTTTGAGGAACAAGTTTACTGACTCTTAGTCTAGACTCTAGGGTATCACCATGTGTGTGAGTGAGTGAGGTAAGGTAGAGGACATGATTGTGAAGGCCAGATGGCCAGGATATTGGCAGGATCATCCACATGGGTATAGAAACCACTAATAATTATGACAACTGTGTTGGAGAGTGACAGAGAGTTAGAAGTAAGAGTCAAGGAATGAGGGGTTGTGACCTGGGATCTGCAGAGGCCTATGGAGCACTGTCACATAGAGGAATCATATGTGGTCTAGTCTGATGGCATGAAGTTCAATATTCACAGTTCAAGAGAGAAGAGAGAATGTTCTAGAATTATCGAGAGCGAAGAGTTAGTCAGTTACTGATCCACCTCCAGGCACCAGTGGTTTGAGGGAGGACTAGAGCCACCAGCTACAGGGGCAGCAGAGTACCCAGAGATGGCTTAGGTGCCCGAGTTAATGGTGGCCTGAGCAAAGAGCACAGGGGAAGAAGCAGTTAAGTCAGCCCCCCACTGGCTGAAAGGCTCTGCAGAGGAAGTCCTTGAGCTGAGGCTTAAAGTATTCATAGGGGTTGGTCAGGTAACAATGGGTGGGATAGGAAGAAGAGAAGGGATACACAGGTGTAGGAAAGCATGATCTATTTGAATACTGACCTCAGAAAGTCACAAATGAACTTCAGTACAGCTGGACATTCAAAACCAGTGCAGTTAGGAGCTTTGAGTGAAGAGCATTATGGTTTCTTCTTCAGTATTTGCATGCTGGGGCTCAAGTAGATTGAGAGCTCCATGTAGATATGTAAATGTTCTACAAATGAAAGAAGGCACACATTGAACTTTGGCACTTGTTACTTTCCCACAGGTATAGCAGAAACTGTTTTATATAAATCTTTATATGGGGATTCATTCATTCATTCATCTCTCCAGCATTTCTTGAGAGTATCTCATCTGCCAGGCATTGGGGATATAGTGTGAATAACACAAAAACTTCCACTCTCTGAGCTTATAGTCTGCAAGTAATTACATTGATGTATGATCAGTGCTAAGATGGGATGATACTGGTGCACCACGCCTTGGCATCTAAACTAATCTGGGGACTCGTAAGAATCTTGGAGGAAGTGACAATTAATGTGGAGAAATAGGTTGTTGCTGAGAACAAGGAATGGGTGGTGGTGGTAAATGTCCTAAGGGAGATGATGGCAGTCCTTGAGTTGGAGGTGGGAGAAAGGGCCGTTTAAGGCACTGAAAGACATTGAGTGTGGTGAGAGATGAATGGACCCGGAAAGACGACGGGGGGCCTGGACTGTGGTGGTGTCTCCATCTTCAAGAAGCCTTTAGCAAGTGTTCAAAGTCTTTCTTCTCTCTCGGCTGCCAAGTCCAAGAAGGCAGGAACCAAGTCTGTCCTGTTCACTGCCTTACACCCCTCTATCAGGAGCTTAATTCTGGTACCTGGCACGTGGTAGGTACTTGATAATGGTTGGTTGAAGGAATGTGTAATTGTGAACCATAGGCTAACACTCTGAAACTGTTAGTTTCAGTGTAAATACCTTCATCCCAGCATTCTTGTAAACAAAATGACGAATGGGAAAGCATTTTGTAAACTATAAAACATGAGGGGCACCTGGGTGGCTCAGTTGTTAAGTGTCTGGCTTCGGCTCAGGACCTGATCCCAGGGTCCTGGGATTGAGCCCTGCATCAGGCTCCCTGTTCAGTGGGAAGCCTGCTTCTTCCTCTCCCACTCCCCATGCTTGTGTTCCCTCTCTCGCTGTTTGTCTGTCAAATAAGAAAATAAAATCTTTTTTTTTTAATATTTTATTTATTTATTAGGAAAGAGAGAGAGTGAGAGAGAGCAGGTCAGAGTGAGAAGCGGACTCCCCGTGGAGCCGGGAGCCCAACATGGGACTCGATCCCGGTACTCCAGGATCATGACCTGAGCCAAAGGCAGTCGCTCAACCAACTGCGCCACCCAGGGGCCCCAAGAAAATAAAATCTTAAAAAAAAAAAAAAAGGGGCACCTGGGTGGCTCAGTGGGTTAAGCCGCTGCCTTCAGCTCAGGCCATGATCTCAGGGTCCTGGGATCGAGATCCACATCGGGCTCTCTGCTCAGCGGGGAGCCTGCTTCCCACTCTCTCTCTGCCTGCCTCTCTGCCTACTTGTGATTTCTCTCTCTGTCAAATAAATTAAAAAAAATCTTTAAAAAAATAAAAATAAAAAATAAAAAACCCCTATAAAACATGATACTTGATTTAAAGCTATATTATGTTGCAAATATGCACAATGTAGTACTTTTGTGCCCCAACAAGTTTTTTTTTTTTTGAGAATCTTATTTGCTCTACTCAAAACCTCCAAACATCATATTAGAGAAATTATCCAGTTATATGTAGTACAAAAGTAGCTTGATTAGGGAAAAAACCTTCACCAGCCTGATCACTTCCTTTTACCACTTCCTAAAGTGGTTTCTAGCATATTCAGGTTACTTGTTTTCTACAAAGTAAGCATTAATCAACAACAAGTAATTATGCTTTTCTCCTGGTTCAGAATAGATCCTATCTTGCTCCTCGTTGTGAACTCATCCATCTCCACCAGTGAAACATCAACTCCTTGAAAACAGGCAACTTGCATTTTTTATCCCCAGCATTATGGCTATTAGCTTGTACTTCATACCGATTGGCTGAATTTTTTCAATTTATTTTTTTAAAGATTTTATTTATTTATTTGTCAGAGAGAAGGGGCGCCTGGGTGGCTCAGTTGGTTAGGCAACTGCCTTCGGCTCAGGTCATGGTCCTGGAGTTCTGGGATCGAGTCCCACATTGGGCTCCCGGCTCCACCAGGAGTTTGCTTCTCCCTCCGACCTTCTCCCCTCTCGTGCTCTCTCTCTCTCTAAAAAAAAAAGAAAGAAAGAAAGAAATGAATATTTGTCAGAGAGAAAGAGAGAGCACAAACACGGGGAACGGTAGGTGGAGGGAGAAACAGGCTCCCCGCCTAGCAGAGAGCCCGATGCATGCAGGACTCTATCCTGGGACCTTGGGATCATGACCTCAGCTGAAGGCAGATGCTTAACCAACCAAGTCACCCAAGCATCCCCTCCTATTGGCTGAATTTAATAACATTTGTTCTGGAAGTTGAGACTTCACAAATACGGTACTAGACACTAATTGTACTTAATGCACTTAAATGATCATTGGCTATTATATTACCAAATGCTTTATCTACTTTAACTTGAAAGGAATAAAGACGCAGAAATACTGAATTTCATTTTTTGCTCCGAATTTTCTAGTGTTTGTCTTGTTTTAGATCTACCAGATAATGAGTAATAATCAATGAGATTATTTTACCATCTTCTTCGAGATGTGAAAATGAAAAGGTAAGTATGTTGGAAAGCTTTTTCTGATCTTTAGGTCAGGTTTCCTTTTATTTTATTCTGTTACATTTCTCTACGGCCTACTAAATAGTTTTCTATCTAGAGCATTTAAAAGCTATATTTGCTCTTACGTTTCGCTCTTTAATTTTGACTTAATTATTGCATACACAAACGAGTCTCTTGATCGTTCCCCATAAAACAGTTCCTATAGCTTCTTAGTATTTGTTACTCAACTCTGTCTGGCTCTTAATTTGGGGGAAGTAAGTTTCGACATTTAGAGTGGTCCAAGAATTTTGGAGGAAGAACTCTCTGAAGTTAATTTTTAAATAACCTTTTTTAGAATCTTGGATGTATCCTTTATCTTTTCTGCATTTCCCAAGGTTTCTTTCTTTATAGGGATAAATTTAATTAAATAGAAAAACCTCTTTGCTGTGGCAGAAAGAATGAGGGGAAAATGCTTTTTGTGTGTATGTGCTGTGGATTCCTTGTTCCCCTGATATAGTACTGTCATTCATTCGCACAGCCCATGTATTATTACAAAATATATGATAAATTTGCAACAATTTATTCCACTGCTGCTTTCTGAATTTTTCTTCTGAACTCATCTTAATTTCATACCGAGGGCTTGAGTAATTAGATTCAGTTTAAATGGCTTTCAAGTTCTAGGTGTACTAGTTAATGATTGAATTGAATTAAAATTGCAGATCAATAATAAAAGACTGTAGCAAGGGGCCCGAGAAGTTGATTCCCCCCAACTAACACTCGTTTTTCTTGTTTCTTTGCGATGTGTGCTGAATGTAAAGGTTAAAACACTTCCTTGTATCTTCAAACATTATGCGAAATCTGTTTTGATGTAGAACTTCTGCCCTCTTATCAAATTACTGTCTCCAGTCTGTCCCCGTCTTTCAGGTCTCAGCTCAAAACTCACCTTCTCTGAGGGCTCCCATCCTTCGGGCAATCTTTGTGTCAGCAACTTTTTAATTTTACTGATATGAAATAAGCTTGCTTATTTACTGCGTCCCTCCTCCCTCTGCTAGTCCGTCAAGGGACAGGTCACTACTATTAACCCGTGGTGAGCAGCGCTGGCCTAGCGATGGTTGCTCAGTGCATTTCCGATAAACGAATATATACGGCATTTTCACTCAGCGGCGACAGATCATTCCTTGGGCGAACGGGACCTGACTGTAACTTTGCATGACTCCGCACAAAGTGCGTCCAAAACCTGTGCACACGCCTTCTTTCTCGCCAGGCAGAGACTCTGACACAAGTATCACCTTTCCGACCCTCATTCTTCCTCAAGGAGAGAGGGGCCTGAGAACCTTCTCCAACAGCTTTTTCCCCCCCCAAGAAGCTGGAGGGAGAACCGGCGCGCGCGGAGAATGCCTGCAGCCGCCACGTCAGCCGGCGCGCGCGACGGCAGCGCGCCTGCGCGTGGAGGACCGCCCCCCCCTACATCCGGGGCCTGGGTGGTGGCGGCGCCGCCGTGCGGGGGTCACGTGGTTCCTTCCTTTCCGTCTCTGGCCGGCTGGGCGCGGGCGACTGCTGGCGAGGCGCGTGGAACCTCGCGCTGGTTCCCCTTCGTCTCCTCTCCCGGCCTGGGGCACTAAGGAGTTCGCTGACGCCGGGTGAGCTGAGCCTGCCGCCAAGATGCCGGCCTATTTCCAGAGGCCGGAAAATGCCCTCAAACGCGCCAACGGTGAGTAGGGTAGAGGATCGGGGCGCGCCGGGCTGGGTCGGCCCGAGGCCTCGGAGGTCGAAGGGCCGCGGCCTGCTTCGCGCTGCTCCGCTGCCCGGCTGCGGCCGGAGAGGTGGTTGATGCGACCTGCCCGCCGCCGTCCCGGCCCGTCGGTGGGCATGGTTTCTCTTCTCGCTCCAACCGACCGGGGCGGGTGGGAGGTGCGGAGCCAGGAACCGTCGCTCTGGGGGCCCTTCCTTCCCCCCGCCCCCTCCTGGTGCGTCTCGGGGGCCGCGGTCCCGGAGACAGGTTTCCAGGGCCCGAGTTCTTTACCCCCCTTGTCCGCCTCCGCCCGGCGCCCCAGGCAGCCGGGCTCTCGGTTGATTAGGCCCCGCGCCCCTAGCCGCCATCTGGGAGTGCCGGGGAGGAAGAAACATGGCTCCCTCCCGGGGACAATGCACGCGAGAACCTCGACTCCACCTCCTGCCAGCGCCGGGAGCCGGGCAGTCCCACCTCCGGCCCTCCTGCAGACACCTCCGCCCCCCAAATCCAGCTCCGGGCTTTGCTGGGTCAGGGTCCACTTACCCTTTTCCCGGCACTGTATCTCTGCTTCAGAGACTCTGACCCATTTAACCTGTTATCTGTTTGTTCTGGCATGATTATTGGCAGCCCCAAAGCCCATTCCTAATCACATGAAGTTGGAACAGAGTTAATACTGTTAAGAGAGGGACTTCAAGTTCTCTCTTAAAGATAACGAAATTGAGGTCTGGAGAAAATGTTTACCCAAGGTCACTCGGAGTTAGTTGTTGAGCCAGGAGACTAGAACCAAGGTCTCAAGACTCAGATCAGACGTTTTTTCGCCACAGCGCTACTGCCTGCGATTTTTATTTCTAGTTGTACTTAAGCCACGGGCCCCTTCGGGAAAACTTTTGCGTGTGCTGGTCTATTCAAGAGGCATTTATTACGTTGGCATTATTGGGGTGCAAATTTATTATGCATTGCTCTGGTTTTTAAAAACTTTTCTCGTTTAGAGTTTTTTAAGCCCAACTCTTTCTAAGTGTGGAGGGCGTCCACGGCTCTTATTTTCACCCTTTCCCTATCCAAACAAGTTTTGGTTCTTATCCATGTTGTAGGTGGATATACCGTGCCTATTACAGTATTATGTTTATGGAGTTTATTTTGTTAGCTTGTTTGAAAATTTCTCTTATGAAAAGTTCAATTTCAGTCAATACATAAAATTAATACTACTGATAACTTGTCAGGACTAAAGGTGTGTTTGTCACATGGTTGTTATTTTAAAAGTAACAATTTGGGGGTTGGTAAGAGTGTGGAATATGATAATTCCACATTCTTGGGAATAGAGTACAGTAATTGTTTTAAAAATAAGTTAAAACTACAACTTATATCTGATGACTACTCATTTTAACCAGTGATCTAATGGTTAGAACAGGCAAGAATTAAGGATGTTCATTTCTTTTCTTTTCTTTCTTTCTTTCTTTTTTTTTTTTAAAGATTTTATTTATTTGGGGCGCCTGGGTGGCTCAGTGGGTTAAAGCCTCTGCCTTCAGCTTAGGTTATGATCTCAGGGTCCTGGGATCGAGCCCCGCATCGGGCTCTCTGCTCAGCAGGGAGCCTGCTTCCCCCTCTCTCTGCCTGACTCTCTGCCTACTTGTGATCTCTCTCTCTCTGTCAAATAAATAAAATCTTAAAAAAAAAATAGATTTTGTTTGAGAAAGAGAGAGTACGCCGGAAGAGGGGAAGTTGGGGAGCATCAGAGGGAGAGGGAGGAGGAGCAGACTCCCTGCAGGGCAGGGAGTAGGGATCAGGGATCAGGACTTGAGCTGAAGGCAGACACCCAGCCACTGAACCACCCAGGCACCCAAGGATATTAATTTCTAGGAAAGAAAATAGATTGAAATGGAAATTTATCACTACAAAATGACCTGTGGCAAAGTTAGACTTTTTTTCCTATGTTTAAATACTTAGAATTATATTACGGTATACAAAATGACTGGGATTCAGTTACTGTTCTAATTGCTATTGTAGATCTGTTTTACAGGCATTTGCTTTACCGAGGGGCCTTTTTCCCATGCTAATAGTTTGAAGCACTGTAGTCTTGATGGCTTAAATATTACACATTTGATGTCTTCAGGTCTTGTTTCTTTCATTACTCCTCCCTTCTGAATCTTCATATGAGCTTAATATTTCAGTAATTGTTTTTTAATTAGAAGGGCTTTCCAGTGTGTAACAAATTTTAAGTTGAAATAGATTTCATTCATGAAAGGAAAATTGGGGAAAGCATCTGAAATTAAAGTAGTCAAGATGAGCAAGGGACACTGGAGGGGGACTTTAATTTTGTGTAGGTTTTTATAAGGCTGTACTGTCTTCTTGCTGCAGTCCTTTTAAAATATAGGTTGGATGTTTCTGTAGTAGAAGCCTTAGCTTTCAAGTAGTAATTTCTGTACCTTTGATCTTGTGAGTGAGAGCTCCTGTCTAAAAGGGTTAAAGTGAGCAGAATGTGGATGATAGATATATGGCACTGCTTACAAACCTTACAAAACTAGGATTATAAAAGTATGTTTCATTCGATGGAGAAAATCTCAATTTATGTACATATTTTTTATCTATGACATTTGTGGCCTCAAACACATTCAGAACTAATCTGTTTTATAAAATGTGAGTAAGTTTAGAATATGTCAGCTCACTCTGAGTCTGTAATTGAGAACAGTATTTTTGGAAACGATTATAGTAATCATTTGGGAAGATGAGAACTTGGCCCAGAAGTTACAGGCTAGAAATTCATGCACTGGAATCATTTGGAGAAAGCCCCTTTTCCAGATTATGTTGTCAGTAGTATGGAATTAATTGCTTCTGATCTTGTAACAGCCTTTTAATTTAGATTCTAGGAGTGATTTATAAAGTTGTCATTAAACCCACAAATTGTGCAACGTTGTAGCTTATCTAGTTGGTCTGTAGCACAGATAAACTAGTAATATTGAAGGGCGGACCTAAACTTAATTTTTAGAGATAGATACAGTTTGTCATTGTGTCTGAAAGTTAAGCTCAGAATGTCTACCCTTCTCGTATTAGTTCATAATTCCAGATTTTAATCTTTATTTCAGGAATATCAGGGAAATGAACATTTTTAAAAACATTGCAATAGAGTCTTTAATGTGTGGTATTTCTTTCTAACCTCAAAAACTTTTTTTCCTTACTAGATAATTAAGAGGAACTGAATTCTCCCAGTATGTAAATTAGGGTAAAGACAGGAACTCACCCTCGTGGATTAACATGATAACTGTTCCCATTCCATTTTTTTCCTTTAAAAGCATCCTTGCTTGTATCCATGTTTGCTTTTTTTTTTCTTGGTGATGGTGGAGGTCCTATAAAAAATTATTTTTTAGTGCATTTGCTTTGGTTTGTTTGAACCTGTTTCAGAGTTTGAAAGTGGAACTTGGAATCATAAATTTTGATTGGCTGTTTAGGAAGTGAAAATTACTTCTAAGGATGCCTGGGTGGTTCAGTTGATTAAGCGTCTGCCTTTGGCTCAGGTCATGATCGTGGGGTCCTGGGATCCAGTCTTGCATCCGGCTCCTTGCTTGGCGGGGAGCCTGCTTCTCCCTCTGCTTGCCATTCCCCCTGCTTGCGCTCAAGCTCTCTCTTTCTCGACAAATAAAATCTAAAAAACAAACTACTTTTACTTCTATCCCTGAACAAGAGTTATTTTTTAGAGTGACATTAAGAAATCACACTCCCCTATTTAAAAATAAGAGATTGGGTAGGTGAATTATTTTTAGACATTTTATTATTTTGTCATCATCATGCTGGGGCCCGCTTTCAACTTTAACTCTCTTTGTGCCTGTTCTGGGTTACAAGCATTTTGACAGTGTTTATGTAGAATAATAAAAGATCTAAATCCTCAGTGTAAGACTGGGAATTGGATATAAGAGATTATTTTGGGGGCGCCTGGGTGGCTCAGTGGGTTAAAGCCTCTGCTTTCAGCTCAGGTCATGATCTCAGCGTCCTGGGATCCGGATTGAGCCCGCATTGGGCTCTTTGCTCAGCAGGGAGCCTGCTTCCCCCTCTCTCTCTCTGCCTGCCTCTCTGCCTACTTGTGATCTCTCTCCTGTCTGTCAAATAAATAAATAAAATCTTTAAAAAAAAAAGAGATTATTTTGGTGCTGTTGCAATGCTATTTATAATGTGAATAATAAATTTAACTAAAAACATTTACTTCCAAATTTTTGGCTGATAGAGACCTTTTCTGTTAAATAGTTGTTAAAAACACCTAAGGTACTGTTGGATTTTACAAAATAACTGCATAGATATGTTTCAGGAAGAAGACAGGTAGGTCCTCCCCTTAGAACAGGAAAAGCTTATTATTCTAACAAAGTATCTAGTTAGTTGTATTACATTTTTGTTTCCTCTTAGAGGGTTTTTTGGGTTTTTTTTGTAATAAAGTGGACTCAAATGAAAATGGACTTTTCCTCATATTGCCAGGATTAATGTTGACATTGACTTGAATTATTGTAGAAGGGTTTGTTTTCATTTGCATATGAAGACTATGACTTGATATAATACAGGATGACATAGGATATTATATAAAGATACTTATTTTTGTATATTTTGTGAATTATCTCATTGCAAACTTGTTAATATACCAGAGTTGGAATATTGTTTGTAGTTTTCCTGCTGGAAGGAATATTCAGAAGCAACATTCCTGAAAGATATGATAGTTGGGAGAAGAAATAATAGAGAATTACTTAATCTGTGGATCTAGTAAAACTCCCAAATAAGTGATGTTTCTGCTTGTTGTTTGCCTAACACAGTTACGTGGTTTATAATGTTGTATGGTGTTAACTCTTTTTTTTTTTTAATTTTTTAAGATTTTATTTATTTATTTGACAGAGAGAGGGAGAGATCACAAGCAGGCAGAGGCAGGCAGAGAGAGGGGAAAGCAGGCTCCCTGCTGAGCAGAGCGCCTGTTGCGGGGCTCGATCCCAGGACCCTGAGATCATGACCTGAGCCAAACGCAGAGGCTTTAACCCGCTGAGCCACCCAGGCACCCAACTCTTGAAAATAATTCTTTGTTAAAGATTTTTTCCTGGGGCACCTGAGTGGCTTAGTGGGTTAAAGCCTCTGCCCTCGGCTCAGGTCATGATCTCAGGGTCCTGGATCAAGCCCACTATCAGGCTCTCTGCTCAGCAGGGAGTCTGGTTCCCCCTTTCTGTCTGCCTCTCTGCCTAC